>JAODTK010004221.1:0-595147 GCA_026419785.1 Sclerodactyla briareus | reverse complement strand
GCGACCGAGTTGACCGGAATGTCTGATACATGTCATCAACCCAAACAGTTGCTAATCAATACTCAGTCAAAATCATGAGTACTGGATGGTTTTCTTCGTGTATAAGGCTGTGAGCACGAGGGAGACGCGCACAATAGCACGTATTGCATACATTCGATTGTGCTATCAGCTTGTAGAAAAAAAGAAAAAAAACAAGGGCGATCGCCCCAGTGTCTCGCCTGGATACGCGAATCAGTTGATTTTTTTTTAGTCCACCATGCAAACAATTACAAGGCATTCCATATGTGCTTAATATCCATAACCTCTTAAATATTTCAACACTCATTGCCTCATGACTACACCCCTTGATCCTACCTATGTACCCTCCAATTTATAAACCGATTTACTTACTGAGTTTTAATAGTCCCTTCAGATACGTTATTGTTCCAACAATGTAAATGGACCCTAAATCTAATAAAGTTTTATCTAGATATCACAAAAGAGTCTGGCCCCGTTATACATCTACTACGTCCATCAACTCCGAGGGGGGGTTCACACCCACCCCTCTCACATACCCCTGTATCGAGTGGAATAGCCATCTAATTAGGCTTCCCTCGGCAGGAGTCATGCAGGACCCTACTGGCTGAAGCTATGACTTATAAGTGATACAAGGGAGTTAACCTGCCGCCCCCCATCTCACACACCAGAGCTACGCAGGTGTAACCTGACACCATTCATTCTTGACTAGGTTGCCTGGGGTAAGTAAACAAATGACAAAGTATTTACACTTTATATGGTCAGGTGAGGGGTTTACACTCAACCCCGCGCTCGGGGTTCAACCCCGCGCTCGGTGTTCACTCTGGGGTAAAATCGTAGTGTAAACGCTCCTTCAACACCGTGTTTGAACCCCGTGTCACCCCGGGTCAACCCCGTGTCAACACCGAGACAACTCGCGATAGACCAGGGTTGAACCCCGAGCGCGAGGTCAACTTCGTAGGGTAACGCCAACGCGGGGGGATTGGGATTGACAAGGGGTTTTGCCGAAGCTCTTGACCTTGCTTCGCCGACAACTCCGCGAAACGAAACAATACACACAAGTCTTGTGCCGAGGACTTGCCAATTACAAACTGATGTAGGTATTATCTGTGTGTGGGCAGGGGTGGTATTTCGCTATAGTATTGTACGTACGTGTAATCGTGCTTTATAAGTTGCACATTTCACTATCGTCGCGTTGTGCTGTTTACATGTTTTCGGTTTGTTATTCATCAGTTTATTCATCTCTTCTGGAGACATTTCGTAGTAGACATTCTACATTTACCGTGTTGATTGCGTGGGATTCTAAGGAATTAAATTCGCCGACTTTCGTGGGTCTCTCTAGGAGTCAACTTCCAGCCTTAGTCGTCTCCAAATTTGATATTGATTGCGTCAATAAATGTAGAGAAAAAAAACCTTACCTGTATTTGTATAGTCGACAACTGCTGCATATAATGCTATGGAATCTTCCCGGTTGTAAAAGTCCGTTGGAAATTCGGCTGGAAGCAACGATAGGTATGTGAGTGCCTCAATCGCCCCGCCCCACCTGGGGAACCCCCATTTAAGTTCATAGCCATTGACTACATCCACAATTTAGTTTGAGTCTGGAAGTGGAAGGGAACTGCGGTTTGAGTAAATTACAATAGCTTGTACAACCTCGTGTGTTATAACGCAAGCTGTGCCCATGGCAACACAGAACATCGACGCGCGATTGATCTGAACTCGAAGATTGTTGTGCCAGAGCCACAATGACAATTGCCACTCGTGTTTCTACAGTACATTTGTCTCCAATCTGAGTGTTTCTGTTTCCCAAGGAACCATCGTAGCGATCACAAATGAATTGATAGGTCCTTCACAACATCCGGAAATGTTCTCTCCAGCCATCATTATCCAAGTTTCGTGCAGATGTTACCAAAGTGCACTGGTCCGGCGCCTCATCCATACGTGTCGCACAGCACGGGTCGGTTGATCTAGGGTAGTTGCCACGCACACAGCAATTTTATGAACAGTTGGGCCATGGAACGTTGAAAACGAGACGGCGGATGTCTAAACCCCGTTGGTAACGACGAACAACCGATTCCTTTCCTTACGAAATCAGTTCACACGCCTCTAGTCATTCGCCTACGGTGCATGATTCTGCATACCATCATACACCATCGGAAAAGCCCCGTTCGTCCATTCGTGATGCCATGTGTAATGTTTGTAGCCTACGAAACACCGGGTCTACCTGCAATGGTGCTTACCCGCGCATAGCCCACAAGTTATACAGATAGCCTTCACGCAAGTTTACCGCGCTCGCGCTGCCTCCAGTGAGTTTCGCCGGTTTTGCCAGATGTAAACTTAAGGCCACTTCTTGTCTTGTAAAACCTCGCGCGCGGGTTGACCCCGTGCGCGAGGTCGCCAGTGTAACAGCCGAAGATCTTAGCCGATGGGCCCCTGGGAGAATAACCCGTGCTCGGTGTTCTGAGTGTAAACGCGGCTTAGGGGGCCAGAAGACGGTTAGACAGGCTGAGTGTGGCAAAAAATACCTCAAGGTAAAAAGCAGGTTTTGACAATGATGGAACTCTGTGTCTGTCACAGATGGGAAAACTAGTTAGGATGAATGGAAATAACATCCTGAGGGGTTGAAATGAGTCAAACATTTGGTATTGATAGCCGCTATAATAATAGTGATTCAGCATCATGCGGGTCAGCTAGGGTGCCCCAAGACTAACCATTCTTAAAAGGTAGCGTACAGTCTCTGGAGTCTATGCAGTAAATGTATTATTTGAACAGGTTTTGGTCAATAAGTGACTTTGAATGACCTTTGATGACATACGGTTTTTATGAAAAATGACCCTGATCAAATGCAGCATGTCCCGAAATGTCAGTGATTAACACCCAGTCACTCTAAAAGATTGCAGACAAATGTTAATTTATTGGCAGTGCTTACCTCGAATGACCCTTGATGACATGGACGCTTCTAAGAAAAATTGCTTGCGCAATGTGATGCACCAAGCCCAAAAAGCATTATGTATCAGGGAAACACACCCGATGCTATCGCCCAAAAGGTATTAAAAATCAACCTTTAGCCCCCTGTAACTTTAAGACCAGGGTGTCAGATTGAAGCGGGAGTGGGTTTGGTCTATGTAGCAGATAAAGATATATCACATATCCGAAAATCGACAGTTTTTAGTTCGTTGGCCTTTAACTCCCTAAAATGCACATTTTCTTAAAACTGACTTTGAGCTTTTGACCTTGTCTATAGAGGTTGTTTGATTACTGAAACCCAAAAAAGTACCAGGACAAATCTCTACGAGCAACCCTAGCTGCATTCATTCAATTGTTACTTGGCCATTGAACCATTAAAAAAAATTGTGCTAACTTATGCAAATTATTCACCTTCTTAAATGACCTGACGTGACTTTAACTGTTGTGTTAAATTTCGGATCACAGGTGTACCATCGCCACCTAAGTTTCATGAGGATTCTCAATTAACACGCCTAATGTTATGCCGAAAAAGCTATTATTAAATTAAACTTTGACCTCTTTGTAACTACGAAGTATGCGTCCGACTCGAAGCGGGAGTTGGTTTCCTCCATGAACACACCAAATGTCTTCACATATCCAAAAATAACCAGTTTTTTTTTTTTTGGCCCCGTCGTCCCGTAACTCCTAAAATACGCACATTTACAGACTCAACTTTACCCACATGACCACCCGACAGAGGTCAAATTGAGGTCAGAGGTCACACACAGGCAGTCAACAATTTATACACAATGGTGTGAACCTTCCAGCCTTAACGATATTCAATTTTCCGATTATGGCCAGAAAATTAGTTTTGACCCTAAGGACCTTGAAAGACCTTCAATGACATGGCAGCATTTATGAAAATTGTAACTCTCCATGTGATAGATCCCCTCCTAGGAGCATTTGACATTCGATGACCTGCCCGTGCTATTGCCAAAAGTACTAATCAGTTTTTTACCCCTACGTGACCTTGATTACCTTCCATGACATGACGATTTTTTATAAAAATGGTCACATCCCATGTGATGCTCCACCTAGAAGCATATTGCATCCAATGAACACGCCTAATGTTATTGGCGAAAAAAGCTATAAATTAAACTTTGACCCCTTGTAACTACCAAAGTTGGTGTCGATCGAGCGGAGTTGTTTCCGCCATGAAGCACACACAGATCTATCACATTCCAAAAATAACCAGTTTCTATTTTTTTTTGTCCCAACTTCCTTAAATAATCCATTTATTTCAAGACTCAAACCTTTTAACCACATACCCCACAGCGGTCAAATTGAGGTCATAGGTCACCGCACATGGTCAGGTCAACAATTATGACAATAGTGAACCTTCCACCTTCACAAATATTCAATTCTCCGATTATGGCCAAAACATTTTTTTACCCAGTCAGTGACCTTGAATGACCTTATGACATGGCAGTTTTTTATGAAAATATTTGTAACTCTCCATGTGATACATCCACTCCTAGGAGCATTTATCATTTTTGATAAACATGCCCAGTGCTATGGTCAGGAAAGTACTAAATTTCAGATTTTTTTGACCCCTAAGTGACCTTGATGACCTTCAATGACATGGCGGCTTTTTATAAAAATCTCGTTAACGCTCCATGGTGGATGCTCACTCCTAGAAGCATTATTGCCATCCATGACCACGCCCAAATGGTTTAATTGCGAAAAAGCTAACAAGTAACCTTGACCCCCTTGTAACTACCAAAGTATCGTCCCGATCGAAGCGTGAGTTGGTCTCCTCCCTAAAGCAAGCAAAGGTCTATCACATAGCAAAAATAAACCAGTTTCTATTTATTTTTTTGGCCTGTACCTCCTTAAATAGCACATTTATTACAAGACTCCAACCTTCAACCAGCATGACCACCCGCAGAGTTCAACTTGAGGTCAGAGGTCACACACATGCAGTCCAATTCTTCACAATGGTGCACCTTCCAGCTTCACAGACATCATTCTCCCGATTATGCCCAGAACAAAGTTTTGACCCCCTAAGTAGACCTTGAATGCAGATTAGTAACATTAAATGACCTCGGGGGCCCTCGTCCTACTGTAAATTCATTGGGACTATAGTTAAACCTCTCCATCTCCACCGGTTTCTTCAATATCCAACAAACTCAAAAAGACCAGAATTGTGCCGATTAGACTACTTAATTATCATATATCATGCCCCATGAATCTGATCAATTCGTGTACTCTTATAGTTGTTCTATACCCTGAAACGGCATCACCAATTGCATCTACCGATCAAGGAATATCTTGTACCAAGCTCCGGGTCAATTTCATTAATATGCAAATTTATGCATGAGAAGGTTCACTTTTGGGCCAAAAGTGGATGCCACACGGCAACTCTTCACCGCGCACCTCCACCAAAAGTCCCGCATTATGGGCTTTTCCACGGTTCGGAGTAGTATCTAACCGCACTACACAAGACAGACGGACAGACGGACAGAAGACATATAACCGGACGGACAGACAGACGACAACCAGACATACACACAACAAAGTGACCACTATGTCTCTCCCTTAACAAAGTTCAGGCGAGACAAAAACCCTCATAATCACGCATAGACGGTTTCCCTGGGGGCGCAGCTAATTGAATCAAAAGATGATTGGCAAAATGATAGAGGTCGGGTTGAAATGGAAGGACTTTATAGGTTCTGCTATTAAGAATCTTTGTGGGCCTAATTTGGAGAAAGCACATTTTTTATAGGGCTGGCTAGACATCTAATAAGTAAAACACTATCACCCGGCTCACGGAAAAATTGATGGGCCCGGGGGGAAAACAGTCTCGAGTACATGGTAATGGAGTAGTGTGGTTGGAGACTGTCCTGATGCAAACCATTCAAATCCACTCGACCCCCCCCCAATATGGAAAATAGTACATAGTACGGTACATCACAGATTATGCAAAACTGATTACATACTTTTTATTACCTTATGGAAGAATCAAGATGAGTTGGATTTTCGGCGTTGAGCGATACGATATTTGACCTGTTTGAGCATGATCTCGGGTCTGATTAGTTATACCCGGCAAAGTTGCGTGATGTTCTGAATATTCCCACGAACCCACGAAAAAATAATCGAAATTGGATTTAATGTGTTAAAACGTGGAGCTGGTTTTTACACTATAAAAAACAAAAAATCCCCCGACTGAACGAGACTTCGTGCAACCAACTCGTCTTTTCTGATAGAATGCAAGCTAACACGCTCAAAAAGCTCACGGAAGGAACAACAATTGGCTGCGTTTTAGTCGGCTGTTAGTGTTAGATAATTAACTTATCGCCTTCAATCAAGAGACGTGATTGGCCGACGATTCTGTGACACGCATTACATCATTACCAGAGCTAACAGTCTCAAGGACTGATAGTTTGGGCCATCGCCCCACTCTAGCACTGATTTTGTTAAAAATTACAACTTCCCTTTACAACACGGTCTGGTTGCCGCTGATCCGTGATCATTTGCGTTCGAGTCTCCGTGTCAAGATCTATCACTAACATTAGACAAAACGCAAACCTGTGTTAGGCTCAACGTCTACCTTAACTGTTAGGCACGCAGTAATGTTGGTTATTTAAAGTGCCATTCTGCCTCTATTCCATTATCCTCTTTTCCAGCCACAAAGCCTCCCATACTGTAGTAATCTATTGTATTGACCGATATAAAAACTATGAGAACACGTATTTGTGGAATAGGTCCCTGAGCGGCGAAACATATAACTTTGTTGCCGTCTGGCCAGCGTTTCTGAAAATTCTCGGACTGATCACTATTTTCCTCATGACTAGAAATGATTCCGAGTTACTTTTTTTTTACATAAATATGCGAATTAGATCATTGCATGGCCTTTTATTACCCCAACCAATATTTTCCAATTACTCATAGGGCAATGGGCATACCACATACCAGGGGCCGTCGATCCGTTTTGAAAGTGGGGGGGGGGACAACACATCGAATGCAAATAAACCATTTAAGCGGGAGCGTACGACGAAAATTTTCAGATTCTCATAACCTCCAGATCGACGTAAATGCCTTGTGCCAGGCTCCATAACACTCATAGGAATGTGTGATTGAGTGGAAGACAGACCAAATTGTCATTGGTGCATACTACGGTTGATTTTAGCGAATATCACACATGGTATTTTGTTATTACCTTTTTCTACTCTGGCTTCGTTTCGTGGGATCCAGGGTCTATCGAACGGTCTATGGTGGGAGCGAAGGGGAAAGCCAAGGGCGTACGGGACCATTCCAATTCGGTAGCAGAAAATTTGTAACCCGAAAGTCAGTCAGCGTAAACTGCCGGGCGCGCGAAGTCTCGCGGAAATTTTCGCAATGTTTTTCCTGGCATTTTATCGGAACAGTCTGCAAAAAATTCGCATTTTTTTCACTTGCCTTCCTGCCTCCCCAACTTCCCACGAATTTTTCATCTCAGAAAAATTGGGGGACAGTCTGCCCCCAGGGCTCCTGAAATTATTCAAGTCGAGTGAACAAAATGATTCGAAGCATTACAATCGCATATTTTAGTAGCCTACAACGCCTGGAAAAGAAACGACATTGCGCGCAAAACAACTTATGCACTTTTGGCTATTCGATTTAAAATTCGAGAATTCGGTCTGAAATATGGTAATCCTTCGAATTCGTCCCTATCAGGTCCAGATCTTCACCTGAGGTCCGCAACTGGAATTATTGGACTTGAGACAATTTTCCACCCGCGATTTTTGTTTGGTCAGACAAAAATTTAATCAGTGTAGAGTGATACAAACTCGAGCATGTTCCTATTATTTTCTTTTATTACGGTCCGGAAAGTGGGGGGACAAACTATATTATATCCCCTCCACTTTTGATAGAGGTTGGGGGGGGGGACATTTCCCCCCTCACCCACCTGTTGACGATACCCAGCCACATACTATGTTTCCGTAAAAATCCACAAATCCCCTCTGGGAAGACGTGATATAAATATGCAATTAGACCCAGTGAAGACCTCGAGTGGCCGCGATATGAACCTATGTTCAAATTTCCTCTGAACTAAAGATAGACCATACCATTGATACAAAGGAACCATAACATATAAACAAAGCCTAAAAAGAGTCTTTTTGTCACGTTCAGGAATAGATTAAGAACCTGGGGTCCTAATAATCCCTCTCAAAATATCCTCAAACCCCGCACCCGCCCTATCAGAAAATTAGGAAAAAAGCGAACTGATGTCTGGCCCGGTCACTGTTAGAAGGTACGAATATTATGCCTTTATATATGTCCACGTTATTATATATTACAAACGATTTGTTCTCAGTGAAGTGCCCTCCTTTTGATCAGCCAGCTCTAGGGTTTCGAGTGCACTCGACTCTTCCACAATTTTGTCTTTATATGGATGTTGTTTTATCATTCGTTATGAAGACGAATAACTGAATTAAAAAATCAAATGGAAGACAGGCTATTCAACCCACAAGAATTAGTGCTTGCCTCGAGGGCCTTCATCTGAAGACATTTCAGCGTTCTTGATTGAACTCAACACTTTTCCAATCCGGAATCTAGGCCTCGATCGAGTGAGCGTATCCACTTCCACAACATGGTCACCACAGACCTTCTTCGAGATGGAACAGTTGAAATGAGTACACCCTATAAACCTGTATATAAGGTCCTGTATAGTAAAATGCCATAACCCAAATTGACCGCATCCCTGGCAAACCTATACTTTATATAATCTGCAGAATCAGGATGTGTTTTCTTTTTTCGTGAGCAAATTAGTCACATTGAATGACTTCCAGTTACATCGACTCACTGTTGATTTTGCGCTGGAATGGGGTGGTCATATCCTCGAGTTTTTGTGAAAATTCAGCAGATTTTTAAAATACGGTAGCGCATGAATTATGAAATCGACTACCTAATTAGCCATATTACTAGGCCCAAATGAAAGTCCGTGCACTCTTTATACCTGTTATAGTTGCACACACACCGACCTACTCACTAGTGCATCTACCGATTCTGAGAGACCTTGTACACAGTTTTTGGAACTAATCCGCTCGTATTCAAAATATTTATGCATATTCATATTCCTTCGGCTGCGTGGATTGGCTCCGTACGACAGCACCTGCCGGATGCGCCCCTCCGCGCGAAATTTCAGCGTGAGGGCATTCACGATTCAGGATATACCACTGCGCTCACACCCATAGAGTAACACAAACCGAGAACACATACATGGCAAGTGACCACAATAGGCCTCGCCTCGAACTAAAGTTCAGGCGAGCAAAATCTGCAATATTTTCAACTTTCGCTGTTCTTCTAGCCAAAATTTGCCTGTTTTCGGCAAAAATTTCATCGTTCTTGCCCCTATTTCTGATCTCAATTTCGGGAGCATGCTTATACCTTTCCCACCCACTCCAATGGTGCTGGACTAATCGCCGTTAATGGTTCTGGATAGAGAACCGATAAAGCTCAAAACTCGACGACTCCCGAGCAAATCACACCAATCTTGGAATCCCTGCATTGGCGCCCTGTAGATGAACCCACCACTTTAAAAGTCTTCTCCTTCCTCCACAGCACTGACGGTACAGCACGGAAGTACATTACGGAACTATATACAATGACTACCACCTCTACGTACTCTCCGTCTCAGTCCCAGCTACTTCTCCAGGTCCCAAAATTCAACACCCAGTACAACGGAAACAGAGCCTTCGACGTCACTGCACCCAGCATACTCTGGAAACCTCTCCCGATGCGCATTCGGTCCATAAAGTCTCTGGAGTCCAACAAACCCGCCGTCAGAACCATCTATTCGAAGATACTTGTCTGTCGTCCCCATATTTATGCCATTTATTCATTATGGAAGCATTGCTATTGTTTTGTTTCGTTATTTTATATTGCTTTGTTTGTTGGGGGGAACAGCGCTAGGATGGCACATATAGGCACTAATAAATTGTGTTTAATCATTAATTGTTATCATACTCCTCCTCATCATCAGTATTATTATTCTTATACATAATCACCATTATTGTTGTTGTGTTGTTGTTTATTATTATTATTATTATTATTATTATTATTATTATTATTAAGGACTGAGCTGTGGAACCAGCGCGATGTGGAATAGACCTTTTATAAATACCTATCGTGTTTGGATATAAGGTTACTCGGGATTATGGCTCATTCCAGACTCCTTGATTTGATTGTAGATGATCTTACGTCGCCCATGCACCCATTCAAGTGTATCCGGAGAGCTTCGATAAGGCTGTTTAAATAAGAATCTTGGCCTAGTTCCACAAAGAGTCATTTTACACTGATCTTACGTTCGATTGTAATGAACCTCTCATACATATCAAGCGTACGATTGCTCGTAACTCTCTGTAAACGGGGTCCGGGAACCGTCCTGATTTGATCGGCTAAGCATTGTCAACTTCCCTTGCTCTCATTTTTTTCACACCCACCCCCTGGTCTATATACACCAAAAGTCCAATCATGGAAGATATCGTTAGCCCTATAGGTCACTGGCCCGAGAGTTTTATCCCCCGCAAGCTATGGTCTTTGCATGTGTGTCTCTCAGAAACGTCAGAGCGGGAAGTTTAGTGTCGCGTTCTTGAATAGTGATCTGCATTTTTGTGAGTACCTGAGACAAGCGGTTTGCAATAACAAGTTATGGGTCGTTGATCCTCTGGGCTGGCCCCTAGCAGCTGCGCACTTGTCGCTGTTAACCCAGTAAAACTATAAAGACAACGTTTAAAACATTTTCCGCAACAATGGAATGTTTTATTGGTAATGTTTATAATAACATTTCACTCGTCTTCAGTTACCTATGGGGGCCGGATCTTAGTTCGGGCTAACACCAACTCTAATTGCGCAAGACCCATAATATATAAGACGCAACCCTTTGTTTGGAGTGGAGTGAGATGAAACCGGTACCACCGCCCTAATGTTCCCGTGTCAAAATGACATTTTGACGAGAAATCCCTACAACAAAAGGAAACACGTCACGCTGTTCTCTTCTGAATGGTACACCCATTCGACGACTTATATTGTTCGCTGATGCTTTCGAGGATAATTTCGAGAGATTTAGACTCCTCTTTAAATCAGTGTCAGTACGATTTCAGGAACTACTAGGTGAAATGACTCCATGAATACACTCTTTAAAATGTTTAAATTGTGTAACTAGCACACATAGTATGTTGTTGTGTACATTATACAAATCATTGTGTATAATATGCACAATTTGTGTATTTTTACGCAACCTCTGCAAAATGTTGTGCAATGTTGTGTGAATTATACACAGCATTTTTAAGAGTGTAGTCGAACATGTCTTCTCATGACCGCTCCTGTAAAGAGTAAAACGGTTTATAATGGGCGTGAATAAAAAGCATTAACAATTTCTGATTGACTATTCGCGACCGCTATCATAGCATCAGGGTTAAGAATCGGCGGGACTCGTAATGATGTTATAAAACTCAACAACATTTTGTGTGTGAAAAAATAGACAGTCAGAGCAGTTTCAAAATAACTGTTATAGGCCGCTATAGTCATGGTTCGGGAATGTAGAAGTAGACTCAGCGATTACACATGTCCGTTCATGTCCACAGGTCTGTTCACACTATAGTGACGTTCACACTATTAGTGCGATACGATATGATAATTTTCTCGGACGTCAAGTTGAGAATATTTGAACTCTTATCGTTCGATGAATGTTATCGGATGCGATCAATTGCGCAACACAGGTGATGAACGCGCAATTCAGCAGACTATTGAACGCCGAACAGGCTATTGGGGGATGGGGGGGGGGGGGGGGAGGGGGCGCTTAGTGCTTGTGAAAAGTGGGTTTTGGTAATAAAATCGGGGGGGGGGGGGTTGATTGATGTTTTGGGCAGTGACGTATCTAGGGCAGACCTTGGTTGGACTCTCAGCTGCTCGACCCCATTTGCAACCATACATAGGACATTAGACGCTACAAAACCATGATTTTAGTTCAAATACATAATGCTCTTCTTATATACAATAGTAGCGTGACAAGTGAGTGCATGGAGAGGGGCGTGTTTGCTGTCGTCCTTCCACCAAATTATATGAACTTGCCAGGCACGGTTAATGGGGTTGATAGTCATGGCCCGGGGAAGGGGGTGTTGTGGGCGTTTGAGAGGGCAGGGATCTGTAGAATTTCCACCTGGATAAGGTGTACGGAGTTTCTCCGGAGGGAGGCCTTCTCCAAGCCTGACTTCCCTTGACGGAACTTCCACTGACCCTAACCCTCAAGTGGAGAAAGAGGCGGGAATAGATACAAGGAAGCCAACGATAATAAGCGGTGGACGAGCCCGTCCACCGTGGTCTGTCTCTACGGGACCTCTTGGGTTAGGGCAGTCGCTAGGGCACCCGAAGCTCATGGTTGGCGCAGTTTTTTCTGCAAGGGTACCATCTGCGAGTTAGGAGGGGGAAGGCACAGCTCATTGCTGACCGCTTGCTCAGAAAAGGCTGGTGATGAAGTGGATACGTCTCAGGGCCTTCTAGGCCTCGCCCCCATGAGTGATCGTGCATGTGTTGGGCAAAATGAATCGTGATGAAATTTATGTATGGAATGAAGGTCAGTGATATCCAGAAACGGTGCCCCTATTTGCGCGTGATGTCTCCAACTCATAGGCAAGTCTGTAACTGGTTTGCTTGCTTTCACATTGGGCCGAAAACACTATTTCCACGCCTCCTACAAGTAACTGAGAACGACACAGGCTTCTCCCATTGCTTTGAAATTACAATTCTCGATATCAAAGAATTCCGCCGACTAAGGTACTCCACTGCCTGAAGGCGACAAAGGGAAAAACTTGTTCTTTGCTGAACTCGACATCCCATCACGTCCCCGTTCAGCGTTTCACACTTGTGCGATAACGATACGATACGATACGATAAATTTATCGGATGGAGTGTTCACACTTGTGCGATAAAATATCGTACGATATATTTATCGCCGTCTCGGCGCCTAACTTAAGAGAAAGTAGTGGGATTTCAGTTGAGAGAAGCATCAAGTTTTCCTCTTTTGTCGCTTCAGGCGGTGGAATAGCGTGGTCGGCAGAGTTTTTTTGATGTACCAAGATTGTAATTTCAAAGCAATTCGAAGCTTGTGTCTTTCTCAGTACTTGTAGGAGGCGTGGAGAAGCGCAATTGGCGATCACGAATCAGACACGACTTTTTTTTTCCCCCACATCCCGCCTACCCTTTCGTTAGACACCCAGTCTTAATTAGCATCGGTATCCAATAATACGTAGTGAGGTAGCCAAGAAGCATTGAGTCAATTGAGTCATTTCACCAATGGAGCTGAAAAGTTGAGCTGGGTTACTCTGCTCAGATCAAGCATGTAAAAATAATGGCCTACGGCTCCACCTGTGTAGCTTACTACTTTCCTCACTGAACTACAAGACATAATTAACTTGGCGTAGATCTACATTTTCCCCTCCACCCTATACTTAGTTCCGTTGCTTCTTCCGTTTTTATTCCGCCTCTTTCTTCATATGATTGTAGGGTGCAGTTCCCGTCAATACGACAGGCTGTGGATCGAGACCTTCTGAAAAAACCCTTCCGACCCTGCTCCTCTCAAACAGCCACACACCCCTCCGCCGACACTCACTCCACATCATATCGCCTGCCTTGCATGTCACATGATACTTCTTGGGCGCCGGCGCAACATGACCATCATGGATTCGAACTGAAATAATGGTTTCGTAGGTCCCGTGCATGACGGCAAATAGGGCCGAGAAGCTCATTCAAGCCCCAAGTCTTCCCCGGAATACTTCCCTAGACCGCAACCACAAAAACATTACATCAAAACCCCTGAAGATTATCACTATAACCAACCCCCACTTTTCACGCTAAAATACCCGCCCCATCACCTGTTTGTGCTGTTCCCATACTCTTTGCGAATTGGTGGGCAAGCTAGCAATGCATTGCGCATTTATCGCATCCGATAAATTTATCGTACGATACAGTTAACATATTTTCAACTCGACGTCCGATAAATTTATCGTATCGTATCGTATCGTATCGTATCGTATCGTATCGCACAGGTGTGAACACTCCTATTGAAAATACACTTTTAACTCGACGTCCGATAAATTTATCGTAATCGTATTTATTGTCTCGTATCGCACAAGTCTGAACAGCCCTTTAATGTTGAACGCCGCCACGTTCCGCTAAAATATCGTAACGACTATTTATCGCACTAGTGTGAACATTCCATCCGATAAAATCATCGTTTCGTATCGCACTGGTGTGAACAGTCAACAACGTTAAAAAAGGTAGCAGTCCCCGACAATGTTTCCTATTTGAGTGACAACAGTGGTTACAGCTTTTGGAGCTATAGGAGTCGAAAATCAGTCGAGGGAGTGCGGTGGGGGGGGGGGGGGGGGGGGGGGGTGGGGGGGGGGGGGGGGGGGGGGGGGGGGGGGGGGGGGGGGGGGGGGGGGTGGGGGGGGGGGGGGGGGGGGGGGGAGGGTGGCAGCGATATTTAGTAACGGAGTTAGTCTTATCTGTTCCCGAACCGGTTTTGTTAGTTTGTTCCGTTCCTTGGTCCCGAGCACATGAAACAAACTGGACTACCTAACAATACAAGAGGAAAAAAAGCAATGGTACGCAGAACATCCAGTATCAGTCCATTTTCTCCAACAGCCAACCGTTGTGGTCACGGAAAACAGTTTTCTAACAATATTGCCCCTTATACACAGCATTTTTAATCAACTCGGATTTATCGGCCGACATCCGGCATATCCAAAAAAGAAGGAATATGTTCATCGTAATTTCGACATAAGTATAACACGTGCCCTATTAGAGATTCTTGTTTACTGGTGAGAGAAATGCATTCGGGGAAAAGGATTGTCGGACGTCGATAGTAACACAGCTTTTGATTGACTGTTTATCGCCCTCAATCGTCATCCTTGAATCAATGTTTGTAACAGGATATAGACAGTCCTTTTTGGGGTTTCCACATTTTGAATCATTCATGATCGTCCTGTTTTTTGCTTAACTACTGAAAGAGAGGAAGAGAAGTTTCAGAACAATGTCCTTGGTCGCCAATATGCGTGACTGACGTTGAAGAAATTGCAGTATTCGAGATTGTTGTATCGGCCGTGTCCCTAAATTATGGTTATATATAGGATCGGATTCGGGAAGAAAAAACAACAGGAAAGTGCCGCAGCCAGTAGATATTAGACATTTTGGTTTTATATGCATCACGGTTGAAAGAAATGAAAGGTCTTCAAGTATGTGGACAAGACGAGTGAGGGATATAGAGAGGGGTGGTCAACTATGGCATGTAGTCTCAGCTTAGCATGGGAGGTCAAAGCTTACCGGTAAGTATTGAGATCCGAGTCTGGGTACGTATAGGCACTAGGCCTATATGCCTATATGAAGTACCTGTACTTTTTCAGGAAGCCAAGTAAGGCTTATCAATTTACCATGGCCGTATTGATCGTGGATGAGTAGCAGACCGACGACTTATCGCAAATATCCCGTAACAAACCCCGGTTATCCCAGAAAGTCTACTGCATTACAGCGGAACCATGAAGTGAAAACTAAGACCATCGCCCATCGCAACTGCAACTAACAGCCACCTATAGGGAAAAAACGTAAAGTAAACTGCTGGAATTCTTACCCGCAATATTTGTTTGCAAAACATTGCTAATACCTCTCTACCATTCTTCTGAAATCGTACGTTAGAGAATTCCACCAAGAACGCCAGTGGTACGAATTTTGCGACTGAAAGGACCGTTCAGTAGCCTAGTATAATAGTAGATTATAGATATTCAGTAGATAAGCTACGTTGGCATTCAGCTCAACCGATAATTAAAAATACACGTCTGAGGACTGACTTGATATTCGAAGGATATATAGGCATTGGGAGCCGTTTTATTGCCGACTGTTCACTTGATAAAAAAATCTCCCTCCACCCTACGAGACTACAGATAGTGGGCCCATCAGAGTCATGTTGAGAATTAGGGCCACGTTTCCATGGCAGTATAACGCATGAATGTGAAAATATACCAAATTTTATGAAATTCCACACAACTAGAGTCAATTTGACTCCTTGAAGTGCAAATTATACTCCTACAATGTTTCAAAAATGTCCACACAACTGGATTCTATTTATTTGACTTTTACAAGTGACTCTGCTTTTGTACAGAGGCTTGACCCATGTTGTAAAAAATGAGTACCGAGCTACGGAGCTAGATTTCAAAAGATTGTGGGCTTAACATCCAGTGAGTAGGCTACCAATCAACCTTTTCCGTGCCGAAGTGGCAGCAACTCACACACAGACACATGTCCCGGCCCGGATCCCGGGGTAATATCTGAGCATCGTAAGTGAACACTTTGGTGGATAAGCGTATTGCAAATAATACGTTTTGGAAAATATCATTTATTGCTGCTCTGTTGGAGTGGCGGCCCTCTGGCCGATGGTAAGGACATACTTCCCCGCACCATTCCCCGAGAGTAAAGTCTGACATAGACAGTTGAACACTTACCATTATACTGGGAGGACCATTTTCTCACGAGTCGAGGACCGGGTAGGTCTAACCTATAATGCAGCATAAACATGACACCGACACGACGGGGAGTCGCCATCCGTCGCCGAAACTGCCCAACCGATATAAGATTATTAAAACTGATCGTGTGTCGCTGATTTACCCCCCAACGAAAACCATTACGGCAGGCCCATAAACATGCTGAATCACTGAGAGTATCATCCCTGTGACGGTTACATGTCATTGTATGACAGGTTGCACTATTAAAGCTACAGGGATCTACATAGTGAACGAGTGTCAACCTAAGGTAACCGCCATGGATGTGACAGGAAGCCTGACCAACGCGGTGAACTATATAGGTCAGTAAATCGATTGTCAAGGTCGCCGGGTGAAGTATAAAAGGGTTGCCACCTACCAATTTGGACAAAATTATTGGAACACTTAATGGAACACTGCCATACCCGACTGAAGGCCAGTGGTGGCACCAGAATTTCCCCGACGGGGAGTCCGAGTTCCCCGACGGGGGTCCAAGTTCCCCGACGAGCCTCACCCCACCCCCTAGGGCAAAACCCGCATCTTTGATGTTTTCATTTTTGAACATTTTCCTCAAAGAAAATGAAATGAAGAAATAAAATACACATTGTCGAGAGCATTGTGTACTCGCGTGGCATCCTACGCAATCAGCGCTCTTGGTAGAATAGGGTCAGATATTACCGATAACTACACAGGAAATGCCTGGGCAGTGGGAGAATTTGCGTCGTGAGAGCACATCACTTACCACAAAGGCAAAGAGCGAGGATGCTGGCCGTCATCATGGTCACCAGATCCAACATTAAGTGTGTGTGGGGGGGGGGGGCGTGAGTTTTATCCATCACTTAAGGTATGAGCGGTTTGTTCCACCGAATTTTGTTTAAGATTGTAGCCCCATGCAAAAACGCGTTTTTCGTTAGCCGGGAGTAGCCTACAGCTGTATAGGCAATGAGATGAATTGATAAATATGTAGACAGTCAATCAAAATTTATTGATAGTTGGCAGCCCTACTCTGGGCACCCTTCGGACTGATAGGTGTTCAAAATTAAAGCATCCGTAGGGACCCTATGTTGTAGGGTCAAGCTTAGTAACAAAGGTCAGAGTATTGAAATGTCATTTCGAGCCGGAAATTGACTGGAACGAGACCAGTGCTGTGATATTAAAACTTCATAGTTCGGCTTGGCCAAGACTGGCTTTCATGATCTAATTTGTGGGTGTGGCTACGCGCATCATTGGCAGCGATATACGAACGATGACTTGCCTGAAATACTAGTTCACAGCTACGAGAGAGTCATTATTGTCCCACAACTCTCGGAGATTAATGGAGGGTGCCGTTTACGGTATATCATAAGGCACTATGACGACTTTATCGTGACGTCATGCAAATGTCGGCGCTGTCGAATTGTTGTTAGTTGCTACGAGCCGACAACGTCTCTTACGTTTTTAGAGTCAAATGTGGTAATAAATAAGAAAGCCAGACGGCTTAATGCTTTCTCGACTGCCTTGGTGGTCAATGACCTCAGATAAACATTCGCCCTGACCTCAGAACCATGGGGTTCATTTACACATCGTGAGAAACCCCATATCCCGGAAAAGGGCTTCATCATTCCGGGGGGGGGGGGGGAGGGGGGGGGGCTGAGTTATTGTGATCACAAGCCAAACAAAATGTGCTCGAATATCTATTTTAAACAATTTCTTATTCCTTCAAACATGACCCTTAATCCACACCGAGAACACTAGGTTCCTTTTAATTCCGATAAGAAAGCTGCATACATAATTTCAGCTATATCGGACCAAGCATTCTTTTCTTGATCACAGGAATTTCAGACGTTCACCTCTGTTGAACTTATATGACCTCTGACCTGGCCACAAAACAATAGTGTTTCAAGCACTCATCATTGGGAAACCCACATACCAAGTACGAGCTTCATCCATCTAGGAGTCGAGTTGCCGTGTTCACAAGCTAAAGAAGTTTTTACAAAATTTCCAATTTTCTCGGCGAAAATGACCTCCGGTACAAACAAAAAGAAGTAGGTTCTTGTACCCTTCGTCGGAGAGCTGCATACCGAACTTCAGCTTGATCAGACCAAACATTTGGGGCCGTGGAGCTATTATTTTACCTGGAGAGGGCGTGAGACTGCTCACCGTATTGCGTGCCCTGTTGAAAGCCATGGGTGACCTGATCATAACAATAGGTTGCGTGCACTCATCATGGGGGAACCCACATATCAAGTACGAGCTTCTGCCATCTAGGTGGAGTCGAGGTTTTGTGATCACAAGCTAAAATTTGCCAAAAAATATATTCTTACAAAATTCCCCAATTTTCTCGCCAAAAGCGACCCCCGGTCCGAACAAAAAGAGTAGGTTATTGTACTCTCCATAAGAGAGCTGCATACCAAATTTCAGGTTGATCAGGCCAAGCATTCTGAACCATGGAGCTATGATATTGATGGAGAGGGCATAAGACCGCGCATAGTGTGCCCTATTGAAAGTGTCGTCAGAGACCACGAACTCAATGTGAGGAGGTCCGCTATTATGTGTAACGTCGTGGAGCACATTAGGTATGTTTACTCTCTATCTGTGAACTCTGTCAGCGATATGCTACCGACGCATACCTTTGTTGCCGCATAATATTCAACTCACGTCACAGTGCAAGATTCAGGAACACCTTTAGTGAGTGTCACCCTATTCCATAACATACTCGAAACCACTCCCTTTCGTCGTATATAATTACGAAGGCACAGAAACAATATAATCATTCAACTCGATGGCATCTGGCATTATTATACCTGAATTATGACATCACGGATCAAATTAGAGCTTATTGATGTGAAGCTCGAACTTCAGGAGGCTTATATTCTATTCAACAGCTCCCTTATATTCTAATATTCTCCTGAATTGTGAATCATGTGGCCCATTCTACATGTCACTATAACACTATTGTAATGAGGGCGCTGTCAGAGGCAAAACAAACGGCTCCACGCTGACTTCACTTCTGCATAGGCGCCCCAGTACATGTCATGGGGAACCCACATCCATTCAGGTGGGTCGAATGATCTTGTTCACGAGCCGAGCGTTACATACACAAAATAGGGCACCAATAGGGTATACTGCGAAATTCTGGTCCTCAAATTATTATCGAGTACACCCTTCTAAACACCATTCTGTCATCACTTTTGAAAGGCGTTAATATGCAAACATGGCCCGAAACATAAGTGTCAAATTCCTGACCGCTAGACCAGGGAAATGCTACTAGACTGCTAGATATGTTTATTCGCTAAATCTGTGTGTGATTCATGTTTATATGCTGAACATGTTCGAAGTATAGCCCGCACGCGTTTCGAAAGTGAGTTTACAGAAATGTGTTCAAGGCCTAAGTTGCTGTTGGAATGCCTACTGTACAATACGCCGATTGCTAGATCAGGCCCCGGTCACGCTGACACGATAATGATAACGACATTATTGAAAAGGACACACTATAACCGATATTGAAAAGGACCATTTCATGATAACAACAGCTCGGAGCAGTGGTAGCTGAATAGGCTGTGACGTCACATGTGAACATTCTCCTGATTGGGTCGACAGTTTTAATCGTTCAAGTTAACTGATAGTTCATGGATCGGTCGCCACTAATCATTATCGTTCATGTGTGACCAGCGCTGTTGGGTTCGTGTGTGAGCGATAATTCTCATCGACTTCGTTATAGTATGACCGCGCCTTCACACCATATTACATAGTACAGTGACCGTTCGCAAGCTTTACGTGACATCCGGAATTACGCTAGGAGCCCAATTAGTTGATGTGTACTTCCCCTGTTTTATCAAACCTCTCCTTTCGAAGTAAGCACTTACTGGGAGGTGTCGCTGAAATATTTCCATCCTCTTACCTAGCTGACCAATGTATCGATGATAGCTGTGGTAGGTGTTAGTCTGGCCGGAAGGTCTATCGACGGTCAGTGAGCGGGAATGATTTATCTCCGCTAGAGGCCTACACTAATTATTTTTCGGTTGTTTAATTAAAAAGGGAGTCGGTAACGGAAATTCCAGTCGTGACAAAGGTAAGGGCACAGTTACGCATGGCGCAGTTTAGTGATTACTGATTATTACATATATCCGCAAGTCGCTGATCCGTCGTAACCGCCCGCGTCC
Organism: Sclerodactyla briareus; assembly: GCA_026419785.1. NCBI lineage: Eukaryota > Metazoa > Echinodermata > Holothuroidea > Dendrochirotida > Sclerodactylidae > Sclerodactyla > Sclerodactyla briareus. The sequence goes on along the minus strand of JAODTK010004221.1, from coordinate 574,470 downwards.
TATCTCACGCATCTTGACAATCGGAACGTCACGACACATTGGCCGACACGGTACACCTGTACACAACTCACTGAAGCATGTCGTGCTAAGTCCTTAGGGCTATCAGTATAGGTGACCACCGTTCTTATCGAATTAGTGAGTGCCTCTCCGGCGAGAGGAGGGGGAGGCAGATTTATGCATACCTTCAGTGACAGTGACAGTCTCATCAAGCTTAGTGTGAATGCGGAATAGGGAATGGGGAATGTATGTGATTCGTGTTTGAAAAGAAGATTCTTTCTCCAGAATAGGACGAACTGTGTGATGGCATGGAAGGAGAGGTCGATAATGTCTAGCTACTCGAGTGTACAGGCATTGAATGGATCTGTGAAGAAGATGTTCCATAGAATCTCCATGAAATAGGTATCCATGGATTCAGTGCCTCATTGGTTCATAAGGTGATTTGGCCTATATTCAGGATCGCCAATATTATTTTGATGGTGTTTCAATTACCATGTGTACAGACGCAGTGAGAGGAAATAAGGTGTACGTTGAGGTCAAGAGGCCATGAATATCTAGTAGCCCTCGTGAATGGGCGTTGCATGGCTCCATGAGAGAAAAAAATACCCTTACGGATTTCATTTTGGGGTACGGGCGATTTTCCCAGTGTCTAATCCAATATTTGAATATAAATTTACAACGATAATTCTATCTGCAAACCATTTACAACCTTTTTTTCGGACACCTCTCACCGACCTGTATACTCGCGCGAATCCGACATCGATAGCGTCATACCGCACCCGCATCCGGAGATATGGGAACCCAGCCAAAAAATGTGTCATGCATATGACTGTTGACTGATTCAATCAGTAGACGTGCTTCATAGTCCCTCCATACAAGCCTCACAAGAAGGGGGAGAGATGGAGAGAGAGAGAATGAAAGAGAGGAGATGGGAATGGCGGGGGAGGGGGGGGGGGGATAGAGGGAGTCTGAAAAAAGAAGAGGGGGATGAGTTCACACGCGACTGCGTGGAGGTAAAGCAGACCTCCGTGGACTAATTGAAGCAAAATAAAAGGAGAAAAGGGACTACTGAAACTACGTGACTTGTACATCGCTAGAAACATCATTACTAATTCATAAGATAGCGATGGACGTCTGGGTCGCGCGGGTGAAGTTTTTTTACTTTCAATGACGGCAGATCAACTCCACTAAGATCAGTCCTCGCCTGATTAACCCAGTTAACTAACCGAACGCCGGCGATGTAACCTGAATGATTATGGCTTCCTATTTCCCTTCTCTTTTTTTCTGCCATATTCCGATTGAAGTTGCTGTGCTTGCGAGCTGTCGTCGCAACGACATATGCGACGTGTGTTAGGCGGGGGAGAGTCTGAGGGGGCACATGCTCCTCCATCGCGGAGATCCCCCCCACCAACGGCGAATCTTCATCGATTAATGTTATTTTGGGATCAGCCGTGATTTAGTAAATCACTACAGGCATGCGTCACTTATGGTGATCGTTTAGGTTCGGGAATTCTTGATAACATATTTTTCACAGAAAGAAATTATCGCCCATTCATAGCGTGTCATTATTTTTATCAGCCAGAAATCATCCCTATTTCGCTGTAGTGACGACGATCGTAAATCGGCAGCTGATGATTTATGGCCGAAACTTTATAACGCCCATGTATCGGCCTCTTTACTGTATTATTTAGTAGGTTACCAACGATCCTTGCTCCCCACTTCTCCGGGGATTTTATTTTCGGTGGGAATATAGATACCTTTTGGCACTGATATACGATTAATACGACCCTTATAACAGAATGGCATTGAAGTGTCCGAAGGGACCATCATTGAAAATATGTGAGATTTAATTTTCCAGAAACGGCAACTCACTAATTGAAACCCAGGTCGAACTACATGCATGGTCGTAGTTTGAAGAAAGAGAATATTTTTATTGACGGTAAACATTTTAATTAGGCGAACGATTGCGAGATATGTGCAGGGGAGTCAGACCTCCCCCCCCCCCCCTTTGTTGGCTCGGGAGATCGGAAAGAGAAGGCACGCAAAATGTGCGGTAGTGCCATTCTTCTGGCCTTCAGTGTGAAGCAGAGATATTAATCATTTGGTAAGAACATGTTTTCGTGGCTGAAGCAGTTGATTGGTAGACAGATTGATCAGACAGTGCAACGACACATTGCATCGACATAGTGTTTTGTTTTTTTCTAGAGGCATAATAAAAAAAAATGTCTTGGCATGCAGCCCACCACCCCCCCCTTCCTAGCACCCAGGAATGTAAACTTACGCAGAAGTGACAACGACGCGTTCCAGTACCTTGCAAACACGCCCCTCTTGTCCTGTGATCAAGTAGAGAAAATAACGATTCAACCAGCGAACGCGATGAATGATGAATTGTGTGCTCATTGAAATAATGATAATCAAACATTGATAATGGACTGGCACTCTTTTTTTTTTTTTTGAGCGAGGAAAGAACGTTGTGGACAACTACTGGGGGACAGTGCGATTCGAACCGCTGTAACCTCGTGGCTTTACGTACACACACTCGCCTGTTGATGTGCTATCGTACTTCACAAGCAGAAGAAAGTCAACGTTGAACGAATAAATACCAGCTCGAACTTCTCTCCAAGGACGCCGCCAATTCGAAGACTCTGCGACATGCAAATGTAAGGTTGGTGGATCGGCATAGTGGATACTAAAAACCATCCATCACTCGTTCCCTGGATATAATAGCTGATGGTATGATCAAATCCCCAGTATAGCAAAAATCGTCTCTGCTCCCCCACCTTGTCTTTTCGAACGAGGCGAAAAAAAAAACGCTGAGGAAAGAACGCTGAGGAAAGAACATTGAGGGAAAGAACGCTGAGGGAGAGAACGTCTGAGGGAGAGAACGCTGAGGAAATAACACTGAGGGAAAGAACATTGAGGGAAATACGCTGATGAAAATAATGCAGAGGAAAAGAATGCAGAGGGAAAGACGCTGAGGGGAAGAACATAGAGGGAAATAACCGAGAGAGAAAGCTCTGAGGGAAAGAACACTGAGGGAAAGAACATTGAGGGAAATAACGCTGAGGGCGAGAACACTTGAGGGAAAGAACCGGCTGCGGGAAGAACGCTGAGGGAAGACACTGAGGGAAAGAACATTGGAGGGAAATAACGCGCTGAGGGAGAGACGCTGAGGAAAGAACGCTGATTGAAAGAACGTTGACGGAAAGAACGCTGAGGTAGCGACCATTGAGGGAACGAACGCGGGAGGAAAGAACGCTGGGGAAAGAACGCTGCAGGGGAAAGAACGCTGAGGAAAGAACCCCTTGGGGGGAGAACTGCTGAGGTAGAGAACGCTGGGGGAACGAACGCTGGGGAAAGAACGCTGAGGGAGAGAACGCTGGAGGAGAGAACGCTGGGGGGAAGAACGCTGAGGAAAGAACGCTGAGGGACAGAACGCGGAGGGGGAAGAACGCTGAGGGGGAGAACGGCTGAGGGGACGAACGCTGAGGGAAAGAACCTGACCGGAAAGACGCTGAGGAGAGAACATTGAAGGAAAGAACGCTGAGGGCAAGAACGCTGAGGGAAAAAAAGCACGCTTGAGGGGAAAACGCTGATGGAAAGACGCTGATGGGAAGACGCTGAGGAAGAACGCTGGGGAAAGAACGCTGAGGGAGAACGCTGGGGAGATAACGCTGGGGAAAGAACGCTGAGAACGACCGCTGTGGGAACGAAAACGCTAGGGGGAAGCACGCCCCTGGAGGGAAACGCTGAGGGGAAGAACGCAGAGGGGAAGAACGCTGTTGGAAAGAAACGCTGGAGAAAGAACGCTGAGAGGAAGAAACGGCTGATGGGAGAACGCTGGGGAAAGAACGCTGCGAAAGAACGCTGAGGAAAGAACGCTGAGGAAAGAACACTGAGGGGAAAGGCGAAGGGAGATAACGCTGAGGAAAGAATTCTGAGGGAAAGAACGCGGAGGGGAGACTCTGAGGCAAGAAGGCTGAGGGAGAGAACGCTGAGGGGAAAACACGAAGCGAAAGAAGCTGAGGGAAAGAATCGCTGAAGGGAAGAACACTGAGGGAAAGACACTGAGGGAAAGACGCCGAGGGAAAGAACGCTGAGGTAAGAACGCTGAGGGCACGAACGCCGAGGAAAGAACGCTGAGGGATGGGAAGAACGCTGATGAAGAACGCTGAGGGAAATAACAGAGATGGAAAGAATGCTGTGGAAAAAACACATGGGGAAAAAACGCTGAGTAGAAAGACCCTGAGGAACGTGGGTACGAACTGGATTCGAATCTGCAGAAATGCTCCAATATTTGCACATTTTGTTCCATATACTAAATTTATCTTGTTTTGTTGAACGTTTTGTTCATTTGGATCATTTTTCTTGACACTCTTATGAATAATATCCAATTCCCCTATCAAATTACTTATCGTTGGGCAGCTCTTTCAGCTGAGGCCCTTACACTTTTGAATTCCCCGTTAAATGATCATGTCCCTCTTCGTGCAGAGAAACTTTTGCATCATACACCATGGTATAAGTCCGACAACACTTATCGGATTCATTCATTGCCAGTACATTTTGGAGCTTGTGCATAGTATGATACAACAGAAACTTTGAAGGTCATATACAGAAATGGGAAACACGGCCTCTTCAAATTCTAGGAAACCATTTTCAAGCCTCCTATCAAATTTACGACGTGAAACTTCGTATGAAAGAAAAACTTATCCCCTGAACTGTTTCTTTGCCATTTTAAATTGATATATTTGTCATAGTGTGACTTGATGATAAACAGGCTATATGCCACCCCCCTCCCAGCTCGTCTTAGATAAGAAAGTTCATGTTTCAGAATGTCTTCCTTATCTTTTTTTAATGTAGTTATTTATTATTCATACAACTATAAATAATACCCGCGAATCTGGAATCGATTAAATTCAAATTCACTCCTTTCATCCGCCCGAGCCTTCGTGATGACATCCATGTGATGAAATAACTCAATATATGCCCTGAAATAGCCACCATAAACGAATAAACGGCAAAAAGTTGTGTATTCTTAATTTAGGCGACCAGCTGGGAACATTGCAGATGTGCAAGTCATGGTCCTCATATAAATGTCATATGATGAAAATAAACCACCGGTACATTAAATGGATTTCTGAGATAAAGTCGTTGAGAGAGAAAACAGGATGGATTATAGGGTTGTCGTTTTTTGTCGTTTGTATTTTCACACCAAGTAAAGAAATTACAATTCGCATGGAAATCTCATTAATTGTACAATTTGACATCCACTGACCACTAATGACACGTGTACACCCATATATTGAGTTTCTTTGAGTTCCGACAAACCTAAAGAGTTGCATAAATCATGCTGATTATTAGCCAGTCCTATCACTGCAGTGACCGCCTTCTTCGAACCCGTCCGAGATTTCTCGATGTTTGCAAACGTGCTATAGTCAATCGAACAATGCATTGAAGAGTGATTAGGCTATTACTGGCAGACTGGTTTCGGCCTCGTAACACATGCGAGCGACTCCATAGCTTGACGACTAGTACACTCAAAATACTCAAATGTTCAAACTTGATTCGCCGGTTTCATTGAGCCACGCACGCCGTCGGTTGCGTTGAAGCGGGAAAACTGCTCCTTTAGGGGCTCACGTCGCAGGGATATATCCAAATACTGTTCCGACATTTCATATGAGAGCTACACCTGACAGACTACCGGAGGGGCCTACTGTATTTGTCATGTTGTCAGTGAGAGTAAGAGTTCCGCAAACAGTGGACCTCGGCCCGTACGTGGGCCCGGGTGTAGATTGGGTGGGAGACCTTTAGAAATTGGGCCATGAAAATAAAGTAGGGCGAAAGATTATATGTCTTCCTGCGACGCACCGGAGACGTCATTACATCTTGTTCACATCCGGCAGTGCGATTTCCAGCAATCCGAGAAAGGATATCGACGAAAAAGTATGCTCCGCACCAAACGATGATTGCGCTCTGCTCGGAATAGTTCTGTAGCACCATCTTGTAACCCTCGGCCCAGCATGCAGTCCCATATTTCGCATTCATACTTGTGGGTGTGATAAGGTGCTGGTTACGGACCACTGGGGATATGCAGCGTTTCATTTAATCGTAATACCTTATCACGACTAGTAATATTTGCTATAAGAATTATTCAGTGTGACAGGGACATAAACACATATCGGAATTCATACACATACGGTAATTTGAGAATGTGTTACGGTACATGTCATTGCACTGGGTATAGGTTACCGATACGCGAAAAAAAACCCTCGATCGCTGATATTCAGTGTTGCTCCGGGGCGGGCCTTTTGACGTCGCTTCTCGTGGTATTAATTCCGAACTAATTGCAGTAATTCTTCTTGAAATACTCCGACCTCCGAGATGAGACCCATTGGCCTGAATCATTCATTCGTGCATGGGATATTTTTTACAACTCGTCCACCATTTTGAATAACTCGTGTAAGTCGAGGTAAATTCCTCGTAATTACGAGTTGTGTACAAATGGGGAGCTACTTCCCATAGTCAGATAGTCGTGATACGGTACTATACTGCAATTGGAACGCATCATATGTAGTAGAAAATACATTATCCTAACCGGAGATAATTTATGTTTCTGTTCACTTCTGTTTGCTACATTGTGAGTGATACACATTGTAACTGACAAGGCGCGCTAATGCGCATGGTGACTAAATTCCATATAACACATCATTATTCGTTCAAACACACATTGGACGATTTGCCGATTAACGAAACTGTCTAAGTGTTTTAGCCTCAGCTTAGACGTACATAGTCAATTACTATTCACCTGTTTTGAGCCTTCTGTTGGAGCCTGCACGAAACAATCGAACCTAGCCTTACCGGATTGCTTCGCACAATCGTTCAACTCCAGAAAATTGTTATATTATGGTCATCCATAAAAAAAAATCTAGTAAGGCTTATTCATTGATAGCATTTGTTAGCCTACTATTCCTCCTGTTCACGAGATTTTTATTAATAATATTAATAACATAATAAAGCACCTATAACGCGCCCCTATGACACAGAGTCGTCAGGAGCGCCTATAACAAAGCAGAAAATGGCACCTATTATACATTAAAATGACAACTGAAAAACATTTCTCAAATAAGCTGGGTGCCCATTCCAAAGTGAGGGAGCAGCAATGCTGAACGCACGTTTGCTATAGGAGACTTCTTTGCATCTATAATAATAATAATAACAATAATAATATCTCGTTCTTATACAGCGCTTTTCCCGGTCGAAACTTTCCCAAGGAGCTTTACAGATCATTAGAGACTTGTCACACCTGTACCCTACAGCAGGTACCTCTTGCTTGTTCTCTCCCGACGCGCTATTTCAGTACGTCACTTGATCGTGTCCCCTCGGGCTTCCCAATATCAAGCAGCCGCATACGGCACTCAATGCTCTTCACAATTCACCTCACAAGGCACGAGACATTCCGGTGGCGTGAGACATTCCAGGAGACAGTCCTTGTCCAACAGCACTGCGGATAAGTCCTCGGGCTTCCATGGGCTCCGAACCGCATCAATGTTTTGCAGTCTGAGCTTTCTGCCGACTGAGCTAATCCGCCTGCTGGCCAGTTTTCTCGCAATGATTATTTTCAAATTCAGTCATTGCGAAATCTTTTTTGTGTTAATTGACTTACTTATACACCTCCTGTTTTGCTTCCACCCGAGGTTCTTCAGCTGACTGAGGACATCCTTAGTCAGTCGGGATTCGGGAACTGTAGAGGCCCAGTTTTTTGGTGTTGAAGGACACCGGCGAACCTCGCCTACGCTTTCCGAAGAGTGCTCTGAGTATAACGAGGCAGGGTGAGGATTCCTGCTCCCGGGATCGCCATCTAACGTCCCCATCCGATGGACAAGCTTTATGTCGCTGTGGGTCATCGTTGATCGCAATTGTATGTTTTCAGACGTCGAAGAGAGGACAGCGACCATTCTGCTGTGCAAGATGTCAGGGGGAACAGTCAAGTACAACATCAGCAGCGTTGAGGCAAATTATCGTTCGAAGATGAAGTTGTGTTCTCTTTACTGGTACTCTTTCTCACTACTTTCATCTTTCACAGGCGTGAAGACGCGGTTAGGGTGACAAACAGACAGAGTCGGAGTAGCCCATACCAGGAGGCGGGCCGAGGGTCCTCTAGCCTGCTAAACAGCTAAAGCAGACGATATGAACGGAAGCCGTTCCTGAAAATAGAGGGGGCTATCGCTCTTTTGGTATATACGCCATCCTGGCCATACATATATATGTGAACACAGCTGATACGAGGCGAACAAGTTCAAACGTCTGTTTCAACAGCCCAAGGATTCCCCAGCATTTACTGAAATTAGTTCACCTACCATATGTAGTATACATGTGCATCGGACAAGCATGCATTGAAAAATGGGCACGTTTTGGAGCCTTGGTATTTTTTTCCGGGGGGGGGGGGGGTCATCAAGCATTTCCCTCTCAACTTTTTCCATTGTGGGAGGGGGGTGAGCCCAATCAAGACCCCCCCCCTCGGTTCAAGACCCCCCCCCCTCCCACTGATGATATGCACACATGCAGTTCATATTGGCGTGAAAATGGCGATAACAATACGACAGCCAGAGATCCCTGGGGCTGACATACTTTCACCATTATTTTGAGGACAGACTACTCTTGATCCCCCTCGGCAAGGATTGACCTTCCTTTTGCAAACTTCCGATAAGTTCGAGTCCAATTCCATTGTAGGAAGATGTCCGCGTGTGTGCTGGAGAAGCTGCAATCAAAATAATTTTTTTTATTGAAGCATGACCTGTTCAAATTCATTCGTGGATTGCTTATAATTTGGTTGTGAACTCTTCAGATATAAAGTCCTTTTCTCTGCATTAGTTCTGACCTACTTAATGCTGTATCCTTACTCCTATTCTTGCTAGTATAGGTGAAGGGGGTTATTTTGCCAACGATGTAGCCAGGAGATAAATGATTGGCTTGGAGAGCTTAAGGGAAATGGTGTCCGTCAGGAAGTAGAAAATGGGCTTCTTCAAACGAGCCACCCGAGGCTATCAGTTTATTAAATGAATCCTCAAAAGCACTACATACACTATCATTAGTCAATATCAAAATGGAGAAGTGCGTTCACGCGAAAGAGAGGAGAGAAGAAGAGCAGGCGGTGGAAAAAGAGAGAGAACGGGAAGAGAGAAGGGGAATGAGGAAGCCGTCTAACGGAGAGGAGAATGGCTATGGGGAGAAGGAGAAGGGGAGAAGGAGGGAAAGAAGAAAGGGAGAGGACGGGGGGAGGGGGGAGAATGGAGATGAGGCAGGACGGGGAGAAGAACAGAGGGAAACGGAGAGGAGAATACTACGAGGAAGGACTAGAAAGAGAGGAGAAGTGAAAAGGGAGGAGGGGAGGAGAAATAGAAGAGAGGATAAGGAAAAGAGCGTGGGCTCCTCAAACATAAGGGGGGGGGGGGGAGACGATGAGCGACACGACATCGTCAGGTTTAGGTTTCTTAACGCTAATTAAATTCCTTATTTCTCACGGTTTTGCCAGATATATTCTTCTCCTCCCCGAGAGAAAATTTATATTTTCTCTAATATTACAAAAAAAAACTACTTGAGAGATGTTGACGGCATTTTTTGGTCAATAACCGCACCTTTGTGATAGCCATATGAAACATAGATTTAAGCACATTCTTGTAATTTTTTTCCGTATGATTGGAGGGCAGATTAAACAGACGCGCAACGACTGTGGCAACAGACCCCTCATCCTTAGATTTCCCGCTTAAAGTTTGCACTTTTGGCCCTAGTTACGCACATCGCAGAAAGGAAGGAAAGTCGCTCCCCTCCAAAAAACAAGGCCCTTCACATACCTGCTAGACAAAATGTCAGTCAAGTTGACGAATTGATTACCGTCGTCACCATGCGCGAAACAGCTGCATCCTACTCCATGTGACACAGACCCTCGATGCATATTGTGCGAGTGTTGCGTTTTTGGACAATTGTAATCAATACCATTTCATAATGAGCGCCTTCGAATTTTATCAATTTTCCACGACACTCAATAAACGTCATCGCAAGTGCAGCGAGCTGCGACGGACAGCGAATAACCGGTCAGCTGTTTTGGTACTGTTCGTATGTAGCAGGTGTATGTCGACTATAAGGACCGGCAAATTCGTTATGCTTCCTTACGCAATGTTATGTATTGAATGTAGAACGATTTTTTTGTCCAGATTATTCCAAGAAAAGATAGGAATGGGAAAGAAAAGTCCGACGAATAGAAGATCACGATCATAACCATTGTGAAGTATTATCCTGGCTTGGTGGGAAGGTGGTTTAAACAGGTTGTTTGAATTCTACGCATCACGGTGTAATTCAAATTCTAAACACCAGCAAGATGCAATGCCTGTGTCGTATGGCTGCATTTGACACGTCATGCTCGGCAGCCGGGTCATACTGGCAAAACCTTTTTTCCAGCATCGACTTTCATTTCTCCTGAAAAATCTGGCTTGCCGCCGCGAAACTGGACTTGTGTTGCACTTATTTTTCTCGATAACGATTGGTTTATTTAGGAATTAGGCAACGCCTCGTTATCTCCTACCCTCCGGAAAAAACGGCAAACTTTAAAATCATCCTTATGTACCTTGAGTAAACATTTGGTATTAAAATGCAGCTGGTTTAAGATGGAAAAACTGGTCCTTTATTGGCGAAATATCTAATCTCCAAGCCGAAGCAGCCCATTCTGAAAATTCTCTCTAAGACAAACATTTTTGGTGCTTGGCCGTCACCTACGTAAGCAATTGACAAGAAGGTCAGTGTTCAGGTTTTCGTATGCGATTCGTTGCACACCTCTCGAAATCTCAAATTTCATCGCAGTCCCATATTGTGAAATATACAACAAATCGAATACTGCGTTGGTCAAGGGGAGTAATTCGGACGCTCAGTAGCAAACTTTTGGCATTAACTCTGTCCGATTTCACTCATTTTTCGTCTGAGTCTCTGGTCCTTTACTGGCCGAATTCAATACCTGGTGCATTCTCTATGGAACGCTAAAAACGGACATTATCCGTTATTCATTCCGCTGCGGTTAATGAACTGATTGTCATTATGTGGCAGTGTTAGCTACCGAATATTTAGTAGCATTAACCCGAAATATATCCATCCAATAGCGCCTGGATTCTCTGAATTGACCCTGCTCATTATATGGCACGGACGTCGTTTAAGAATGAAATATTTTCCGTTATGCAATGGACTCTCCGAATCGGCATATGAGTACGTATATTTTGTCATTATGTGACCAAGAATTTCCTCTGACTAGCACACCTCACTGTCCAAGTATCGGCTCACCTATCGCCGAGAGCACATCACTCTGTTTGTACATGGGTAACGTCGACAATTTCTATAATATATGCTATAATGTAATTGGAGAGGCGAGGATACCCGGGATTCTTTTAAACCACTCTTCATGCCACTAGACAAAAATAGTGAAAAAGGGTGAAAAAAGGTGTGTAATTCTCTATTGGTGAAATTGGTGTCAGTCTGATATATCTGATATTCCTTTGCTTCGCTTCGCTTTTTAGGACCTCCTTTGGAACCTCCCTGTAGGACCGTTTGGTTCAATACATTCCCATGAACGCTGTATTTGGCCCCAACCAGCCACAGTTCTCTTCTTAGAGTAACCCGAGTATACTGGCAGGATATCGATACCACACCTCGATACAGGGTTTATGAATTGATACTCTAAGCAGCCATGCTGGTCCCTGAAAACTGTGGTGTTTTTTGCTCATTGCTCAATTGTTGTGTCACCATGGTCGTTTCATTCGCTAAACATGAACACAACAGTACCTAATCATTCTGAGAAAAATACCGGGTGCACGTTTCAGCTTCTTCTGTCCCCTTCATTTTCGGTTTGATTTTTCACCCGGAAACTTAGCAAATTGTTCGCAGGGGTATTACTACTTACGTCAGAGCAAGCATGGCTCCCCGCAATCCTGCAATTGGAGGCTCCACTGACAGCCCTCTTAATAGCGTTTAAAAAAAATCGAGAATGGAATTGCATGTATATTTCCATTATGCATATGCGTGTGACAGTATCTGAATTTCTAATTGGCATTAATGTTGTCATAGGGGGATCTCGCGATAAGCTTAATTGCGCGATGAAGGTCTGTCAGCCGCCGCCCCGCCGCATAAAAGAAAACAAAAAACCTCAGAATCAAATGATCAGACGTAAAATCGCTGTTTTATCCTTTACCAATTATCCTACAGAATGTATTCAGTTTTTTAGGCTATACATAGGAAATAGATGCCGTATTGACTTTTAGGCGGTAGGCGTTCAGGGGTAATGACCTAAGCACATGTCGCGTTAAAATGTCGCACAATCTGTATGGGTCGAAAAACGTGGCCTAGACATGAGGTTGTATAGGTGATAACTCTCGTCCGATCGGGTTTCAGTCATTTTTCTTTTAGGCTATGGTTGAATAAGCGCGTTCACCAGTCGCGGTACAGAGATTTTGGTTGTGTGTTGTGGGGGAAGGGGGTGGGATGTACGTTTTGAGTATCCAAGCGGAGCGCCAACCACCGTCCAGCGCGGATGAGTGAGAGTAAAATTTTTGACGAATATAGGGGGCTCAGTAAGTCAAATCACCGAAAGGCCTTTCCTCTCCCAGCTGGCAAAAAAGCGTGAGACATTTCACCAAATGGTCCGTGCATCACATTGTGATATTTTTAGAGGGGCTTAGTCGACTTTGTTAGAGGGGGGCGTGTACCGGTGCCTGTCGTCCACAATCGCTCGTTCAAAGTGCGATAAGCTGGGCTGTTATTCTTTCATTCATTTCAGTGCAAAAACCACGTCCAAAAGAGTAGGTCCCTGCATGTTCGACCCGACCGAGTCATATCCCGGATCTTTCCGAGGCAGTAGACATAAATGCTGTGAAGCTTAAAGGAGAATGTAGTCGACTTTTCGAGAGTGAACACAATGTCCAATCATAGACCAACTGCAAATGAACATCTTCCCCAAATTTGATGAAATATTATTCCCTTTCACTTCCGGCTGATGCCAGTTTGAATGTCGGCAGGTACGGCATTTTGATAAGGATTTTGCTTCACTCAATCCCTTGTGTTATAAAAGTGTTGTTTTTCATCATAATGTGTTGTCGAATATTTTAAAATAGTGGTATACGTAATTTTCAGGCTAATTCATCGTTCATTTTATCTCCACAGTATATACTTTCAGTAATTCACAATCGACATTGTGCATCGGATTACTCTTAGTGCTGTGATACGTAATGAAACACAAAGAACTGCATTAAATCTCCCCCCCTGCTCGTAGGGGTTGTGTGACATCCATATTTGGACTTGGGGATCAAGTCCCCCTGCCTGCATTTAATTCGAGTGGAGCATGGCGGCGCACATCTCCAATTTTCGAATGTACCTAACTTGGGAATGGAACATTTTTGGAATTATTTTTCTTGCAAAATGTTCATTATACACTGCTGCTTGCTCCATATCTGAGTAGATACTCCAGGGGTCATTCATTCTCCTTTAAAAACCTGTCGTTGGAGACTGACGAGCGAATGGATGACGATGAATTTAGCTCACGACTCCGAGAGGAGGGATGGGGGGAGAACTTGAGCGGTAATTAAACCACTGGGCGACCTTTTTCCCTGTGCTCTGAGGATACTATTTTGGAGTCCTGTAACTCCTACATGGTGGTCGCCCCATGTGTGTGTGTGCGCTCGCGCGCGTGTGTGTCAATCCTTGTCCTGACGATATCAGAAGAACGAAGCCTGTATCAAGTTCAGATGCGCCCTTTAGGTTCGTCATGTTGCTGTTGCCGGTTCAAGGTCACCAACGATCAATGAGAGGCCAAAATAACGAATATTTAAAGGGCAATAACTCGGCATGGCAAGGTCCGACATCGTTGATCTATTGAAACAGGTTGGGAGACTCGAGGCCGGGGCCTTTTTGCTGGCCTCGGCCTCGTGGCTCCCGGCCCTTTTGTCGAGGCGGAAAGTTATCCTTCCAACAAAAAGGGGTGAGTTTGGTCAAACAAAATTCTCAGAAGGACAAAGGGTCAGTTTTGTGCTTAAGCTTTTCCCATGAGCGCAACACGGACAGCACAAAACATACACTTTTCCAATGTTTGTCAGTCTGAATGGGTTTTTTTTTTTAATGGTTAACAAATTATGAGGGTTGCCCTCTGTGTATTCATGTCCAGTGAATAAACAACGTACCCATGGGGAAAGTTACCAGAAAGTTATAGGGCATTATTAAAGTGGTTACGAAACCAATATTGGGGATAGGGGGTCCTATCAGGTCACAGGCTATTCCCCATCAGTCACACCACACATACCCAAGGAATGCTGTTAATACATCATTTGTGCTTGTCAATATTGCGTCAGTAGATGTCAATCAATAAGAAAAACAACGCCGATATGCACGTTCAACTCCATATAGAAACTGGGATCAGGTTATACAGATCGAGCAAACTGAAGATTGTCATGATGTCTCTCTGTTCATTAGTCTGTCCGACTTCTCTTTATGATCCGGTTGAAAATTGGCGGTTGGCTGCCATTCGCTGGGGCCGGTTCAGGACAGATGTGTTGTTTTTTCCATGTGTGTTATTAGATTGTTGTGATTAGTGATGTGATTTCAATTAATAGAATTAATAAAAAATGCATAGTCGTATTTTTTCAGTAACAGTCCCCCTTATTGACTCATCTTTGAGAGAGATTTTTTTTACACCCCTCCCCCACTTCACAGATTAGAACAGTTGTGATGGCTTATATTTAACATTTAAATTTGTATTAATAGGTTCTGTATCTAAGTGTTTACGGGGTTTGTATGTTACCTGGATACAGTTTGTATTCAGCCTCAGCAATAGTAACTAATAACAATGGTAAAGGTCATGTCTGGATTATGAAGACATGGCACCAAGTGTCGCATTGTTCCATGTCTGCAGGTAGGGCTAAAATTTCACACCGCATTTGAAATTTAACATTGTTTAAATATGTTTCAGCCGGCCTCGCCTCCTGGGCCTCGGATGGTGCGGCCTCGGCCATGGCCTCGGCCTCGAGCGAGATGCCTTCGGCCTCGGCCTTGGCCTCGAGGTAGTGGCCTCGGCCTTGGCCTCGGGAGTAGCGGCGCCGACTACAACACTGCTTCTTACTAGTTGCGATTGATGTAAGGGATCATATGCAAACATAACAGTCACTTCATCCAATGGCCATGGGTTGGTCCCATGTGACCGCTGTGTGCGAAAATATCAGAGGTCAAAGTTTTGGGTTAAAATTGAGTGTTGTTTATTGTTCCTTAGAGCTTTTATCACAATGTTTCTGCAATCAGTGATCAATCAACTGATCATCTGATGATGAGGTCAAAATGTAAAAGGTGAACTGTCAATTTTTGGGTAAGTGACAAGGCTCCGTGTTGCAAAAAAATACAAAAACACTAGTGGTCGAAGTTTGGTTTCATAGGGGCACAGGGCGGGGGGGGGGGGGGTCGGGGGGGGGACGCGTCCCCCAAAAAAATTCAGAGTGGGGGGGGGTCCGTCCTCCCCTAAAATTTTGACCAAATGAATTGAAAATCCAACACCACCCTCCCCGACAATTAAACGATCCATTATCGTCTGTCCGGCACATGATGAAATATGGACTTTAGATTATAACCGCCCTAAATAAATGTGAAACTAGTATCGTTTCTAACGAGTTCAACAAATGTTGGTGTACCGCACCCGTTGCCGCCTGGAGTCAGCATTTTTGGCAAAATACAAGTGATGACCGACTGACGTAATCTAGTCTCCTTCTTGACTAGTCTATCTACTAGATTATTCCAGATGGACATAATCACTCACTGTTCAACGGGTAGCAAGGCCAAAATACTCGGCAACAAAAGTGGGACATTTGAAGAAAATTAGTCCTTAGATTAAAAATAGAAAAGTGATGCTTGCATTTTTGTTCAGCTCTATGATGAACATGAAGAAATGACCCGCAATTCCATGTCCTGTGAATGACTTTATCATTTACTAATTTGCAGTAATGGCTTGGGTGTTATGTACGTTTCAAATTAAAAAGACACAAGACAAAACCAGCATGATTTATGTCTAACTGTATACTGTAAAATTGCTATAAATTTGCTTTACAGATATGTTGCGATACACAATAACATATTTTTTAAAAACCATTGATTCCCCTGTTTACAACAGTTCATCACCAAGTGGAAAAAGGTCATACGTACGTTTCAAAGACACCGCTTTGGGTGTCTTCTAAACGTTCGTAATAATTTTTCACTTATGGTCAACTATTGTAAAAATTGCGAGGAAACCAAAGTGTTACAAAACATGTTAATCGTTCAAGTGTGGTTCGCAAACCCACCTACGGAGTCGACTAAACCCCTTAACAGACAGACTGCAAGATTCGAGGATACGCCTACCACGTGACCCAGTGGGATGGCCAACTGGGGGCGGGAAAGGGGATACCTGGGTGAGCATCATACTTAGTCTCGATCATGGCACTGGAAATTCAACGTAATGATCGAAGAATGTGTGTGACGTCCCTTTCCCCGGGCCCTCCCCTACTCGCTTCAGCGGGAATTCTGTCTCCAAACGCCTCTGACATGGCATTATAATTCTGCATCACTCCAGTCTATTAATACTACTCCATTTGGCGCAGACAATGACCCCCATTTTTTATAACTGGTTACATATAGGCTCACAACGGCTCAGAAGTGTCGTTTCCGGCCATCTGGGAGATTTGTAAAAACCCAAAATTTTCTTGCTCCGCTCCGCGCCAACCAATGGTGGCGCTCCGCTTAGATAGTACCACATCAATTCATTAGAACTTTGGTCTGCATCATCCCCGCCCCCCTAATTTTGTTAGGCTTCCGCCCGCCACTGGTTTGGTTTGGATAACTTATTGGCATGGCTATCGCAATTAGGTGTATGCATACATTTGGTTAATGCTCGTAGGACAGGGTGCATATAATCGAAGTAACATTTTCAATTTTCATGGGAGAGCGGTCATGCGCATCAACGGTCTTTCAATGTCAATTATTGGAAATACAGATAATTTTTTCCGAACCACTCCAGTGACAGTGCTTGTCATAATGGCAACTTTATTGAAATTCTGAGGCAAGGTGTATATCCTGTATTTTTTCATGTCAAAAGTCATTGAAGGGCACTCATGGGCATAAAACAAACTGTTAAAAAATTTTGTTGGAACGACATTTTTTTCGGTGACAGGCCAATGGCGTGGTTTATTGAGAACAGACTGTACATCATGGAGGAGAACACTTTCTTAAAATCAGTATGTCATCAGATGGTCAATCAAGTATTCACTGGCAAAAAACGATATTTCGTGAGGGTACCCCCGCCCTAGAGAGTGGCATAGGCTAATTCGATATGAATGAATTGTCACTTTCTGCGTTTTAGTTTACTCGTTTTTTATTACTCGGCTTTACCTAGTCTATCTACGATGAATAACACTACTATTTTGTAAGCCTATATGGCCTATACCTAGTCTATCCTGGTCTCGCTGTTGTAAATTTTGACAGTTCTAACTTAAACGTTTTTTTTTCAAATAAATTTGCTTTCTTACTAGTTTACCTATATTTTCACGTCAGTGATTCAGTAGTATTCCATTTTTTGCCCACCTCCCGCAAGGTCGCGTATACTTCAATCATCCCTCCCTCTTGTAAGCGTCAAATTGATCTTCATTTACCAACATATACCGGTATATTTAGTGCTATTTCCATACTTAGGTCACATGCACATACATAAACAGGCCTACATAAAAAATTTATGAAGGAGGTGTAGTTCTGAGATCTATGGGATATTTTGAATATGGATAAAAATGAGGCTTAAGATATAGCTGTAAACCTCTAGATGCCTGATACCTGGGCACCACATACCGCAAAGCCAACTAAGGCCATGAAATCCGAAGGTGAAGTTGGACCATGCGTTCTGTGTAGAGCAAACTCAGTACTCCATAAATCAGGTACATATCCCAAAAAAGGGTAAAAAAAAAAAAAAAAGATAAGTCTCCCGTCATACCGGATAAGATGCCGCGGGTTTCTAGGCGCTGTTTGTCAGCTTTGATGTCATGCAGTTAAATAATGTAGGAGGCAACAATATAGGGAAGATATCGCCGTAAGGAACCAAAACATGTCTTCATTCCTGTAGAATGACGGTAGAAACGGATGAAGAATGACAGAACACGACTATGTGGACAAGCTAACACGCGTTGTCAATATTTGCCCCTTTCTTCAAACACATGGACGGTCAGAACTGGTTTTCCGTCTCCGAGTCCTCGGGGGAAATGTTATCCACGCTTGCCGGTTGGCTGGAGAGATTACGCCAACATCTGTACAAACTGGCGATTACTGAGTGACTTAGATCTAGTCTAGTGAGAGAGTACCTCCATGCGCATGAACCTGTGTATATTTCCCCACTTGTGACGTGTGAGATCCTGTTGCTGCTCATGGCCGCTCGCTCTGGCATATAGTAATTACGAAGTAGTACAACATTCCAATTGGGTTATAGGTTCCCGCAAAACTTACTGGTTGGTAAAAACTATCGACCATACTCCCTTCTTAAGCTCATCTAATTAGCAGTTGCCCCTATTAACTCCATCTTATCGGGCAGCTTTTGAAACTCCGCCCCCAACTCCATGCATTATTGAACCTCGTAGGGACACCATTCTCATGTTGCTCGTTGCGTAACGAGCACGAACAAAATCAGGCATGATCGTTGCCTCTACGACGCGTCTTCCAGAGGTTATTAAAGCAACATAAAGACAACTCGAAAAAGTATAGGAAAGATGCGGTCACTACGATTTTTGTTGTTCAAATAAAAATATCCTAAATCAGTGTTTTCCCAGGACATCACAATAGCGAATCCTCTTCTTATCTCTATAGTCAGAGTAACATACAACAATTATAGTTTGAGTCAGAGGATGGCGTTGTCTAGGCTCATTCATACACACATACAGGGAAATCCATTGCATGCGGGGTTTCGACACTGTACATGCCTCTAAATGCGCTGCTTGAAAAACTATTTACTCGAAACTTTGAACCGACGTGCAGCTAGACCACAATTTAGAAGATACGATCATGTTACACGAATTAAAGTAGGACAACCTTCAGTTAGAATCCGAGACATAACAGGAACTTCTGTGAATTAAACTGTTGGATTTGAAAAAAAAAAAAAGGGATTTTAAAAGTTCCTCACTTCGAAACCGACGAGCTGTTGGCCTACAGTTGTAAACGGTGAGAGCAACTTATCACCACGCAGCGTCAGTGACCCCGCAAACATTTAACCGGATCGAAGCGATATTGATACCAATTTGAGTTTTGATTTGCGGCCCAACCTTATTGTTTGATTATCCGGACTAATAATGTAACCATCGTACTAGGTTATTTGCGTAGTATGCGTGTGCTAGGCTTAAAATTCGAGAGATGAGCGTTGCATAGCTTCGTTATTTTGTGAGCCGGGCTAGCTGGGTTGTGTACTTGTATATGCGGGCATGTACAATATACACAACGTAGGTTAGCGGCTATCATTTTTTACCACGTAGAGTGTTCGTGTGGCGCTGCGCTGTGTAGACTGTATGATGTATCATAGGAATGAATGATTCTGTGACTACACAATGTATCACCATAGCAACTTCCAAAACAAAGGCTAATTTGTTTTTCATTTTACAATTTGATTTGAGTGAATTTGATGCTACGGGGTTATGAGAAGCCATTTGACTCATCGGGGAATCCCCCCCCCTAACCGAATTTTTTTGGATCGTGGATGAGCAGCGGCGACAACTCGCCTTCTCTCCTCGACTAGTGCTCAGTTAATATCAAGGCAGGGGTGACACACCAATCCCTTGCTCCTGGGAGGAATCCGCAATTTTAACCCCACATCCGACGGACGATCAGTGAACTCCAGGACCTGACCCCCTTCTCAGAGCACGCTGGAGGAGCGGAAGATGTTTGCGACGCGAACTGCTCACAAGATCGACGACGAAGACTATTGCAATGCCCACGAAACAACCCCGCCATTACCAAGCCCACTGCTCAAACAGTGCAGGACCAGGACCCTAAGTACCAGGAACACGCCATCAAAACTGCAAAAATACATTCCCAACTTCTTGAAAAACGCCCGTGGCTGATCGGCTGGAATTCGAACTCCGGGACCTTTTGGGCCTGCAAAGCGAACACTGATATATCACGCGCTCTAACTATTCTCCCGCCCATATACATAAGGGTCACGATGTGTGTTTGTTGCAAGTGAACTATTGTCAAACTTTCATTGTCCCGGTGGTAGTAGATCTCGATACAGATGTATCACCACAATGATAAGCTGTTTGGATGAAGTTAACGCCTCAATTTGTTTACTTTTTCGGCCTAACAAGCCGGCCGCCCACTGATATTTCTTTATTTGCATGTGGGAGCCAAGGGGATAACAGGGAGAAAGCCGAATCAATTCTATAGGGGGTGAAGATTGAGGACCGAATATTGATTTAATTGCCGCGTTCCCTGAGATCTGATAGAAGGACATACTGATATCGACAAGGGCATGCAGGCGGCGTGCTCGCATCCGCCGCCCCAAATCATTAACCATGCGTGCATGCATTTCCAATCACAGTTATCAGAACCAATGCAGAATACATTGAGCTAATCACACCTGGCCGCCTGCGTGATTTACCTCAAAATGTCTGAAGGGCGATTGTTATGGGAGTTGTCATGAAATTACAAAAAAAGATTATGAAAAGATCGCTTCGAAAAGCGGTTAATTCTCGAGAGGAATCAAGGTCGGGTTGTCTTGCAGTAGGCTACTTGTTGCACTCTAGCGTAATCTGGAGGGAATTATCGGAACGATGTTTACATCCAAGTTATCGAGCTGTAGCTGTGATATTTTATGGGATATTGTTGAATAGAAGAGAAAAATCAAGGACGCCACGTTTCACTTGGTAATCATGCTTGAAGTTGAAAGTGGTTAAAAACACTTCAGTAGCAGTGCGTTACGGCAAGGTCCATGAGTCTATACCGATGTTCAGTGACAGATGATGATGATGTTTCTGTTATGCGATCTGCCCTACAATTGGCACAAGTCAATCGGAGTTATATAACAAGACCTTATTAAACTTGCAGATTTGTCCATGTGGTCCTCAGCCAGGATTTTTATAGGCGCGCGCCGGACCCCGCCCGACGGTACCACATCGGACGTGCGTAGCTGACATAAATTACACTGCACTGTACCGCGGAGGTACATACAGCACTGGACAATAGTGTTGTAAGTGCGAAGGAGGTTTTGTCAAATAATGGGATTTCGCTACGCTGTATTCTTCCCCTTTTCGATATGACCGAATCAAATTTCGGAACATTTAGACGTTTTTTCTGTCCGACCATTATGATCCAAATTCTAGCAACACATAGGGTCAATGCTGGAGGAAACGAGTGACCTCGTGCACGTATAATTAGTCGACGTTAGAACTACAGAAGAAACGTTGCGAAGTTGAAATTTCGGAGAGGGAGGCGCGACGTCACCATGAATCCCGAATCGGACCGCGAAAAAAAAAAAAACTCAATACTGTCCCAGTGTCACGTGACAAATGGACAGTAATTCAAATCAATTTTAAATCTAAATACGTGATAACACCGAAACACATAAACTAGGTATAATCTTATATTTTTTATTCACAGCTGTAAATGAGGGTGCACTTTCCTTGGCTGGGGACTACTGTACATAATTGACCCTGCATCCATGTTTTCAAACGAACGATGTGGCCCGAGATGGATGACGGATGGAAAGAATGAAGATTGTCATATCAGTCAAATGCTTTGACAAAATATAAAGAATCCTCTTGCATATATTTTTTCTGCCTAACTTGGCAAAACTAGCATGGTGGTAAAAACTAATGAGACGCAACATGGGTGAGCGTTGCAAACATCCCATGTATTTTAATGTTGTAGATCGCCACGTTAGGGAGCCCCTCCATGCCGAGAGTAATAGCCCTCTTTTCCCATCACAGTAGCAATTACCATGTGTATACTCGGCATCCGTTTAACCCATTGTAACGTGAAAACTGGCCTGGTAGAGTAGTAGAAATCTGCCGTTCAGCTTCGTCCACCGTAAGACGTCTTGGCTAAGTGACATTAATCGCCAAAATGCCAAGGCCATTGACGTCTCATGATGGATAGTGATCCTTCACGAACGTCGAAAACCAGGATTCTCAGAGCTAATTTCGTACGATTCGTGTGAGGCACAACGACCGCAAATAAGAGTTTAACGCGAGTTGAGTGAGTCTTACCACATCGTTGACATGTACGTGTGTACGTGAAGTGGGGATATACTCTGTTAATGAACCACATATTACCAACCTCTCAACTAAGATCCTGCTGACTGTAGTAAGACCATATAACGTATTGATGTTTCCAGCAAGGCGTTCCCCGTTGGAATATATATCGCGGATAATTGTGTGCAGTGGTGCACGCAAAGGGGGAAGGGTGGGGGTTGGGGTCAGACCCCCTTGACCCTTGTGACTAAGAGTATTTTCCAACCCAAACCTACGGTCAACTACTCAGTAAGACTTTAACAGCTGTTGTGTCATTGTTCAGTTCCAGCAGCATTGGTGTTCAGGGGTCGTATACATTAACAAACCATTCCTTATAGGGAGGGTGAGGCTGTAAATGAGGGTGCCCTTCCCTCGAGTCGCGACCTCAACCCCTCTAGACAAATAGGAACGCGACGATTTTTGTGAATTTTTGTTTTCATTTGAATCCCATCCACAAATCGTTCGTTGCAGAGTTTCAGAAGAGCATGTTTCACATTGGCTCTGTACCACAGGAGATCTCCCGGTGTCCCTGTGACGTCACACGGGAAACTTCGCAAGAGCTGATTGTGCTATAACAGCGCACTCGGATTAGTTGAAATTCGCTCTGCCGGGGGTTTGCTCCCAGAATGTGATATGGTCATATTAACATGACCATTGCACGTTATACAGGTTTGTCATTTCATTTGAGGGGTAGTATGGAGGCGAGGTCGCCCTATGCAATGTATTCCGTTCTCATGCGTCACTTGCCGAGCACCCAGAAGATCGAAATGATCCATATCGCACACAATGTCAGCTCTTGTCAGGTACACGGAACATGGGGCATTCTCTTTAATCGAACCTCAATGGGAGGTTTGAATAATGCTACGCAGACGACATGTCATTGCCGGCCGACCCGATGGATTTGCATGTCTCGGACTCTCAGGCTAAGCGCCAAGCGAGAAGGGAACAAGTTCCATTTTAGATGACCCGGTCATGCGAAATTTCGGTCTCGTCAGTTTGAACGTCAGCAATAGATATGAAGTGCCTTACGCAAGGACATAACTGAATAGGTGATTGGTCCTGATGAGATCCAAACTTGAAGTGAACCGTCAACAAGCGGCTACCGCATATCCGAGCAGTAAGCTGCTCCGACATTATTAGCAGTGAATCCTTGTCATAGGACCGCCACGGATAATATCAAAAGACTGTTTAGTGACACATTAACCATAATGTTGTCACGTAATGGAGCTATACAGTCTCTGAGAGTCGTAAAACAACGAACCCTTCCCCGTTTGATCGTATGTTACGACATGCGATGAATACCACGAGTTCCAACCCACGACCCAAGGTGCGGCTATTAATCCGCCAAACAAATGTTGTTTCAGAGTCATATTTGTAGCGTCAGGGAATTTTAACTTGCTAATTCCCACACCTTACCAATTTACGGCATGAAATTAGGACGCCGTTACATCGGCAGCTCCTTTCAATAAATCAGTTCAAGGTGGTACTGGAAAGACCGAGAAGCCCAGCTATTATGTCCCCGTTATAACAGGAACAGGGGTTACAAGTACTACATACCGCATACTTATGAGGATCGTGAATGAGAAGAACGACATGATGTGCCAACGTGGGCTGTTGTTACCGTCGAGTAACCGACACGGGGGATAACATATGACAATTATTGGTCCTCATGGTCCTGGTAACCGTGATAACATTAATGAGGAAGCATGATTAAGAAGAACGACATGATGCACCAACGTGGCCTGTTGCAACTGTCGAGTAACCGACACTATGAGTAACAAATGAGCCTTGTATTGTTCCTCATGGTTCTGGAAACTGCAGTTTCAGCTACTCGACTTTGCAAGAAGGCATGGTTCTAGGATTGCTGGTCTGGATTATTAGGTTACGACGTAAAACGCGGGACTCATAATCCGATCCCAGATAATTCCAATAATGGTATCACCGTAAAAAAGACCATGCACGAGTGAATGGAACATAGGGGATGGTCATGATCTGCAGACAACAAGGCCCCAAGGAAAGCACGTTCTTCAGGACTGATCACAAAATGCGTGTCATTACGCTGCGTCTGAACTTCAGAATCGCTATTAGGATGCGTCATTGGGCATCAGGAAGCTTGATGGTTGACAAAATAGACTTGCCACAGGGTATAATGCTAAGCTCAGACAGTCGTTCAGATAATTGTTCGGACTTAATATTCCTTCATTTCGAGTCAAAGCAACCAATAGCGCCTTCGAGAGAAAGGCCGAAATGTCAATGAGACAGTTGATGTTATTGAGTCGTCGGCCGAGACTGAATGGTAAGACTCGGCTTCTTCGGAAGCGCCAGCGTTGGGCATTTGAAAACAATGATCTGAAACCAAGAAACGGGAGTTCAGCGTCTCTGTGAGTCAGCAGAGAGTCCACCTAGCACCATGAGCCTGATATCCGGCCTACATGGAGATTCGGAACCTGCCCAGATCGTCCATAGTGGTGCGTTGCCCGGCTGTCGAGAGGATGATGACGAGATGAAATCGCTGTGAGGGCCCGCGAGGCTGGTACTCCGAGGATTTTGGGATAGTGCTGCGCCCTCAACGACTTAGGTACCTGTGAAAAAGGCTGATCCTGAACAGTTGGGCGTCAGTCGGGCTCCACTAGCTAAAGTCCAATGTGGATCGCATTTTGGATCTTCATGTCCTGTCTGATATGAAAAGATGCAAGAGCTCAGTAAGGGCGCTCTTATAGCCTGTGTTGATTTCTAAAATGCCACAATGCAGCTGCGAGGAAGCCCTCTGCCATCTGATATCTTCGTTGTTCTCTTCATTCCGGTACTGAGAGTGCTGTGAGGTGTGTTAATGGTTATCTTGACTCCTTCCCTGTTGTTCTTGGGGTAAAGCACGGTTACATACTAGCTTCTACACACAGCCGTCACAGTCCGCGGGGTATCATTCTTCAGGGTCTGTCAGGGTGTGTGATCAGGACGCTGATGACGCTTGGCTGGGCGTTTGGCGTTCCGAGTACTCTGGTAGACGCTCTTGGAGCGGTTAGTCGGACGGCAATCCGCTGGGCGTTCAGGTATCTTGGACCGATTCAGTTCTTCGTTAGTATCTTGGATGCTGCTTGTAAAGTCGGTTCTGATATTGGGTAAAAATGCGGGTATCTAGTGTCATCAGTAACTCAGAGACGCTCCGGACTGGCGTACGGAGTCATTAGCGTCACTGGATGGTGGCGTTTAGCGGGTGCATTATTTGGGCAAAGCAGCAAAGCTCTGTTCAATTACGATGTGCCAGGGAGGCATAGACGCTGCCACTGTGTGTAATGGTGTAGGGAGGAGGGGTTGGCGGAAGCTAAATTCCTCAATGACTATCTCACTCTTTCCGCCGTATGTTCGATTACGGCTGACAGGACTGCATAATCCCAGTCAGGGTGCCCAGAATGGCAGGTATGGTGAGGGTCAGTTGCCTAATTCGTGACTGCTAACTGCGCTATATTCGGCATATGGCGCGCAATCGGTGGACTACTATATTATCACACTATACGTTTTTATTTGTTTCCAATATGCAAAGTAATTATTTATTTGTATATATGGTATTTCAGGGCGTTTTGAGCCTGTAAATAAACGGCTGAGAAGAGACCACATGTATTCGTCATCATTGGGGTCGACTTGCTGGTGGGCAGGTTGACAGAGGAGGCACACAACCCCTAGTTGTGACATATACCTCGCCTGTTCCATCGTATATGGGACCCAGTGTGTTTAGACTGGCTGCCGGGATGGGCTCTGCATGGTATAACTAAGCCTGTGAGCCCATATCTGTTCGTTATAAGTTCGATATATGTTTCAGGTGTTATGAATTGTTTAACAGGCCCACGGTAATCACAGTTTGTTGTGAGGGGAGAATAACGACCAGATTTGTTTCACTTGTTCAGAACAATACACGGCTAATATTAACGATAGACAGAACAAGTACGCAAATCAATGTTCCCATGACACATCACGGGACACATACACACCGAGTATGCTTAGGCGCTTTCAAGGCTGCACAAATTCAGGCCAGGTCAAGTGTATCGTGTGTACAAATTCGATTCGCCCGTTACACGAATTTAGATTTTCTTTGAACCAGCAAAATGAGCCAGTCCACACAAAAACAATCAGTTTCTTGTACCGTACTCCCAATAGATAAACCTATATCCTATTATGTTCACTCAATTTAATGTTGACTTTACCCCACCCCCGCCCCCAAAATAGTCGCTGGTAATGTATTCATCGAGTTGACAATAAGCGTGTCACACACAGACACGCAACATTCGAGCGGGGTGTCGAAAATTCCGATGTGACGCAGAAAATGTTTTATGCACATGGACTGCTATGGAATTCGAACGAAGTTTCGATGTTCAGCGTACTTTCCTCCCCCTCCCCCCCCCCCCCCCCCCCCTTAATCAAAAGCGCCTTGACCGCTTACAACCGTCCCACATCACACCTGCGGATATGAACACCTTGTATCACTGTACTATACTGACATTTTGCATTAGAAGCAGAGATGTGGATATGGGTCAGAAGCTACACTTGCTATGTCAACAGACTGATAGCTTATACTTGCCATGATTTAGGCAGCATACGCCTAATGATGCCGATTTTTCTTTCTCACATCAGTCATCGGATTAGTTCTATAACGCTGTGCATGGTAGTTACAAATTCATGAGTCGCCGAAGCCATTATTCGGCTGATATAGGGCACAGTAAATGGATTTCGGGTGATCTATTAGGGATTTTCTCTTAGGTTTCAAAAGTGAGGGACACGCCTCCACTGTTCACGATAAAATGAAGTGGAGTTATATCGCCATAATCCAGTCTGCCGAGAGGTAATTTGCTAGGCTCTCTTAATCAGGCTGACCGTGGTGGCATTGGATTTGAATGTGGTGAATTTTTTTTTTCTATATTAATGATGGACTGTTCCGTTGTAATTATTGCTGCTAGCGCTTGTGGATATTAATCTTATCAGATTCTGCACAGAGGAGGTGAGAAAGACGGCACCATGGCAGATGATGTTCGCGGATGATGGGTTCTTTGTGCCAAAAATGAAACTAAATATACAAAGGAGTGCCTGGTGTACAGCCCTGGAGGGAAGAAGACAGAGCATATGGTCTGCCACGGAAAAACCGAACGGAATTAAAAAGACAGCATACCAACTGTGACAGGTTTTAAATACCTTGGAAGCACCAGTGAGAGCGAGGGCGGTGGTTTACTGTGAGGTCACGAGACGAGCACAAGCAGGCGGGAATAACCGGAAGAAGATGAGTGGCATACTACGCGTGAAGAAAGTGCCAAACCGGGTGAAGGGAAAGATCTAGAAATTTGTGGTGCAGCCAGCAATGCTATATGGCATGAAGAGCAATTGCCGCCGACTAAGAGAGACAAGAATCAAAGATGGATGTGGCAGATATGAAAATGAATAGATGGATGCTGGGGCTGACAAGAAAGGATAAAGTGAGAAATGAAGAGGTACGGAGGCAGCTGGAGTGGAACCGATGAGCGGGAGATGCAGGCAAGCGAGGCTCGGGTGGTATGGTCATGTAAAGAGGAGGGGAGAGGGGAATGTGTACAGGCGAGTAATGAAGATGGCAATATCAGGAAAAACGGAAGAGGGGTAGACCGAAAAGGAGGTGGCGGGACTGCCCGAGGGAAGATATGGGGAGGATTAATGCCGACGAGGACGACGCCTACGACAGGTGTACTTGGAAGGGATGGTCCGGGCGGCTGCGACCCCACAGCCTTGAGTGGGAGAAGCTGGGAGAGGTGAGGTGGCATTTCTGCGAACAACTTTCATCTGGGCGAATTTGTACATTTACAGGAAATGGAAAGGAAAAATCCCTCTCATTTTGGAGTTACGGCCCTCGTTGTGAAACTAGAGATCGCAGTCGGAAGTTAACCAACTTATGGTGGTACTTGAACAATGCGCTGTGAGGTACTTCAGAACTTTAGGAGACATTCAACAACCGAAGGTCTGCTATTTTTTGTCGGTTTATGAACTGCGAGGATACAACCCCGACAACCCTGGATCGATGTCATTGGAAAAAATCCGGGTTGGAAAACATCGCGCGATAGCTTACATCTCAGTTCAACATATGTTGTTTTTGATTGGGCAGCCTCTATTACAGGGCGTCATTGGCAGCGGAGATGGGAAGTACTTTTCCCCGTTTACCTCTTTGACCACAATCTGTGGGAGCATTGTATGATGCAGGGTAGATCCTATAGGCTAATACACAATGATTAGGTTCTTTCACAGTCTGTTATAGATTGTGTTGAGCTGTACCAGCAGCCTTGTGGTAATAAAACCTATAGGCCTGTACAAAGCATATTAATAGCTTATGGGGAAATAACAAGCGTATGAGTTTACATATACCCAAAGACTTCTGTCTCGAACTGGTAGAATGCTGCCAGTCGGTTTGATATTGTCCTGCTATCTTTTATCGCCACGTGATTGGATGACCTATGCATGTGACTCGTAACATTGTTGTTAGACCTTCCCCCATGGGAACATTGAGTTTTCCAAGTGGCGTCCCTCATACTCTCTCCAAGTTTTCGTTTCTCAAGGCACAGGCTTGCCTAATGAATACATGATTATGGTGGTGAGCTTTCATGTGATTCCTTGCAGTATAAAGGAATACAAAAAAGGGTCACAGTGGCGTGTCCGGGTTCACTTGTCAGGGGGAGCGGGGTATTTTCCCCAGTCAAGATTTCCTTGGCCTGCTACATAGGCGGCCCATTTCCCAACGGCTCATGAAAAGGCAATTCCTCGTTTTTATGCCTGCCCTCTCGAATGCACCTATCCGTGTTTTGCCACTGGTTCAATGTTAAATCCCCCCCCACCCACACCATTCACTGTTTCCTTCTCCCTCCCCCCCCCTTATTATTCCTCCGTCCATGGGGAACACTTTGCCCTCCCAGCCCCCACCAGTTACGATGGAGTTTCCATACTCGCCATTGATGGACTGGGTACGCCTTCGCTCTCACAATATCCAACAGATGCTTTCGATTGGGCACAAATTGGATAAACCTTCTTGACATCCTCTCGAAAGACTAAGATTCCTTGAGGGAGTATCCAGTGATCAGGGTACTGTTTCAGCGGAATAATATTTTTGTTTGAGGCTTCAGAGAAACTATAGATCATAGACCCAAGAGAGATGAATGATACGGTACGGGTGGGTACGTTAATGCAACCTGTACCATGCTTTTAGTGGTACAACGTTCGATAACAGCGCTTGGGGTCTCCTCTGCAATTTTCAGCTCAAGGACTGAAGGAAAAACACCATTTCTTGTCCCAGCATTTCAGTGTCCCAGGGCCTTTTTCCAGGGTTACTAGCCTCCCATGTCGCTGGTTCCCGTTCCAAAATATTAGACAATTAATTCCAGGCGACAAGACTATCAAGAGTCTACATTCGATGAGCTGTAAATAAAGACGTTTACCAGCAAAACTCATGACTCGAAGGCCTCATATATCACCAGCCTTATTAATGACTTGTCGAGGGCCGCATTGTGAGTCTTGAGTACGGTGGCTCTCTAGACTAATGGACGAGATAGCCAGTTGCAATAATTGAGTTAAATTG
Source organism: Sclerodactyla briareus (assembly GCA_026419785.1). Taxonomy (NCBI): domain Eukaryota; kingdom Metazoa; phylum Echinodermata; class Holothuroidea; order Dendrochirotida; family Sclerodactylidae; genus Sclerodactyla; species Sclerodactyla briareus. The sequence goes on along the minus strand of JAODTK010004221.1, from coordinate 544,596 downwards.
CGAAGGAGAGGACAGGATTGGTGAACAACATCTCATCCATGGGCACCGTGCGTCACTTCAACACATTATCAACAACGAATGGTAAACCATAGGTCTTCCATAATAATGATGACAGATGCGTTCAATGACTTGAATAATCCCATAAGCCTATAAACCCGCAGGGACAGCGTCAGTGGTTGGAAAAACTGAGAAAACATCTGAAAGATTCGAACTATATAACACATCGGTACTACTCTTCATAGGAACTTTTGACGCAACTTTCGCTAAGGGATGTGAGAACACGGAGGGGTTCATATCGCCCCATGTGCTTCCAGAGGACAACTCTCTCCTAACAACTAGACAAATCGAAATGATAACATGAGCCAGACACAACAGCCAACAAACAGTATGGGCCACGAACCAGGGTAACGATAGGCATAGGCAAAACAAGTAAGACAAACCTGGTGTCCCATCAGGGGTGGTTTCCGTATGCATGGGCGGTATAACATCTATGTTGGGATGCACGCAAGCTTTTCGAAAAACCACCAGCCTTGGCACAGGCGTCCTGCCCTCTTATTCTAGCGCCTTGCTTTTCGGATACCACCTTATCCACTCGTAGGCGACTTCGTTGCGCTATAGGAATGTTGTCTAGTCTGGAAAAAACAATTTCCTAAAACCGTCTATCTACTGATTCCTATGATAAGGCTGCCACACCCCACCACCCTTTAAGTCAAATTCTATATAGAAAGCAATCGATGACGTCATAACACACTGAATATATATAATGAGAAGACTTTCGTCGATGTATCGGAATTACAACTTGATCAATTGCCGACGTTATTCCATAAACCACTGAGCCAGTGAAACGACTTAGGCAAAGGACAGCGATTCCGACTCATATTTATGACTCGATAAGCGACCAACAATTCGACTGGTTTACGCAGGGAATATCTTTCGGCTATTGTACAATGCAAATTAAAAGAAAAAGGATAAGAAAAGTAAGTCCGTGGAATAAATTTATTTGATGGAGCCCCAAAGTAGACATGATTTAATGCCTTGTGTAAACTGGGAGGAGGCTTTTCCTGTGATCGGAGCCGTTCTAATTTTCTTAAACCATTTTTATCCATTATTAATAGTTTCTTGTACGATTCACGCCCGATTATGGTCACGCTGCGGTAGACGGTCACTTCAAAATTCCCGAAAGAAATTGTGGCTCCATAGAAAAACGCCGCCTGACACAATCCCTCATTATGTCGCCTCTTGAACAGTTTTGCAGTTAACCTATATGCATGGAGGACAATGGGAATAAAGATGTAAGCATGCATGATGCTCAAGCTCCTCAGCATTATATATACCTAGCGTATATGAATTTCTTTCTCGGTGATCTGAGCGTTCTAATTTATTTTATTTTATATTATTCATTGTTATTTTCTTGTACGAGTCACGCCACCCTATGGTTACGCTGCGCGTTAGATGGTCACTTCAAAATTTCCTCGAAAAAAATATTGCCTCCATAGCAACGCGCCTGATACAATCCCTGATTTTGTCGCCTCTCGTAAACAGTTTTGCATACTCTCTATATGCACTCCCAGGGTACCGTAATGCATTGACGGACAATGGAATGAAGATGTGAGCATGCATGATGCTCAAGCTCCTCAGCATTATATATACCTAGCGTTATTTCAATGATAGAGCTCGTTCATAGCTTATCAATATGCCTCTGAAAAGTACATCGCCGAGTTTCACCTGCGAGGCTGCAATAGTGAACCTGTCATATTGTTATTGCAGAGTAGGCCTACATTGGGTGGGAGAAGGGGATGCGGGAGGGGTGTGATATACCCGGATTGCATGTACAGTAGCTAAAATTATTATACCTTCAGGGGGAACAACCACTTGTTAAAAAGAAGATATCATCTGGTAGCAACTGTATGGCGAAAAGCGACGGCGTCGTTTACATGACGTCACAATGAATATCCGTCTCAATGTTACTTTACATAGATTTGGATATATCGTCACAATGATAGGCCAATGCAATATAACTCTCGCTATTACGTTGTGAGATCCACGCGAACCTATGGTGATGCCCGCCTAGACAGTCATTTAAAAAAAAAAACAAATCCCCCAAAATATTGCGTCAGTCTATAGAACAGCACCTGGCGCATTCCCTTGTCTCGTCGCCGGTTGGAAACAGTTTTGATACTATTACCTATACTATAAAATGCATTCCCAGGGGAATGTAATGAAGGACAATGGAAATGGAGATGTTAAGCATGCATGTTGCTCAACATTAGTCCTCAACATTATACCATGTCTAGCGTTACTTCAACTGATAGATTTCTACTGGTACCTTCCAAGAGGAAAACTACTCCTTAAAGAGACAATATCGTATATGTTAGCAGCTGGCGAGGAGCGACGGTGTCGTTTGCATAACGTCACGATAAGAAACCGTCTCAGTGTCACACTATAATTTAGGGCATATCGTCACTATGATGGGGAAATACACTATTATTTTCGATTTACCGTGGGACGGTTTCTGTTTTAAGTCATGCACGCAACATCTACTTTTCCCAGGTGTCCCGAGATGAAATGCCTCTTCAAAGATTGGGGTCTATGAAAACACAAATTACTACACTCGTGAAAATGTTGTGTAGAATTTACATAACACTATGTAACATCACATCTTCGGTTGTGTAAGAAATTACAAACATTGTGTAAAGGTTATGTAAAATTACAAAGAGATAGATTTGTTCAGCATAATAGACATAATGATTGTGATTTCTCACCGGGATCCAACACAGGGATAGGTGTGCTAGTCACCACAATATTTAAGAGTGTAAGAGCAAACATTATCTGAAGGTAGCGAAACGAGTCCGCTATCAACAGCCGCAGGATTCTCGGCAGTCGTTTGGTCTTAGTAATCATGTCTTTAGAGAAGTACCACGGAACATATTTGGCATGTTACAGCCGAGGCTTTCGTAATTAGTTGAGCGTTGTCCAACATTTTGAGAGTCGTGACCAATGTTCACAACCCCACCCCATATATAGTAGACTACTAACTGGACCAATCATTGACCCGTCCATCTTTTGAAAGCATATACAATGGATCGACCGCGAGAGGTTTGCATCAATACCGAAATAATAATCAAGTCACACTTGTCAATAAAGAGAATTTACCCCAATTCCCAAATTTGGAAATTAGTTACTTTACCTGATCACAGAATCGGGTGAGGGAAGGACTCCCTGGATGGCGTTAAAAATGTATAGATCACAGTAGTAATGCGGTTGAATATAATACCCGGTCTATAGTAGGCCACTGATATCCTATACCAAGAGCGGTTCGAGTACCATGTAATCGTGTAGAACTATCCGATCCAGCAACTTCTTATTTTGCGAGAATGATTCGGATTCGAAGACTGTAATAATCGAGTCCTACCTGAGCGGAGCACTAGGTTACGTGGATATTTAAACGACGAGCTCAGTCACTCAGCCCATCAATAATGGTTTATACACGTTAGGATTCCGTAATTGACTTCGAAACACATGGAATCTCCGTTCACAAAATAACAGCAACCCGCTATAGTCATCAACGAGGCGAAAAGTGTGACGAGAGATCCTTATACAGACTGCCGAATAGTACTAACCAACGGAACGGCACATCGGTTCCCCTACCCGCATTTTCGCACGCCGTAGTTCCCCGGTAAATCCGCGAACATGCTGCGGACGAGGTGTTCTCTCAAGATCTGGATATTAGGCAACTCCGGATAGGTTTACAAAGCAGCTTCTGTTTTGTTTTGGGTAGGCGGGGCTTAACGCACGTGTATGGTAGGCGGAGAGTGATGATTGGCAGCAGACACAATGTCATATTAGTTATGGAAAGGGCGAGGATGCATCAAGTCGATATTTCATTATCGACTCAGAAATCGTTCATGACCGAGTTTTAATTTTCTGTGGACGAAATTCATGGGAGTCAGGAAGCCTTGTTTAACCTACTGCGGATCGCCTCAGTGTAAACGCAACGAGTAGCGTGAGTAATATAATGTCCACAAGGCTCCGATTCCACTTAAACCCTTAAAAATGGATTTTCGTCAATTAAAATAAATCTTGTAAACAATATACTGCACCCAGCAATTAAGATAATTGAAACCAAATGGTATATTTCACGCATTTTTTCCGTCCAAATAAAATGATATAATAATTAGGTAGAAAAGTATCGCTTCAGATTTACATATAAGCCCCCATTACGATCTTTAGGACCAAAACAAAAACTAGCTCGTACATGCTCGTAGAAAAAAGCGTTTCGAAATAATTAGTTTACTCGGGATAAGTGGGGAAATGCTAACACATTTCCCCGCACAAATGTTGTGTAACTATAGCACACCTATACCTATGTAGTATAAGAATTCACGCAATCGTGTGTATAATATGCACACTTGTGTATTTTGTTACACACTGTTGTGTAGTTTCTTACACAACAGCATGATATGTGTGCTCGTTACACAGTATTGTGTAAATTCTACACAACGTTTCAAGAGGGTGAAATGAGTATATCTGTAGTTATTTGTAGCCACATGGATGTGGCCTAAGGACAACCATCTGTTTCATGACATGAATATGGTTTTAATTGATCTACATCATCATTGGAGAGGTCACGGCAAAGCAATGCAATGCAAGGGTCAGTATATAGTGCGGTACTTTAAACATTAAATGGACTAATTCATCAAATATGACTAATAATCATGAGTGATTGCCAGATATCACGGGGTCATTTAAGCATAGCCCGCATTGAATTTCCTATAGCCTGACCTGCTCACAGAGAGCAAGACTTTATTCCCATATCAATGAGGACGAATCGTGGCAATACTCAGGTGAATGTTCTAACGATGTTTGACGTATCAAACTTTTTTGATAATGGTCCTGTGGTTTTGTTCGAGTTTGGTCTCGTCCTGGGCGAACCTGGCGAATGTGCAGATTGTACCGGTAACACCGGACGCGACCGCGACAACCGATGAGGACGTCTTCTGCAAATCAGCTGATCAATACCGGATTATCGGATGTCAAAATGGCGACTCCCGAGTCGTCTGAGAATAAAGTGGTCCAGTTAATTGGATTGTGATAAGCGATGCTGTGCACCTTTATGATGCTTGGTATATGATGGGTTCCTCTCTCCCCGCGTTCCTGGCTCCATTGTCTCGTGAATCTCTTTTCCGTGAATAACTCGGTAAAGACAGAATATAAATATTTACAAGATTTCCCAAACGTTAGGCACCATAAAACCAGGAAGCAATTGAGCTGGGGGAACAGTCGAATACATGGCTTGACACGCTTAGGTCTGCGTAGCGTCAGGCGACTAATTATTTACACTTTATTACACTTCTCTATAGTTTGAATGTTTGAATGTTGACTGCAACAGGGCGGACAACTTATACTGAAATATAAAACAGGAGCCCGAAAACAGGAGCCCTAACAATGACTAATACGTGACTGACTTTGAAATGAAGAGATATCAGGCGAAAGACAGGGGTATGTTGAGGTTTTATGATTCCTTGGAGGAACATGATCAGCGTAGGCGGAGAAGATGTATACACATTTATAGCGCTATCCCAGAAGAACCCCTATGGTAACTGGCTCAATACTCCGAAACCATAACGACTTTTATCGATTCGAAATAAAATTGTACTTCGACAACTTTGCCACTGAGTTATTTAAAGTTATAAATAAAATAAAGTGGACTGTTTATGAATTTAGGAGTTGATCACTGAGACTGCATAGGACCATAATGTGAGCATACACTGATATGTACATTGTCGAGTACCATTAGGGGAGCAAACGTTCTTGTCCATGAAGTGACTATTCCTTTAAAAAATGTGAACATCATCATGTTTTAGCCACTGAGTAGGCGATAAGGGGTATGACGCAAAGGCGCCTGTCTGGGCGGCAGTATTGACCCTCGAGGTAGTATCCCTTTATATGTCAGGGGCACGTCAGATGATGGTTAGATGGTGATTAGAAGGAACATGTTCCGACCGAGGATAGTGATTATGGTTGATTGAATTTGAGCTGTCCAATGAGACTTGCCCATTTGCCAATTTGTCAAACAACACTCCACTCGATAAGTGACAGGATTTTCATAGTGGGAAGACCATGTGAATCTAATGGAAGGTCCGAAGAAAAACGAAGAAGAAAAAAGACAAGGAATACTAGTGGGATAGCATCCTGCCTTTCCTGAGGTGACTTCAGCAGTTCGACTTGTTCATCATTGCATCCATCTATTTCTTAATTTTCGTTAGGGTTTCATCGGAGATGTAACTATAGGATTCATGAAAAGGCTAGTTCATAATTAATTAAACGAAAATATTCCATTTCCGGTAGATGGTGATACTGTAGGTTATGGGTTATGGGACACCAAGAACAGACCTTTACCCTATGTTTCTTGACTTTTAATTTCCCAATTTTCGGAAAAAATGGAAACTTTAAGACGCCGACAGTCATACTTTGATTATGTGAATGTGCAACCAGATGGGATTCGTTGACGCGGGAGGGACTATAATGTACCTTTCAATGTTGTGGCACCCCCCTCCCAGTGAGTCATCGTCAATCGGGCACATACGAATTTGAACATTGACGCAGTCCACAGCAAATCAGAAGACTCGCAAATTCTTGGAAATTATTCTAATAGGAGCCAAGTTATTTCTATTTTTTCTACATAATCCGAGTAAAAAGACACACCCCAACACACATGAAGTTTCGGGGGTTTGGCAAGGACCCACATTTGACTGACCGATGTTCAGAGAATTTCGTGTGCGTCATGCAATGTGTATATCAGAAAAGAGAATATAACCCGCATCGTTATACCCGACACGCAGCTTTCTGGCAAACCTCATTATCTGTTTATTCCGTTTACAGCAAGAATACCGAACTTCATGCCAACATGCTCAATTTTTCCATGTTTCGTCCAATGGCAAATACCGGTACCTGTATAGTTCAATTGGCCTATTAATATATATTTGAATCATGAATTTGTGAATCATTCATGACGAAGCGATTAATTTGACAGACACACATATATTACTCTTGTGAAAAGAATCGACGCCGACGGCTCGGCGCTGGACTATGTTTAACACCATGGCACTCTCCCACAGATACTGGGCGCCGTTGCGATTTACTCCAGCTCATTCGAATCTTTATGGAAGAGTTGCCAATCGGAAGGACTGCTTCTGATATGAACTGTGACAAGGCAGTTTGCATTTATAAAGAACAGCTTTCGGTCTCAACAGTCCGATAGTTTCATTCAACTATCACTCTTAGAACGATTGGGCAAATATCACCCAGATTTCTGACGAATATTTTGCATCCTCTACCAATCATTTTACACTCTTATATAAAAGATGGCCGCGACTTGGGTCTTTGCTATGGGGCGCTGGATTGTGTCCCTACTCCGATACTAGAACTGGGCATAAACTAGCCCGGCAACCCTACGATAACGCTCCTATAATCGATTGAGGCTGGTAATAGCCACTGGAGATAGGCATACGTCACATGCGAGGCATGTACAACCGAATTTTGGCATCAGCGGCCCTACCTATAGCCTGGACTGCTAGAGGAGAAAATGTCTCCACGCCCTTGCTGTAAGGCGATTGCACTCCTAGCGCTGACTGGCTGATGTCATTACATACACATACTGGCTTCCATGTTGCTCTACCTAGAATTTGTCTTCGCAGCTTCCCTGCGATTCAATGTTGAGTCCGCATTTTGCTGAAACAAAGATACTCATAAAATGTAACGGGAAAAAAATTAATAGCTCCGTGAGCAGAAACACAACGGCGTCACGTCTCAAGTAATTGCCCGCCCTCTCAACTGTATATTGTAGAGCGGCGGAAACATGCTGTATTGGTAAGCAGGTGGTTATTGGTACACATGAGATCGTGCTATACGACCCAGACGTGCAAATAGCACAGCGGTTCCATCAATAATTCAAATATACAACGTGATTAAAGTTTGAACATGGGAGCACATGCATTGTGTAGACTGTACACAACTATCGTGTAATCGGCTACACATCTGCGGACAGGCAGGCTAGTTACACAGTGTTATGCATATTGTACACATCACCTTTTCGATAAGGTTTGTGATCACAGTGCACAGAACGATGAGGCATAGAGACACAGGGTAAAATATTTGCCGCAGTGTGGGTAACACCAGCTGTAAGGAATCTCGTAGATGGCAGGCAACCATTATAGTCGTGGTTCTCTGCCCAGGTGTTCCCTGTAGAGGAGAAATATTTGGAACGTCCTATGCTGACCATGTTATCATCTGAAAGGAAGAACTGAATCAAGAGTACGGAGCTACGAGACTGTCAATCCTAATTAACTTAAGGCCAGACGCACCAATGCAAAATTCGGTTCATTCGCGTGAACATCAGGGACATTACTTTTAAATCATTTTAATATCCATGAGTGATGTGGTCAGTAAGTTAGTACGTCATCGGGAATATGGATAATGTGAGGTGGTAGATTCCCGGAGACTGGCTAAGCATCTCTCGGTTATAGACACAAAAGGATTTTCGATTTCCGTCAATTTACTATATTCATCGAATAGGCTAGCTTAAGGTGTTCGTCATCCAAGGGCATTCATACAAACGAGCACTCCCGGCAAACATTTTACTAATGACTGATCAACAAACGACCAATTAACTAGTCGTTATGGCTCTGTGGGTGGGGTAAGATGATACACGAAATGAATAAATCATATAGCCAGCAGGCCTAATAGGCTCATTAATGACCACCTTCATAGACGTTCAAGGTCTATTTATTGTTTTAAGACAAGAATAACCTGACGAAGGGAAACAACACTTGCTGGCGGTGGGGTTCCATTTCCGGTGGTGTTTTGTATTAGAAAAGGGGATGGTCAACTTGTTTAGTCGGGTTGTCGCACTTGTTTAATAGGGGTGATATCGTCGTTAATGGTACGATCGTAATTATCAGATGAGAACAAACCTGGGGTGCCGCTAAGGGCTGAGGATGCCTCCGGCGATATCGCTAGTTCAGGGATCTAGGCCTGCCTCAAGTCGTAGGAGAGAGATCTCGATTTTTTAAGAAACTGAACACAAGAGGTGCTGTAGCTCCAACACAACAAATGCAATCATTTCATTTGAGGCGAAAAATACCTTTAGTCTCGCTATGACACCTAGATGACCACCGACTGAACAACCACCCATCCCATGAAGCACTATTGGTCAATGATGAACACCACCATATGTTGGGACCATCCAAAAAAAAAAAAAAAAGGTTTCAAAAAAATAATGAGGAAATTTTAGAATATTTTCTCACGATGGCTCATCAAGCCCTTCAACGATTAGCTTATGTCCCGTAATTAATTGATAGGGATCGAAGATGGCCCACCTGTCTCAATGAACAGTGGTGGTCCCTTGCCCTTAGTTTGGTCAACATTCATGGAAGACTAAGCGTACTACTAGTCCATGATAACAATGACCGAGTATGGGGGTAATACAACCGGATCTGTAGGAGGAACATTCTGCAGAGTTTCGCAGAGAGTCTGTACATAATAGTTCATTATGATCCTACTGTATATTATAGGTACAGTTAGTGGTTATATATATAGATATATATATATATATATTATTTTATAAAATATTATATAGATATATATATTATTATATTCCATGTGTTTTGAATAACTCACATACGCGTTGTATTTTGCCACCAACAACACCTACCAACCACTACCCAGCAGTCCTACATCAAAGTAAAAATTGTTGTAAGGTTAACATTTACAGAGAACAAGGAATATGTATAGCGTTGTGCAAAAAGTGTATGGACGATTCATTATTGCATGATGGGATGTTTTTCGACTCGCGCAACCACCCCCCCCTACACATGCACAAAAAAACTCTGAAGGCCCCCAAAGTTGTACATCTAGTAATCCAATAATTAATGAAGTAATGTATCAGTTTTTCCGCCAGCTATTGTTTAGACTATTCAATTTATCCAAACGGCGATATTCAAGGACGTGACCTTTAATCACGAAAACACATAGGAGTACCTCGTCGATAAACTTGGCCTGAGGATGATGGTATCCAATAGGAGAGAAGCACTGTGCAGTATCTGTTCACATAAATGTATTATGCCTACAATGACGTTAACCTTCAAATCACCGAACACCCGTAGGTAGTCACCAGTCCATGGTAACACTGACCGAGTATCGTGGGAATCCAACTATTGCAGGAGAAGGCATTTTGCATTTACTCTTTCAATTGGCACATAAATAGCTCAATATTCCCGTCCAATGACCTTTGACCTGAATCCTTGAACACCCTGGTATCATTAGTATAGCACTAGTCAATGACTGACTAGTATGATGGCATCCACCATATCGGTAGGGGAAGCATTTGCGGTTTCTTCCCACCGTAATAGTTCATTATGCTCCTTCAAATAGCTTCACCAGGTTAAAGATGAGCTAACAAGGCGGGATCGCCACCAGTGTCTCGCCTGGTGCGCGATCAGTGTTTCCATCTAATTAGTCACCATGCAAACATTAACAAGGGAATTTAAATGTTTTGCTTAGCTTTTTTTGGTATAGCATTTAACACCTGCTAATCAGTGATCAATTTCAAATTCGTAAGGACTGATTATGGACAATGTCTACTGAAGAGCGAAGAAGAGAAAAGAGGAAGGTATAAGCTTGTGAAATGTGATTAAGATTCGCCTAAATTATGCAAATTAGACACAATATTCCAACTTCCATTGACCAATATTTTCACATAATTCTCAGGACCACAATTATCATGGGAATCAACAAACTGGAAACAATTGCATGATGGAACAATTTATAAACACTGCATAAACCCCCAGTGACTCGAGTCAAGTTTAGGTAACATTTTGGGGGAATAAATAAGGTAGACCATACCAATCAACGCTTCAGGAAAATCAAACCAACTTTAAAATTGGAAAAGAAACACATGCAACATTAGACACAATATTTGACCTCCAGTGTCCTCCACCTATGTGAAGATACAATTTTTTTATATAGTGAATAATCCACAAGAGGCTATATTCACAGAAATTAGTGGTGATGGGAATGAAAAAAATTGACGAACTTGTGATTTGCAAAAATTATGCAAATAGGAGAATCAATTACCATATTTGACGCTGAAATCTAATCAGAACTCTACTCATATCAGCATCTATGTGTCAAACCAAGTCACTATAGCACCTACGGTTTATCTGTTAAAATCTTGCTAACGAGCCTGAACAATTGATTACCTAAAATAAGCTAATACCCTTCAATTTGAAACTGGACACCGCCTGGCGGTAGACCGTCTCAACTATAATCCCCAACTTTGCCAAAAACCAGTTCTATTTTTTTGCCGTTTTAACTCATAAATAAGCACATTTATTCAAGACTCATAACTTTAACCACATGACCACCCGACAGAGGTCAAATTGAGGTCAGCGGGCACACACATGCAGGTCAACAATTATATCACAATGGGATGAACCTTCCAGCCTGCCAGTATTCAATTTTCGATATGGCCAGAAAAAAACAGTTTTTGACCATAAGGACCTTGATGACCTTTAAATGACATGGCCAGTTTTTATGAAAATGGTAACTCTCCATTTGATACAATCCACTCCTAGGAGCATTGGCATTATGATGAACATGCCCAGTGCTATGGCAAAAAGTACTAAAATCAGTTTTTGACCCATGTGCCCTGTGATGACCTTCAATGACATGGCAGCCGGGTTTTATAAAATTTGTGACTCTCCATGTGATGCATCCCACCCTAGAAGCATAGTGCATTCCAATAACCACGCCTAATGTTATTGTGAAAACTGAAAAAGCTATTAATAAAACTGTGCCCGTTGTAACTACCAAAGTATGCGTCCGATCGAAGCGGGAGTTGGTTTCCTCCATTAAGCACACAAAGGCTATGACACATCCAAAAATCCAGTTCCTATTTTTTTTTTGTCCGTAACTCCTTAAATAAAATAAGCACATTTATTCAAGACTCACCTTTAACCACATGACCACCGACAGAGCTAAAAATTGAGGTCAGACGTCAAACACATGAAGGTCAAACAATGATATCACAATGAGTGAAACTTCCAAGGCTTCAAAGATATTCCATCTCGGGTTATGGGCCAGGAAAACAGTTTGACCCTAAGTGACCTTGAATGACTTTAATGACATGGCAGGTTTAGTTTAGGTTTGATTGAAAAGGGTAAAACTCTCCCTGTGATGCATTCACTCCTAGAAGCATATTTGCATTCCAATGAACACGCCTAAGTATGTGAAAAAGTTTAAATTAAACTTTTGACCCCTGTAACTACCAAGTAGGCGCCGATCGAAGCGGGAGGTGGTTTCCTCATAAGCAACACAAAGGTCTATTCAAATATCCAAAAAAATAACCAGTTTCTATTTTTTTTTGCCCTAACTCCTTAAATAAGAACATTATTCAGACCTCAACCTTTAACCACATGACCACCCCGACAGAGGTCAAATTAGGTCAGAGGTCACACACATGCAGGTTAACAATTATATCACAATGGTGTGGTGAACCTGCCAGCCTTCAAGATATTCAATTCTCCGATTTGGCCAGAAAACAGTTTTTGACCCCCTAAGGACCTTGAATGACATTAAGACATGGCAGTTAAGTTTTATGAAAATGTAAATCCTCATGTGATACATCCAATCCTGGAGCATTTTGCATTTCTGATGAAACATGCAAGTGCTATTGCCAAAACAAAAGTACCAAAATCGTTTTTGACCTCAAAGGAACTTAATGACCCTTCGGATGACCATGACATTGTTATAGAAAATGTAACCCTAGAGGGGTTACACCCTGTCCTGAAATATAAACCACATCAGGAAAGGTAAATGGAAGTTGTTGCAGGAACAAGTACTATTTGGAGTTAGATGCCCATAAGTGACCGTGAATGACCTTTGATGACATGATGTGTTTATGGAAAATGTTCTCCACCATGACCGTACACCCTGTCCTGAAAATTTCAACATTGCCAAGAAGTCCGGAAGTGGTCTCAAAAATATTAGTTTTTTGTCCATAAGTGACTTGAATGACCTTGATGACAACATGTCAGTGTTATGAAAAAGTTTACTCTCGATGAGATGCCACGAAGGTCCTACAAGCATTATGTATCCAAAAGTAACTGCCGATGCTATTGCCAAAAAGGTATCAAAAACCAACCTTGGACCCCATGTACTTGAGAACCGAGTGCCCGATGGAAGCGGGAGTTGTTTCGTCTATTCAGCATACAAAGCTATGCCACCATATCCTAATTTGACCAAAAATGACAGTTGTATTTTTTTGCCCTGTTGTAACTCGAAAAAAAAAAATAAGCACAGTCATTCAACTTGACCTTTGAATTTTGACCTCATTTTCAGGGGAGTTTGACATGCGTGATTCTAAAAATACCATGACAAATCACTACGAACATCCTAACTGCACTTAATTTGAATGAAAACTTTGGACCTCTGATATCTTCACACACAAAGGTAACATGGGGTCAAATTATAATTCATTTCGATCGGAAGGTACCCTTGAGTAAGAAAATGGACCAGAAAAATTTGATTCGCCAAAAAATGGTAAGGTTCAAATTGAGGGTCAAAGGTCACACAGATGGAGGTCAACGAGGGTGAATCAACAACTATGCACCTACCAACCTCGGGGGAGAATTTGGTTCCCAAGTATGGCCAAAAAACCCGTTGTGTGTGACCCGAATTACCTTTGTGACCCTATTTTACACTGCAAATCTAATCAGGTCATCTACCTAATATCCCGCATCTATGTGCCAAACCAGTTCACATAAGCACCTAGGGTCATCTGTAATCTTGCACACGAGCCTAAACAATAAAATTACAAAAATAGGGGCTAATTACCTTACCCTAATTATGACTTTAGTGCCCAAAATCTATCAGATCGTATTAACCCAACCCGATGCACCCTGAAAATGTAGTCGCAATTGCACTTGCCGTTCAAAAGATATCCTGCTCACGAGTAAGTGTGACACACACACACACACACACACACACCACACACACACACCACACACAACACCACACGCACACACACACACACAGACACCGCACAACACCACATACACACACGGCCCTAGTGACCACTAAGTCTCCTGCCTGAATTTCATCAGGCGAGACAATAAAAACAGTGTTCAGTGTGGTCACCATCAGTGAAGAAACAAACTTGAGAGCCCCAAAGAGCAAAAATTTACAGAATGTTGATGAATGTTTAGACTCTTAACCCCGCGCTCAGCTTAGAGGAACTACACGTTTAGTAAGTAAATACACCTTTATGCTCTACTATATCACCCACAAAGTGCCACTGGAATTAAATGTACAATGTTTATCGAACATGATTCCCGGTCTTCATTACTTCGTAAACGGCTGAAACATTTCCGGGAACCATTTTAATTTGAGGGTAGAAAGTACAGTGGCTGGAACTTCTCCAACATTTTCCGGGAAAGTGCCGCCAACTGTGCTGCTCGAACAGTACTTACTGCAACATAGAAACCGTAGAATCTTGGTCCCGGCTTATTACGAGTAACAATATTCGTGGAGAACTTGTTTGATTCTTCGGAGTAGAGAAGGTTTGCGGCTGGGAGAAAATAGAAGAGGGGGGAAGAGGAAGTTTGGGAGGAAGAGAAGAAACAAGGTATTGGGGTAGAGGTTCAAGAACGGGGGTAATTAAAAACGAAGTGAGCGGGACGATTCAAAAGGTAAACTCTAGAACTGAAGGGGTAAAAATAGTGGGAGTAGCAGGAAGGAGAAGTAATGTAGTAGAAGATGAGGAAATATGGGGTGCGTAGACATGTCGAATGACTGAGAGATGAATAGAGGGAGACGGAGGAGAAATGGCGGAGGAAGAGGAGGAGCAGCAATAAGAAGTCGAACGATGAGAATAGTGAGATTATAAGAATGCGAAGTAGGTGGAGGGGCGATAGGGAAGAATTCACGGAGGAATAATAGCAGAAAGAGTATT
The DNA here is from genome assembly GCA_026419785.1 of Sclerodactyla briareus. Lineage (NCBI taxonomy): Eukaryota > Metazoa > Echinodermata > Holothuroidea > Dendrochirotida > Sclerodactylidae > Sclerodactyla > Sclerodactyla briareus. The sequence goes on along the minus strand of JAODTK010004221.1, from coordinate 529,586 downwards.
TAGTCAGTATAGCAGGGAGAAAGGTAGGTGTATAGGGAGAATTAGAAGATTGAGAAAGAAATGAGGAGAGAGAGGGGAGAGATGGATGAAGATGGAAATGGGGGAGAACAATGGAGGGAGCAGGAGAAGGAGGAGTAGATAGTAGTGATAACAATAATTATACAGGGATATGAGGAGGAATGGCTGAGTGAGAGATTTAGGAGAATGAACTGGAGTATGACGTTCAATAGATTTAATAGGGATGTAACGAAGGAGAAGTATTACACCTGGAACCATCTCATTCAAATGGATGATCCGAATTGGACCAGAAGGGAAACCCTAATTGGTCATATACAACTCATTTTTGGTAACTCAGATAAAGGGGGCAGAACGATCTGTAATTATGCTATGAAGAGGAGTCGGAGGAGAATGAGGTAGAGAAGGAATGTGTATAGCAAGGATGAGGAGACAGAGGAGCAGAACAATTCTTACAGGTTTTTTATTTCATTTTAAATTGTGTCAACGGCTGCTCATGCACAAAATTTGCTTGCATTGAATACGATCTACCTATCTTCCTGTTGTCCAAATTTTGTAGGTCCGAAAATTTCCTACCATACCATAAGTACCTTCTTCCCCCTGACAAGCATGATTTTGGGTCAGTAATAAGTTGTTAGATATGGGTAGTACAATTTGAGTGACATGCAACACACTCGGTAATGCACCGTTACACACCATTATACGCACTTCTGCCGACCTCCAGATGGAATCATGTGGCGATCCCCCCCCCCCCCCCTTTTTTCCCACAAAATAATTCGTGGTATAGAGTTATATGATTAATATCCTGCTTCCATTTGAAAGCGCATATTCAAAATACAATGTTAATTTTTTTTAGACTTTTGTTTCGTTAATTCTATCATAACCATAGTACCTTTTCTTAACAAGGCATCATGTATTATGTGGTTTTCGGTAGGTATATGTGCATTCGAGCGACATGCACTCACTTCCATGTATAGGAGCGTGTCATTACAAACTACAACGCACCTCTGCCGACCTCCAGTCGAATCATTTCGCGATCTTACTTACACGTTAGATTCGATCCGACTCTCATTAGGAGAGTGTTTTTTGAAAAGTACAGATGGTGTGATCCGGGGTTTTGACATACCCTGGTAGATTCTATCCTGTTTTCTTTCAAAGGGCACATCCAAAATACAGATTTTGTTATTTTGCGATTGATTTTTTTTTTTGGGGTTTTTGGGTTTTTTTTTGTTTTGCTTGATCTTTTTTACACAACTCGGGGTTGTGTTATCATTGGCTATTTTTATTGGCTGATAAAAAAGAGAACTGCCAGTTGGTAGGATCGCCGCTTTTAGGATCTCAGGGTGTAAGGATTTATATGAGATTATGTCGTTATAATATATTATTACAGCAATACCCATGGTAATTCAGTGGGTGATATCTTGCGAATGCGAATTGCGAATGCATCACTGGGGAATTAGGTTCCTCACATATTCCACCATCATGCTTACAGACCCTCAAGTTTCTTCCTTGTTATTCGGCCTTGTATCGCGTGAATCTCTCCATTTCACTTCCTATTGAAAGTACACCGACGTTTCGACCTGGGACCGTAAATGCCTGAATAAAGTCAACGTACTGTGCACTGGTGCGAATGAAGTTATCGAGGATTAGCAATTGGAGTAGGTGCTCTTACTCCTCTCTTGAGAGAAGTCATCTCACCAGACCATCCATTAGGTCAATGTTTGATGTAATCGTATATGTTCTATTGATAAGAGTTCACATTCGGACTACTCATTTCTTTTATTCTGAAAACCTAATAGGTGGTAGTAGATTACATTAAGCAATAAAAGTGCCGAGTTTCAGTCAGTTGGTTAGGTCGGCGTGATCTAGCTTTCTATGAAGCCGTGATGGCAGACGCCGGGACCGATCAACGTCCATTTAGTCGGTACGAGCATCACTAGTGAATCAACAGCCATATACAGGGTGATTCGGATCTGTGAGGGCTATGTACTTTGAAAATTTGCACAATGCCCAAAAACCCGAAGATTTGAAATTTAGAAGGGTGCGTCCTCAGTAATGACCGAGCTGATGCGAATAAGCCCGTTTCGGAGTTAAGTTTAATGAGATGAAATGAGGATATTTTGGTCAAAGGCATGAAGGGCAACGATGGCAGTTCGGCGTTGAACTTACATTGTCCGTGACCACACAAAACCTCGCAGTTTTCCCCCATACTTATCAACCATGACATCCGAAAACATGGGATAATCGGTTGCGTTTCAAACAGTGGGTGACGGTCAAGAGTAAGTTGTAACGATATTGCTATGAGGGGAATCTCGTCTATTCCTCGAACTGTAGTGGGGAGCATGCGCCACTTCGCTTGCAACCACGAACTGGTTTAGTATGACATTCTACTACTGCTTCATGCATGTCAAAATGCTCTGGATCTGTGTGGCCCATCGTTGTGTCTCAGTTTTTTCAGTGACAGGCCATGATCTTTGTATATTAAACATAGCCTTTAACTCACTCGCAACATCAGCAAACCAATCGTTGGCTCAGGCGAAAGTAACCTAGAAAATGTTTATCAACTAAATGAATCTAGCGTAGAAAGAACTGTAAGGAGAATGATTAAACCATGATGTTTACTGCAAGCAATTTCGGCACCGATAAGCCGCAAAAATCTAACCAATGTTGTTGATACAGTTATTGTCGGTCTCAATGACGCTCTCATAAAGAAATTCTCTCATTTGTTCTGACGGACAGCTAGCTTCGATAGAGTACTTTTCCAACCGCCATAAACTGGGGCAAACTCAAACACCAAACAACAACTGAAATGATAATGAGGTCACTCGTTGCGCATATCGCTTAGATGTATTGTAATGCGGTGTGGCGCTCTGTTATCATGACTTACTAATGAGATAACAAGCTGGCGATTACCGGCATATGTCCTTCAAGTAAAATGGGCTGAATTTCCAGAGGTGTCCTTTCGAGAATTTAGAAAGTGCAATCGATATATGCATACGATTTAGCCATGGTGAGTCATCTCAGGTACGCTGCCACACACCGTATACTACAGCCTGAACTGCATATTGAACATGACCAACGAATTGCTACAAGAAATCCTCTGACTAGCAAAAACTTTATCGCTGGAATTAGATGAAAGCAACATTCCCCAAAACAAGGTGTTCACCTCACAGGTTGCAAACGGAACTTTCACCGTTACTCCAATGCCTACGCGAGTGACGATAGGCGTACGGGTTTGGAAAAAAAAATGTCAATATGGCAATGCAGTAATACGCGGGTAGGTAGTATTTAGCGACCGTTATATGGTGTGGACGAGTTCGGATTTCCTCTAGTTCCTTAACGTAAGATCGAATGAAGTAACGAATATTGTTCCCTTATTAGAAAATCATTTTTATAGCAGACCGCATATTATAGGGACTGTCCATCGGCAATGGCGCCGAAACTGTAAACAGACGAACTAGGTCAAGTAGGGCGTTGACATGCAATTAAAGAAAGGAAGAAAAAGAAACATGGAACGCGGCGTTGAGGGGTCTCTACATTATAGTGGACATTGCATATACTTGTTCGTTTTATATTACCTCAATGTATATCATGTGGGTTTTTTGTAGGCTATTTATTGGTAACTGGTATTAGCACGCTGAGCATTGCTACAAGAACGAACGAACGGACGAAATGAACGAACGAACGAACTAACCCGGACGAACGAACGAACATACGGAGAGACATGCATCAATAAATACATTGACCCAAGGTCATTATTGTTTCGAATGTGTATTCACATTTGCAACTATAAACTCATTATACTGTTTTGAACAGTGAGACTTGCACTCCTCAAGACAAAGTCCCAGTCGTCAATAGTGGGATAAATAGAAGTCTATGAACGAAGTTGCTCTGAATAGTGAGAGAACATTTTACAGCCAAAACCATTTTTTTTTCTATCGGCAACCATGATTGTATCAGAATCACCATTGTGGTGGAAAATTCGCGCTCGATACTTCGTAACGAGGTTCACTTTTTTGTTTTGAATTAGTGAGACCACTTTGATAACCACAACCACCCTTGTTTCATATATTGAGACCACAAATGAGCCCCAACTCGTTTAGAATACTGCAACCATATTCGTACACAAATATTGTCTTGAATAGTGAGGTCATATCAGTACCCAAACTATTGTATTGAACTAGTGAACCACGGTTGTTTTGTTATGGACAATTGTCTTGAACAATGCGACCAGGTTTGTACACGAAATATGTTTTAATAGTGGAACTACTGTATACCCAAAACTAGTTTTGAATAGTGAGACCATATGTACTCAAACGATTGTTTTGATATTGAGACATATTCGTACACGAACTACGTTTGATTGTTTTGGACGTGAGCCCTAATGTACCCAATATGTCATTGAATAGTCATCTCTTAGTATGACCAACGCCCACGGGGTTGTATAAGGAAACCCTCTTGTACGAAAAAATGTATGGTACAGTGGAAACCATTTTATTACCGGAACCAGTTAGTTTGCAATAGTGAGACTATGCGTACCCAAACTATTGTTTTGAATAGGAACCAACTTAAACCAATTAGGCCACTTGCTCTGAATAGTGAGACAATATTCGTAAAGAAAAACAACCCAAAACTATGTTCGTTTTCTTTGTTATACACGAGCAAAGATGTTCCGAATGATCGGATCCATTTTTCAGTTGATGTCGCTACTGTGGTAATTCGTAGATGGTTAATTGTACGCGTTCAGGAGCCTGCCAACATTCTGGAACATCAAGACCGTTATTGAAGTGATAGGATGAGCTCCGGTGTGTAACGCGCCTTCTCTTGTAATTTAGTGCTTAGGCCTAATATGAGGCAGGGGGTTGTATTGTGTAATCATTCCAACCTACTCCCGGTTCGCTAGTGGAATCAGAAAGAAAGCGGAGACCAAACTTCGCCCGTCGCAACTAAGAGTATACAGCACTCAGGCATGAAGGCCGCTGGAGGGGCGGGAGGAGGGGGTGGGCCAGGGTCCAACGCGACCACTCCTCAAGTTGCACTTCAACCTCCCGGATTGATAACAACATTTTTCAGCCTTCTCATTTTCCGTTTCCTGATTTTATTCATTCGAGAGAAAAAGTATTTTACATTTGGCGTCCCTGAACACCTCCCGTCGAGGTCCGAAAAATGAACGGGCTCCTCCACCGCCACTAAGCAGCAGCAAGTTCATGCAGGAAGTTGCTGGATTGAAAATCAAACAATGGAGTTTACCATAGGATCTAATGGAAGTATTTGAAAGGATGGCTAAACCAGTACGAGCTTCGGAACGGTAACCGTGAAAAGTTTAGGGATAGTATTACATTGTGTCTTCGACTGCACTTGTTAAAAACAAACTCAAAAGTAGTCTTCATAGGGCAACCTTAACACTCTGTAGGATTTATTGTAACTTGAATACTGCCGTGTGATAGAAGTTTCTGAGATCGGAAACCGTGCCACTTGTATCTGAGCAGGCGTTATTCGCAAATCTGCCACAGTTGATTAAAGGCAAATTCCAGCCGAATTAATACTCTTTGTCGGGGTTATAATGTTAAGGAGAATGAAAAATCATTCAATAATAACACTTGTTCCAGGATTATAGGCCATGTTCAGTTGGGAAGATATGGCTTACACAAATTTTCATATGATTGGTTGATTTTGCAACTGGCAAACCTTTTTCTGAGTCATATCTACCAATTATAAGGGGAAAGTTAACACATATTTCTAACATTTTCTTCGAATTGGTAGACAGACGTCATCGAATGTTGCCAATTTGCAAAATTGCCAACTTAGCAGTGATAAATTGAAATCTTTAAAAATGTAACTTAATAACAGGACATGCTTATGACAATGAAACCAACGTTTGATGGCATGATTTTCATGCACCAGTCATATGAATTTAAATATTATTGCGGGAATTGTCCTTTGAGATTGAATGTGATATGAGTCTGAGGAGAAGAATGACCTTTTCTGAGGTTGGGTATTACTTACTCCTGTGTAAATGCTTCAAGGACATTCATTCGGGCACGGGCACATTTGATTCTCAATCACAACACGCATGCGCAATGAAGGCGTAATGTGCATCATATATCTGCACGTAGCAACAGCATTCAGCACATGACATTTTCTGTTGATTTGCGTCATTTGGTATAATCCTCAAATGACTAAATTCCCACAGGGAATATTTATTGGGGAAAACAGGCACGGCCAACCTCTGTAATCAATATTATTGTCACATGCATGTTAAATTAGTAGGATGGAAGGTTGCCGCGCAGGCAGGATCTTGAAATAATAAGTACACGTACGCATAGCCAGAAACAGACAGACATATATAGCAGCCATTTTATTTGAAAATTATATATTTTCTAAAGGCCATTCTAGGTAAGTTCATACGGTACCTATTCAAATTTCTTCACACAATTGTAATATACAGACTATGATTGCACCTGTAGGATGAAACCTGTCCAGAGCGGACCAAGGAGGCTCTTCCCCTGCAGGGAAGGGAGGGGGGGGGGGGCAACAGGTAACCGCTATACCTATTTGCGATAGGTCCTATGTATGCCTAATGTGGACTTGCCTCCAGACACTGTAATGAACATGGGTTTGTCGAAATTCACCTCTCCTTACCTTAAATCACCTGAACTTGCACAAGAGACAATCCATGTTGCGAGATATTACCGTCTCCTGAAATCTAACGATTCTGAGGGATATGCCAAAAACAATCAACTTCTCGCTCTCCATACACATCACCTACCTACCCTTATTTGTCTTAATAGCTGGCGTTCGTCAGATATCATGATGACGAACTTCCTGAACTTTTTTTCACTCTTTTCCTTAACCTCGGCTAACCTCGTGCTCGCAAAGGTCAACCTCAAACAATTAAATCATCTCAGCAAATGTACAACCTACCAACTAATTTGAACGTAGTACAATGTTTGCGTTCAGCAGTTGACGAGCAGTGACACGAAGTCTCACTCTCTCCCCCTCTCTCCCCCTCTTCACTTCACTTCTCTCTCTTTCTTTCACACACGCGCGCACACAAACACACACACACTCACACACATATCCCAGCGTACACACACACGCACACTCGCAATCTTGTATACATTTCTTCTTGCCTTCAGCAAAGAATAAAAAATGTATGAAGAGCATTTTTGGAACATTGCTCCGTTTCTCTACTCGAATCATGAAGCGAGTCACGCGATGTGGTACGCAAAACAGCGTCTCCTGATTTACTTATTTGGACGACTGACAAAGAGCCGATATAGGCCCCAATGCCTTCGAGTGCGTGACAACAAAACAGAAAATCCTTTCTTCTTTCCAAGAGTCTTACTTGGAACGTGGCAGTTCGGAAAGATAATGAGATAAATTCTAATGCCAGGGACGCCTATGTTTTTCGATGTTTTGTTGGCAGAAAGGGAGGAGATAGTGGAAAGGACGTAGCAAACAAGGAGTGATAAATCGCGGAAAAAACATCAAAAATTCAATTAATTAACTTTGAATACATGTGTTCAGGAGCTAGTAGGGCGCACATATAACCTGGCCCAACTGAGTCGTAGAGAGCAACCGGCGATGAACTTGCTCTCCTCGACTAGAGAATTCGAGGCAGGAGTGAACCAATCCCACCAATTCTCACGAGACCGCGATTTTACGTCCCCACCGAAGGGCGATGAATGAACTCCAGAGTCCTACCACTTCCCGGGACCCTGGAGGAGCGGAAAACGCGTCCAATGTGACTGATCACAGCCAACCGACGAGACAAATATCCGGAAGAATCCCCAGTTACCCCAGAAAGTCCACTGCATACAGCAGAACCGTGAAGGAAAAAACTGATAAATACGACCCGTTCATCGCGATCGAGGTACAGCTAACTAAGGAAAATGACCAGTGACTGCTGGGATCGAACTTGCAATGTCTGCTTGCAAAGCTGTACTGCTATCCCTTGCCATTCTTCCGCCAAAAACACGATTTGTGGCCGCGATCTTTCACGACTCGGTTAGTGCCTTACGGGGCAGTTCCTTATGAGAGTATTTTTTCCCCTCAAAATCGAAGAAATGTTTCTTCGAACCCGAACCATGCGTTCGGAATCATTTTTAGAACCCCGAAAGAACCATCGTCCATATCCAAAATGTAAACTCACCTGGTACTACCAGGACTACTTCGGCACCGTAGCAACGCCCCTAATTCTCTTGCATAGAAAAAACAAACGAACAAATGAAACAAATTTGAAGAATGAACTATGTAAAGGGGGACGGGGAATACTGTAAGGATTATATTCCCATTTCGAGGATATTAGGGTCTTGCTTCACCGTTAACGCGGCGTCCGCCGCGTCCGCGTCTGCCGCGTCGCGCCGGAAGATTCGTGTTAACGTAATAAACTGGGAAAAAGTGTTCAGGAAATAAACGTTTGAATGTTTAAGACGGTTTGAAACCCTAAAACGTCGTCTGTGTAATGATTAAAAATATTCTGGAATATAGACGCGTTTCAAAAGTGCTGGACAAAATAGTGTATAGAGAGTTTCATTCAAACATGTGTGCTTTAGGCTGGACTATGGAGGCCATGGAGGGTCCTGATCTATGATCTTTGTCGAGGGTGCATACTTGTTGTGTGGCAATCGAACCATCCATGAGCGTGGAGGACCCCCTCCCATGGTGGGGGGGGGGGTCCGGTTCAACAATCGAGAAAACATGTGGCGCCTGTACATACGCGCCACGGAGGAACACCGCGTAAATGATCGCCACTCGGCCTGATCACCCGGTCTAGAACTCAGGGAGCCAAAGGTGCCGGAGACTCGATCCATCCAATACACATAACCCGACAATGATTCGCAAGGACGTTCTTTGGAAACACAAATTGGATTTGTGTTTTTGTTGTCAGAGAGCCCGATTATTAACATCGGTAGTAATTTTAGCGTGAAAGGGATACATAATCGAGTTATTATATTGGCTTGTACCCTTGTGGGGTTTGTTTACACGATCAGGGAGAGTTGTAGACTCTCACTATTAGTTAAACCTTTTAAAGTATGGAACTATAAACCAATGCTCAAATTAGCTGCCATCAGATATTTGATGGGCAACATAACGGTTCTCAAACAAGGCTCCTGAACAAGGACGAGTAGGGCGTTTTATGGCAAAACCTGTTCCATATGGCTCTTTTTCACGTCGAAGTTGGGCCTGGGGTTAAGAATTAAGGTAGGCCAGGTCACAGTTATGTCCGGCGGTTTGTGGTCACGTTAGACAAAATTGCTGTGTTTGTCGATGTCGTGACACAGTTTTGTGTTCGGTGTGTTACAACGTAACCGGTTACTGGTCGTGAATTAGGACATTAGGGACGAGCTTCACTTCACGATTGATTCAAATATGGTGACATTTGACCAGTAAAATCAATAATGCCGAGAGGCAGTTCGCCGGTTATGAATATGCCCCCCTTATGAACGATGAACAATCAGAATTTGTTCGGATTAGGTCCGGAACATTTAAAAATAGGAATACATGCAATGAATCCAGAAATAATGCTACACGCAAGGACGAATGGAGAAAAAGAACGGCTGCCGAATCGGCTGAGCGATTAGCGTTTCGCTCTTTGTGAACAGTGCTAAGTGCACACAGTATTCGAATATTCAATTGGTTCCGTCTTAGGAAGACGATTCGTTATACTTTGGAAGGTTTTCATTATGAGCGGAAAATTACTTGTCAAACAAATGTATATTCGAATGGACGTTTCTCTCTTCATTTCTTTTTGCTGCGGGGCCTGGAGCGCAGCTCTACAAGTCATCAGGCTCTCTCTCGCCGCCGTACGTTCGTTCGTCCGTCCCGTTCACTCATAACCTTCTAAACGTATGTGCGATCAGGTATGATTGAAACTGCGGGATTATCATGCTATTGCTAGCGCTGAGTTACATGTTGAGCTGGTTGTGGTTGGATGTAATCTGAATCCAAGTATACCCCAATTTCCCAGAGCGATTACCATTGAGCTCTTGTGATAGAGGTGGTTTACTTATACTCTCTTAGCTGGCAGCTCATGTTTCTTATCTTATATTATCTTATTTTATCTCTTTGTTCTTAGAGTGGTCCACATTTGGTTTGGGTTGTAGTTTAGTTAGATTCCCCCCAGTTTAGGTGAAAGGGGGTGAAGACAATCAATCCTCATGAGAGAACTGGAGCCACAACATTCCCCAAAAGAGAAGAACAACCCACGATTGCTTAACGAAGTCGCCCACGGTTCTGAAAAAATAAAACCAGACTTGTCTTGAATTGCATTCAACACTCTAGACAGAACAACATCTCAGGAAGGCTATTTCATTTCAGAATAACTCTCTGGAAGAAGAAATGTTTCCGAATGTACAATATACAGCGTTTCCCCGCAGCTTGATGGGCAAGACCTATTTGTGGTAACTTGGGAAACCTCAAGAAAAATAGTGGAAAGAAAGAAAGGCATCGATCCATTGAAAAATTTGAAAATCCCGAATCAAAGGACCTCTAGTTTGCCAAGTTGTTCCAATGGTGTCATTGGCAGGATTAACAATAATTAAGATTTATAGCAGCCCAAGGAGAGATGTGTAGCGGGGAGCATGGGATTGCATGTTAGGATTCGAACCTCATGACGTAAAATACTCCAAACACGGAATACATACAGAACGTAGGTAATCGGTTAAATTGTTGTTTCAAGGGTAGGGCTCTCTTATTAGCTTCGAACCATTACAGGGCACACATTGTGGCCACGCCCCGTGCATTGTGTGACGCGATGTTGAGGGGGAGAAGTTTTGAAGTTAAAGAATAGGCTTACAGCTCTAAACGCCATTATGTATCACCTCAATTGAACAACAGATAACGGGCTTTGATTAAGTGCACCAGTGAAACCACAACCAATGAATTTCCAGCCCGACGTGAGGCCACCACCTACGGCAACACATTTCTTCAATTTCACCCACTCCGAATCCATACGGTTCCGTACCATTGCTACGGAGAGGCATTCCCCACTCTGTCTGACATGATCGGCAAGTCAGATCGATATATTAATGGGAACTGGGGAGGATGTTGTTCACCTCCGCTCACGTAGCCCGATAATCGTGACCCTCCGGCGCGATGAAACAGCGAAAGTATTAGAAAAATATGATTATTTTTTCTTACCGTTCTTTAAGTAGAGTCCGCAAGGTAATACATATTTTTAGTTTATTGCAGGCTAGACCGCAGGGTGGAGTCAACTTAGTATACTGATACTTGATTTATCTAATAAATTGGAACACGAGAAGTTTAGCATGTGACGTCGTGGCTGCTTCCCACGAATCTTACAGAACGTCCTAGGGATATCCTGAAGAAAGAAGCTTGTACGGCAGTCGATATTGCGCAGTGAAACGTTGGAACATCACAATCCCAAACCACGGACCCAAGCAGCACTACATGGCACCATTACTGTTTGTTTGGCATGAATGTTATAGGGTATGGATGTGCACGTGTGTATGTGTATGAGTGTGTATATGTGACGTGTATTCACTATAGGATCAGGACAAAGGGGGGTTCGCATTTAAACCCGTGTTCGCAAACAGACATATTGAATAATTTCAATGAACATCGTGTCAAATATGACTATAGATCCATCATGAGTATATTTCAGAAGTCGCTATATTAGTATTATTTATATTTCCTTATATTGTTAATGCGAGGATTCAGTTTTTCATACAATTAAACAAAAATTAGAAATGACGATTCAAATTACCAATAACTTGCCAATTTGTGACTGAGGTGGGTTGTGTTTGACAGCCGTAGATTCTGCCCTTACTTGCACACTTGTTCTTCTTCATCCATGCTATTATTCCTACCACCCTGCCGGACAACCTCTCTCGATTAAAAGTGCCAGATAATAGTGGGTATCTTCGGTCTAATTTCTCCGAGTAGGTTCAAATTGAAATTTTCCATCAAATCCGCCTTAAAAAGGCTGGAATTAATTACGCATCTTAAGCACGGGGTAAACTGGGGCTAATCTCGATCGAAACCTGGGTAAAGATTACCAACCGGCCCCTCTAAGACGTGATAACCATTTGAAGAGGGTGAGGTATAGATAGGTTAGCATCTGTAAGCTTGTTCCAGCCTGGACTCGTGCTTTGTTGTGCTTTCTGTACAATGTAGAGGAATCGTTCCAATTCTCGAAATCATCGACGGTGGGATATGGGTTGCGGATATTACCTCTTTACCATGGGAAAGAGGACAAATGGGTAGCTTCCTAATCGATTGGTGTTTAATGAGGCCAACGTCTGTGTCGACTTTTGTCACCGTCGCCCACCGACACAGACACTTGCTCGATAGATTGTTTTCTGAACTTTTATGCATGTTAGAGCAAAAATTGGAATTGTTCGAGTGGACATCGAAAGAAAACAACAACACCTTGCACAATTATCATGTTTATGCACTGATGTGTAGGTTATTACCTACCGCTAACACACACTGATTTTCAGGCCCCGCTGTATAATTGATGATAGTCCCCCGTACAACTCAGTATCATGTTTAAGGGAGTGTCCCCCCCCCCTTCTTCCCCCTCAGTGCACATACCGTTATAATTTCTTCACACATGATTTCGATGCTGAACTACACAACGGTAGGTCGTGTGATGCGTGGGCAGCGGGTAGCTAACACAATTTATACTATTAGGTTTCGTACCATTGTAGACGGATCATTGGCATATTGGCCACGTTCGTCGGTTATATACGTTTCTTAAATTGATCCACACATATATTACCTTAAAATTCACCAGGCACATAATTACTTCGTGAAGAAATACGGATAAGTCAATTTAAAAATACTTCATAGAGACTGGAGTTTTGTATGTGAAATAAAGACACATGGTCGTATCGATGCCACTGGCGAATTGCAGCGCATAGTCAATCGTTATAAATATCATCGACGCGGGGGTGTCAATATCGAAACTGGGGAAGATTATCTGACATGGGTGACCAGGAACTGATTATTAGGAGAATGATTGACTCTTAAATGAAAAATGGTAATGACGTACAGATCAATTTCTAATGAAGAAACTGATATTATTTCAAACACCGCGAAAGTAAACGATAGACAGTACCAATTCAAGGACGAATGGGGTTTACAAAAGGGTACTGAAACATTCGTTTCGAAAATCAGGAACTTGATATTTATAATCTTCCTAGTATTATTTCCAGAGTAGTTGATATATCATTCAAAATTCACCAACACGTATCTTTAGGATAAAAGAAGTTCCTTCCTCGAGTCTGAAGTTGGAACATTATTTATTCATAAGTTGAATTATTTTTTCTAAACAATTAAAATTCTTAAAAACGGAATTTTAAGAAGTGCGTCGTCGATAGTAGAGATGACATTATAGTCCTAGACGTTGGAGTTGATTAATTTTGATTTTTCGCGTTTATTCCACTGTTCGATTGAACTAATTCATTTAATTTACTCAGTTTTAACAGATTATAAAAACTACACTCGTAGTTCCACGACGTCACTGATCGATCGATACACTTCATATCAGTTCTGTGGACAGGCCACAGGACGTTCTTTAAACTAACATCAAAGAAGAGGAGGCATACTCAAAACCAATACCCATAATTCAAAGTTACAAGCACGGTAGTTGGAGAGATAATTATTTCTTGGACTGACGGTCACGGGGGACATTGTGAAGGCCTCTGATCTGCTGATAGAAGCGTGGTAATTCACAGATATTAACGAACTCGTCTCAATATTAAATTCTGAGATAGGTCATAGCAATCATCTCTCTCCCACCGGACCTAAGTTCTGAACGAGGAAAACATCCCAGCTCCCTCTACAAATAACCTCAGTTTTGTTTAATGAGGTTCAAACACAGAGAGAGAAAAAGGAGAAAGAGATATTCAAAGTAAGTGAAGCCTTCCATACCAAGTGAACCTGCAGTTTTTTTGTAATCGTACCACAATCGATTACGTGAAGGGTTTTTTTTTCATCTTCCCCGCCCTCCTCACAGTGCCCGCTGGGCCCGCTCGGAGTCTCCCGTTAATAAATCATTAGTCGACTCCCTCCGTTTTTTTTATTTTGTCCGCTCATTTGCCTCCCGCCTTGACTCCCGTCTGATCGGACGCTGTTACGTTAGCTATCTCAATTTAAAATGTTAGGATAGGTCGTCGGAACAACCCAAGAACAACTAATTGTCACCCACCAACCTCACGAGTCGAGAAACAAACGAACAAGGGAGATGTCCTTCCCTCTAACCACCCCACTATGCCTTCGAGAGGGGAGACCCTAAAGAGAGGGTACGTGCACACTCACACGCGAAACCTGTAGTTGTTATTCAAGATGAACACATGCGGTCAACAGTTATTGCAGATTTTTTACTGCAATGCAGATATTTATCCCAGGCGATAATACTATCACTAGCTGGGGAGTATAATACCACACCGGGACTGATAAATTGATAGGGTGGCACGGAAACGGGAGAACGAAATCGAAGGAATATGATCTGATGAGGTTGATCTGAATATAGGGTAATGACATATAGGTTCATATTTCTAATGGAGAGAAGATATGATTCCCAGAGCGCAGTACACATCATATATTTCACACACCATTGCTTAAATAGGTGATTCAGGAATAATTGATCAGATAGATAATTGAACAGTACAGAATAGGCTACGTCAAAAGCACATTAGGTATTCCTCACATGGCGCTGTCAATTCGTTGAAGTGTAGTATTGTCAATAGCCGTCTTCATCAGTCTGCGATCAATTTAGGGATACACTTCAAATTCATCCCACGAGCGTGTAACACGCGTTCGCAGAGTTCCAATATAGGAGCGCGGAACGCTTTTTTTCCCAATTTAACAACATTCCTGTCACGATACGATTCCCCCGCACGGGTTCCAATTAGTGTGCGCAAACATTGCCCGATTACATGATAGAGAGATGACACATTGAAAAAGCCGGCCTCTTCTGCAAATATAGCAGTTGAGATATTTATTCTTCTCTTGGTCATGTTTCCCGTCGTTCGATTTGACCCAAGTTATTCAGTCCAAACCTGTACGAAAGGAAAGTCCACTGTTCATTTCAATTATCCTTTCCGTTTGTGTTCTAGCCCTGGATGTGACACAGTATGTCACGATCATTCAATTATCAGTTTTTCAAGCCACCTGGGATGTGACAGTTCTGTACTGAAAAAATTGAAAGGATATTGAAAACACATCTTACTCGATATCTGAATGTGTTGCGTTTAGTGTCCGTTCCCAAGTAATTCGAGACTTGACTACGGCGGTCACGAATGGCCTCTTGTTGAGTAGACTGTAGAAGGCAGTTATTACGACGATGGTAACGGAATATATCGTTCATTTTTCTGTTAGTTTCCCTCCCTATCAACCATACCTGCACGGCAAATCTTTTTCGGCATCCTCTGAACCGAGACCCAGAACCAGACCCCACCCCCCATTAGTAAATTAGCCTCATTTTCATTACGCGTATTAGAAAAAAAAAAACTCGGAGACAATTACGCTTTTAATTCCCCCTCGAACGGTCATTAGATACGTTACACTGCGGGTCTAAAACGCAATCGTCCCTTATAGGTTTTTTGTATGACCCTCACATTCTTGAAAGCAAGGAAATATTTGAGAGAGAGAGGAGAGGCGAGAGAGGATGAAAAGAGAGGGGGGGGGGGGGTTGTCCACCCGATTGAGTGGACGAAAAACGTTGACGAATGATGACATTGAGAGAGCTCAGGAAAATGATAAAAACTTTTGTAGTGATAAGTTCGTGACATTTTTTAAAATATTTCTGTTTTTTCTGATATTTCCGTAGAAAGGAAAGTTACATAAACATAGAGGGCAGAGAGCCATCTCGACGAAGAATGAACAGTGCCGTTACATGACGTCATGACAGAAAATGGTCTCGAAGTATATCGGGACTATGACATAACGATTGGACCAACGTCATCTATAATGTATTAAACTGGGACAGGTCTTCATCCTGAGTCAGTTTCTACCGACGATAACGCATCTTCAAATGTTCCCACTGGGTCCATGATGACCTGACGAGTTGTTGTATAACTGTTCGTATGTACGTCAGCCATCTTCTGTTTGGAAACGCAATACGGTGAGCAGTGCGTTTTTTTTTGTAAAACAGTTGAAATCCGGTGGATTGGATAAACCGGTTCTTCATCGGCAGTGATATTCCGATCTGCAATAAACCATTGGTATTTTTTAACGTGACCATAACTTATGAGCCGGTATCGCAGGAGGGAAAATACCAAAGAAGTCCATCTTATGAGCTCTGACCAGTAAAACGCATCTGTCAGTGGCCTCTGATCTTGACCCGGCAGAACATGCGAAATACTAGTGAGAAAAGTGAAATAGGAAGAACCTCCTGATGAAACCGCCGGATAATTGGGTCTATTTTGAAATGCAGAGAAGGATGGATATTTGTTTCGAACGCAATGCAATAGATAATTCACACAAGATTGCTACATTCGTGATCCTGAATAATTGATCAGATAAATAAAATTGCAAAAGTAACAGCATTGACTAGTCAAGTGGTATCATCACATGGTGCCGACAATTCGTTGATGCTGTTGGGTATGGTCAAGAGGCTACTTAGTAGTCGGCGATCACTTCAGGGATTTTATAATTCATATCACGTGCGTGTTTGTAAACACAATGAATGCAATTATAAGCGCGGAACGCTGTTTTCCACAATGAAAACATTGTCAATCACGGTACGATCCTCGTCACGGGGTCATATTGAGTGCGGCGTCAACAGTTGCAGAGATTGCAATTGATAGAGGAGCTTGCAAACTGAAAAGCCGGCCTCTGCAAACATAGCCAGGTTGAGTATATGTTTTTCTTTTGTCATGTTTTCCGTCGTTCGATGTGGCCCAATTTACTCAGTTAAACAGTACGAAAGGAAAGTCACTGATCATTCAATTATCCGTTTTCCAAGCCGTGAGATGTGACGCAGTTCTGTCACTGGAGAGAATTGGAAGATACGATTCTAAGGACACATATTCTCGATAATCCGAAGTGTAAGAATTTCGTTGCGTGTTGAGAGGATCGTCCCAAGAATTCGAGGTGGACAACCAGCGGTTACGAAGGGCCCCTCATTAGGTTAGAATGTTAGGAGGCTAGTGTTACCACAGAGGTAACGAATTTCTTATCGATTTTTACTGTCGTCTAGTAGGTCCCTCCCTGATCACCCTTACCTCATACCTGCCCCCGACAAATCTTTCTGCATCCTTAAACAGATCCAGAACAGACCCCTCCCCTCCCCATGGGCTAAATGGCCTCATTTCAATACGCAGTTAAAAAAAGAACTCGGAGGCATTATCGCTCTAGATTCCTCTCGAACTGGTTATTAGATTACGTCACTGAGGTTGTACTGTGCAATTCATCATATAGTGTATGAACCTCACATTCGTTTTGAACGCACGGCAATATTTCGAGAGAGGAGAGAGGAGAAAGGGGGGGGGGAGGAGGGTAAGAGAGGGAGAGGAGGGAGGGGGGTTGGTGTGTCTCTATTTCGCGAGAGGAGGGGTGGGGGGGGGAGGGGGGAGAGAGAGGGAGAGGGTTGGGGGAGGGTGCCACCCGATAGAGTGGATGAAAACGTTTTAACTAATGATGAACTGAGACAGCCTCATGGAAAGTATATCAATAGCGGTAATCAGATCGGGGATTGTAGAGTTTGGGGAACACCACACCACCTCCAAATGATGGATGGAATTGAAAAGTAAACAAAAACGTACGTCTTTCCACTTTTATCTACCGGAGATTAGACGAACGGGTTAGGGAGGGGGATCTACAACGATAGTGTTCTTGGTTTATCGATATGAAATACCTACACGCAGTCATGCACGCAGTGCCAAAAAAAAAAAAAAAATGGAGATTATATCAACGCGAGCATGACTTTCAGAGAGGGGGAATAATGATATAGAATGGGAGACGTTATTGATTATTACGTGCTAAGAACAGAAAGGAATGGGAGGAATATTTGAATTCCGCGTCAAGATATATATAATATATTTATGAGCCGGAATCGCGAGGAGGAAGGACGAATGAGGTCCCCATTTTCTTGAGCTCTGACCCGCATCTGCGGTTGTCCCTAGACCAAGAAGGAACAATGCGAAATATAGGGGCGAGGCAGCTCTCGGAAAAATGAGGAAAATTGAAATAGGAAGAACTCACTAAACCGTCAATATCGGGTAGCTTTACGCCCACAACCTACTCCTCTCAGGGGTCTCGGACCTGAATGACAGCAACGTGTGAAGGGTTTTAGCGGGCCCGTATGTGGCACAGGCCTGGGAAAGAACTCGGGGGGACACTATGAAGTGACCTACTGAAATGGTGCGTCGGAGAGATCAATCAAGAGGTGCGTGCTGTACATTGTGCGGATGGGACATTCACGACGATCTCAGGGGGTAGTAATATCTGGAAGCCCTCAGAGTGGTCTTCGACGTTTCTATTATGATTTCATTCATCATCATCATAATCATAGTCGGGGTTTTCGTCGTTACCTGGCTAGTTTCTATCGTGTACATCAAGAACTGACCAGGGTTATTGCCTTTGATTCCGACGCGCTAGAAGAAACCATTCTTTAACACTTCATTCCCATTGAAAATGACACCTTTGAAGTGCTCGAAAATGCCAGAGCCACGATCGAAGGGGGTGGTTGGTGGGTAGCGGAATAACTAGACGGAACCTCGACAAATACCGACACAAGTGTATATTTATTCTATGTCAGAGGTCGCAGTGTGTCTCGTGTGCTGCGATCTCACCCAGTTCTTTCGCAATTCATTAAACAAAAAAACACACAACCGCATTTCCCTTTTCATTTAATCGAACGAAAATGGACACGTACCTCAGTACATCTTGACGAAAATAGTTCATGACACTAATGAATGACGACATTCAGCACAAAAACTCAATATAGGACACTGCTATAGGTTTTCGTAATGCTGAACATATTTGACTACCCACGCTCCCAACTCACTGCGGTATATGAAATAAAAAATATATTACTGTTATTGTTACTCTTATTCGGAAGGAAATGATATCCAGTGCCCAGAAAGTGATGTTTTGGGTGTCCTCGATGACACTGACATGGATGTCCTAGTCCAGGAACCACCCCCCTCCCCCTCTTCAAACAATAGTGACACGCAGAAAGGGCGATCTAATTCGCTCCACGATGTGAGGCAACACCCCCGCACCAATAGACTAAGGAAAGAAGACAGGCACCCAATGGTGCGTAGCTCAAAGCTCAAATAAATTGCTATAATTTCACTTCGAATGATTAAAAAAGGAGCATTATGAGTACCGGAACTTAGTGAATGCTGTTGATTCTTTAGTTATTTGCCTATCCCCGATCCTCGATGTGGTCAACAATTGTTAATTCAGCACCTAACTCATAGCACCTAGTTTATAGAAGAAAATGCTAATAAATAAGTCTTTTTGAAAGCCTGCATGAGGCAATTTTTTGGGCTCAAATACACGGCTTGGCCTTCTTATTAGTTGGCGTTGTATCGAGAATCGTCGAGCGTTCTATGGTTAGAACAGGTCAACAGTTTGCATTAGCGCCGGTATCACGGACATGAATATTAGGAGTATGTTGGTTATATTTAAGGAGGCGGGCCAAACATCAGCCGGGGTTGGCTTGATGATGAAACATCCATGGATAAGGTTGCTGAATGGGCACTTGCTGAAAACGGTTTGTTGGCTAAAAATGATAGAAAAAGTAGGTTGAACCCAAGGGCATAGAAACCCAAAGAAATAGTTTTGGGCCATATGCCATTGGCCTGAGGCCTATTGTTACTAGTCCTCAAACAGAAGACTGAATACTCCCAATGAAAAAATGTCTGTTATGTGGGAGAAGTGTGCGTAACCACTGAACACACTGTCAGTCATTGAGGATTAAAAATGTAAGACTACTGTAGTTTAACTTTACCAGTTTAGATTAGGCCCAACTTTGCCTCCAAGGCCAGACTTTAAAACTTAGGCAAAGTAAAAATAAATGAACATATTGATCGTCCCGCCCGCGATTTGGGAAAATTTAGACATTCTGCATTAATTTGTAAAACGGTTCCCTTTGTTTTAAAGAGAAAGATGTTTCGAGGGGTACAAGGCGATCAACCCCAGTGTCCACCTGGTTGACGATCAATGTTTTTTTTTCTTTATCAACGATGCAAACAATTAAAGGGCATTCCATGTGCTTCTCCCAGATTTGTGTATATTAGCAATTAGATTACATTAATAGGAAACAGCTTAATAACCAGTAAACAATTTCAAAAGTCACTGAAACATGTTGACCATGTCTACCGAAGGAGTACAGTTTTTGTGGAATATGACTGAAATTGTCTGCTGACTTAGGCAAATTAGACACAAGATTCAACTTCATTGACCATTTTCTCATTTCAAGATAGATCTCAGGGACCAATGGGGACCCCCCCACACATTTAATGGGAATATTACCAACTTGAACATTTACATGAATGGAAGCAAATTATACACACATGAATAAACCCCAGTGACTCGAGTTCATGTTAAAAAAAAAATGAATGAAGGTGGACCATACGCATCAAGCTTCAAGATATCTAACAAACTTTGAATTTGAAATGAACTATGCAAAATAAGACTAATAACTTCCTTGTTAGTTCATGCAAAAAGTTGGAAGTAAGGAAAGTCATACCTACAAAGTTTTGGGAATCGGGGAGGAAAACTTTAAGGATCCGCATAAAGGATGCAAATTAGACAGTTATTGGCAGAGTTAAACGTTATCGTTAGGCCTAGGCTACGTGACTTGTTGACTTGTAGTAATAATGTAATTACTTAGGACTGACTTAACAGTATTATATAGGCTTACAGTTCAACGCTACGAAGTACCAACCTTGCCTTCAACCCTTCGCTGCCAATTGCCTCCAAAATCCTTGGTTTTTGCAAGAATCTATGCTCACGATCTTCAATGACACTTCTGAATTACTCTAATATATTCATCTCTGTACTACACATTCACATTAGAAGGAGTATTACATGATTATTCCGTGGAACGAGAAATATCAAGTGTCACTTTCGAGTAGTGGATGGCTGCGCGAATCGCTTCGCTCGGCCGTTGTAGTACGGTCGGTATTGCAGGTACAGATGGTGCGTTCTTTCGAAGTGGTGACTTTGGTAAGTGACCAGATAGAGTGGATTACCAACCGTAAAGGCCCCAAATGTTATGTGCACGCAATAACAATCCCCCCTCGGTTTTTGGTCCGCTAACTGGTAATATACGGTATAGTACGAGGTCGCGCGAAAGACGCGGGAATACAGTACAGCTACATTTCGAAGTTCAGATCTCCACCGCAGCTAGATTGCGATGTCACATTTCCGAGGGATTATGGGAGAAATAGAGAAATGAAGAAGGATAATTGGGAAATATGTCGACTTCCATGGAATCAAACCAACTACCTCAGTACATGACATGTAAAATTTTGTGAACAGGTCATGAGGAAGCACTATTTGAGAAAACCATTAGAATGCAATTTGAGAACAGTCCAAACCTCTTCATAGCAGAAGACGAAGAAATTGCATTTTGTAATTTAAACAAAAATAGCCCCTTATCCTCTTTATAAACTTTTGACCTGGGACCTTCACAAGACCAAAGTTGGTCCCAGGGGTCAATGAACATTTTCAAGTTCGGTCCACATTCATCAAAGTTATGAGGTTAGAGGACTATGATATTTCTTTTACAGATGTTACTGTTCTAACTCTATGGCCATGAATGGGACGTTCCATCGAAAAAATGTGTGTACAATCTGAAATGAGCGCTACCCAATGAACATTTTGACTGAGTCTTCAAGACCCCAATTTAAGCTTTTTGTAGGAGAAGGAAGAGAAACATTTGGTAATGTGAACAAAATGGCTAATGTGATGCTTTAAGTTACCTTTGACTTGACCTTCACAAGGTCAAGAAAATGTACAGTGGTCAATGGATCATCAGGTTCATTTGTCAACATAATCGCAAGAGATTGATCAATTGGCAGACTAAAAGGGCAATTGTGGGGGACCCAACCAAAGTCAATGTGGACACAAAGGAATGAGGAGATAGAATGATGGCGGGTCCAATAAGTCAACCAGCATAGCTGGTTTTGAGCTAAAAATTCAGCCCCCCCCCCCTTTTTAATTTACCTATGAAGAGAGGAGAGGTCATGTAAAGGGATTACACATCTGAGAAAGGCAAGTTCCGGACACGCAACGTAGGTAGAATGAAAAGGAGGGATAGGTTCCGGTGCGATGACGACGACGGAGGAGCAACCGAGAAGAGTGGCAACACAAGCGGGACTGAGTAGGGCCATAATTTCAGGCAAAAGGAAAAAACAACACACCCTGAGAAGTAATACCATGAAATATCGGATTAGAGAAGACAGGAGAGAAAGGATAATCGATGGCGGTTTTTTTTTTTTTTTTTTTTTTTTTTTTTTTTTTTTTTTTAGTAGAGCAAGGTCAGAGGCTTGAAGAGTGGCAGTAAGTTGGTCGTTGATTAGAAGGATGGCCTCTCTTGAATGCGATCAAGGAAGGATACTGAGAGGTGAATGGCGGGGCCGCCCACCCGAATGTGGCAACCATATTCCATTAGGAAACGAATTTGGGTTTTGTAATGCAGAAGTAACTGATGAGAGGTATTTCCTCGCACGAGATAGGAAACCCAACCTCCTGGAAGCATTACAGCCGATGACATGTTATTGATTTCCTGCACACAAAGTATCGGTTATTTCCATATACACGCAGATCGTTATGGGAGCCCACCGCAGGAGAATCTTGTCAGCTATGGGAAGAACAGGTGCATCGGGATCACCCCGACCAGAAATGAGTAGATCTGAGTTTTATAATGGGTGGAAGGTCACATGTTAGCAGTGCCCCCCAGGCCAAAATAGTCGTATCGTTACCCCCTATTGCAATTAATTAATGCACGTTGTTCCTATATAGATCCCCCACGTATAATGTTTTTTGGATTGCGTTCTATTCACAATCTGTCATCGCTCCGAAGAGCGATGAGTCCGCCACGCATGTTATCTGGCCGTTGCCGGACATGTTCCCCAATTCCAATTGTTCCAGACCATGAGCTGAGAGTCAAATTCCATAGTTTGTCCATTTATCCTTTTGTTTTACGTTCAGCGCCATTCCCGCCATTCTTTCGAGTCGAATCGTGTTACCAATCGTTGTATTCGTATTACAGATATATAGCTGAGACCCATTCGCTGGCTCGGTTAGTAGAGGGCTTATCACTTCAGTGACGCGACAGTATGTATTGAATCTAGGTGTCTACTTGTTATTTGCGATTGAAACAGAATGTTTCAAACGCGGAAAGCGATGGTTCTTCATTCAAAGCAGATATCAGCCTTGAGCAAAGCCGATGAATTAGGTCATTTGAAGACCGAATCATCATATTCGGCTGGACTCGGGGAATTCGAACAATTGCAGATCACAGCCTTGTGAGTTATATTAACTTAGCATGAACTAAATTGGGCTTGCGCTTGCAGTCGAAATTCAACACACAACCAGACAACCCAAATACATATGGGTTTGGCATGCGATTCGTTAAAACAACTGTGATCCAGTATTCTTAGAGTGGAATTAACATACATGAAATGCCCAATTTAGCTTATTTAATAATCAATTCCTAAAATTGTGGCGTTGCGCCCAAAGCGATGTCGAACAGTAATCTAATTGGGTTACCGGTACCCCCGGAAAGCTGTACATATATCTTAATTAGCATTAAAGGATTTCTGTTCCTTCAAGGTCATCGAACAAATAAAAGTTTTGAAATACAGTGAATGACTCGATCACAGAACAAAACACGAAAGATCCTCCCCACCTCCTTGACTGACGGGCTGCGATTACAGCTGGACATTGGCAAGAACATGTATTAATTGTAACTGTAATTCAGGTGGCCTTTTATATATTCTGAAAGAGATTGGCGACATACATGGAATACATCGTCAAGACTAGATCGGTTCACTGTGTCCACCATCATGCGTGCCAACACAATCGCGCTGCATGCATACATTCATCCATATGCACCGAATCTTGTACAATTTATGTTATATGACAACTCAGGCCTAGGTAATAGTTGCTACTCAGCTACCACATTTAGTTAGGCTACAACCTTCAAGTATATCACTCATCCGGTATACACTCTCCTCGTCTAACCCCCGGGGGACACTGAGATGGCATTTTACCTTAATTGGTTGCTATGGTACTTTGAGAACGTTACTGGTGTGCCGTGAAAGCCCATGTTTGCGATCGACTCAATTTAGGAGTCTCATCGACTCGGTCCTGCTCAATTAGACGCGTAGCATGCTGCTCGTATTCCCCCCATCACTACGACTGAATGGCAAACTCCTCAAGATCCCTCGTCTCTGTCCGGTCCTTTTTAGCAAATGTGTCTGTCATTTATTCTGGGGTACAGCGCAAAGTGGCAGTGTTGTATTGTCACTCTGATCCCCTGTCTATGATCCAGATGTCGTTTGATGTTTCTCTATTCGCTTTTAGTTTTCTTGCTGGTATATATCGTTTCCTTTCTATCCCTGGAAAGTTTTTGTTGTATCCCCCCGTATGCATAATTGGATGTCGTAGCCTTTAGACTCATCTCAAACATCATATAGATATTGTTAACTTACCCTGAATAAACGTGGGCGCTCTTCGTATAAATACTGGGCAGACTTCGGTTAGGTCACATCATATAGTAAGAGATGTTACATATTTAGTTCGGTGCATTTGAACAATTGGGTGGTCATTTAACCACCATTGAGGGCAACTAGTAATCAGAAAGCCAGTGATCCTTGACTATTCCTGAATACCATTCTTACTAGAAGAGCCCCTCTACCAAGGTCGAGTTACCACCGAATGTAAAGTTGATCAGACCCAAGCGTTCTGTAACATGTTCACAAAGATCTTTCAGACTTTGACTTCGGTTGACTTTAGCTGACTTTTGACCTTATCACAGAACCTATAGGTCTGATTCATTATGGAACACGCAATATGTCAGTATTAGCAACATCATCCTGTGGGGTTGTTTTTCGACAATTTTACGATTGTTTCTACAAACAATGACCTCCGTCAACACCAAAACATTTTTTTATACTTCCCATGGGAACGCTGCACACCAACTCAGCTTGATCGGACAAGCATTCTGGACTCATTGGTTCCCTGTTTTCAGAACTTGCCTCTGATGCCCTAGATGACATTTGACCGACGCCCAACCGATAGAGTTCCTGAACTCATCATGGGATACACATACCAAGTATGAGCTTCATACACCCATGTGAATCATTTATAGCCAGGTGTCATATATATACACACATACATTGTGTCATGACTTGAATCATACTGACATAACACATATAAATTCCTAAAAAATGAGTCTAGCTCCGAGAATATGCCCTAGTCTATTCACCAAGCGAATATCACACAAACGTGCGTTGATCAGTGTTTTCTCACTCTTAGGTGTCAGAATGGGCAGAACAGTTAACCAGACTATAATTTTATCGTTTTTTCACGATAACAATTGTAATCCTATATTTCACCCATCCACATTTTACGCCTCCACCAAACACTCTCAAAGAGTAAACCGCTAAATGTAATTACTACTTTCATTTTTTATATGTATTTATTTGCCATGATAATAAACTGGAACAGTTTAGCAAAGTAGTAAATCTACGTGACAACAACAACTGCCAGACCTACTTATGCAAGATAGAACTTTATCATCAGGATCGAGTACCCACGCAAGTTGCTTCGATCTATCAATAAATTGCAATTTGACTTATTGGGAAATTGGCTGACATTAGTACTACGAATATATTTCCCCTGTAAGGTGTGGGCATTTTTTTTACAGTTGACCACAAAAAACAGGATTACGGTGAGTCCACCGAATTAATATTACAACGCCGCTCTGCCAAATAATCGTATTGCCACATTTTCACAACACTTTGTGACTTGTGTGATCTTCACGGTTTGAAATATATCGATCGCCTCTCTATTATTATACCTAAATCTGTGAATGTGAAACAGGTATTGAAACAATATCAGTGTAAATATACAAAAGCTGTTACCGTACGTGATAAATCAGGCACTTTGTAACTAATTTGTTTTTTTCAAGGTTCTTTCGAAAAACACCGATGTATAACTATTTTATATCGTTACGGAGGCAATTCCGGAGATTCCTAATTGGCAACACCCTATCAGGATTTCAGGGTGTCCCCACTGCTCTGATACATCACATTACCGTTACATCCCGCCCATAGACTCTGCGACGATCCCCATGATATGATTCCAGATTGTCCCAGCGGGTTAACTTTATACCACCGACAGACCTAGCCACTTAAAATCATTTGACCCTGCCCCACCTTATAAAGTCAGGTGAAAGTAGGGTTGTGGTGCTGAGCGGTGAAACCACCTTTTCTCAGATCGTGGGAAGAATATACAAAAACCAACGAAACGTCAAGTTACCCTCTTTGAACGAATATAGTCCCCGACTGTACCATTGGATCGTTACACCTTAAGGAGTACACCTAAACAGTTACACTGAGGACCTAGACGGGCTGGAATTGAGGGCGGGTTGAAGAATGTACCACGAATGGAATTATCCCTCGAATTAACCACGGTACGCTCTAAGGGACAAATGGTTTGGTGGGGGCAAAGTCAAATTTTAATATTTCGAATAGTCGACCAGGTGAACCACAACAATGCTCGTCATGGAAGAACGACCTAACAAAAATGACTCCTATTTGTTCTGCCCAGCTTAAGTGCACTCTTATATCAAATATATATCGAACCAACGAAAATAATCACATATGAAACAACAACAACAAGTCACATATAAATTTACGACTCAATGGTTTGATCTTGGTTTGATATTTCATTACAGTCTACCTAGAGTGGAATACTTTATTTTCTTTACTAAGTTAATTTGACGGCAAGACATCGTCTCGACTTGGGTATATGTTTTCATGTATGTTTTCATGTTTCATACTCTCGGGTTTACCAAGAAGACGGTAAAAGCCGTTCCGATCAGACCACGCCTCTCTCTGCCACTCGCACTTACGTTTCATTCTCCACTGCTTATTGAAGCTTGGAAGGTGGAATTCCAGAGAACGGTCAACTTTCCTCCACACAAGAGAGCTAATCGATTTCACGGACCCAGGATGTTAAGAAATTATCAATCAGGACAGGGCCACATGGGTATTTAAACAAATTATAGACGTGTGATTAACGCTCTTGGCGGGAAATCTCGGCGGGAAGCGAAGGCGCTTCCGTGTTGACGGGGCGCTCAACTCATTGTTTTGCATGCATCGGAAAATGATTCACTGAACTTTCAAGAGGCGTCAAGAGTAAATGATAATTGGCTTGAAAGGTAAACGACTTCATTTCAACTTTTGATTCCTAACACACAAGATTCACTTAACAGTGTGTCGGGACCGCAATCTCTATGGTGCGATGAATCGGCAGCTAACTCATCCGATAGGGGAAAACGAGTGTCAATTTCTCAACGATAAGAACTTCTACTTGAGCATTGGATGTTATGAGGTCCTATCCAATTCTACCGTTGAAACTAGCATGAGAGGGAGTGAGAGCAGGGACCAATTCAAAAGTTTGATAGCTACTTGACACACAGGCAACAGGTTTCATGTTTCAAGGGGAAATCATCCACTCATCTTACAACAAAATTTGGTGTGCCACACGATTCCATATTAGGACCATCACTGTTTATGATCTACATGAATGATAGAATCTAGTCTGTCCTGGAGTAATCAATGTCTCCTCTTCAGCAAAGCAAACAATGCAAAGGTGTTGGGCAAATTTGTAAGCTAACATCTTCTCCTCCACAAACAGCCCAGAGAACAATATACCCCAGTTCGGTCCATACTCATCTCACTTGCACTTTACACGAATGAGAGCAAACGAAATACAAAGATAACACCTCCGCGTGTCAGCACCGACTCACTTTTCACAAATTCGGATCTATGGAATTGGATAACTCACTCACCTAGAAAATGCTCTGTGGCCACCTACATGCAATTCGTTTTTATAATTCTTTCACAATCATCATATACGACAGACAGAGAGCTTTCATTTATTGCAAGACAGAAATACATGGGACTAATTCAGCCTGATATATAAATCAAAGCGGACATAATGAATAAAATGTACCCATCTTGCTAAGTTTTGAAATCCAAAAAGGTAAGTGATTTCTTGACTGCCTGACATGGAACAATACCATCATATTTTCCAATATTGTAATCTTTTTCTGCAAGCATGAGCCTCGATTCTCCCCCAAAACAATAGGCTTTTTGTTCTCCTAGCTCATACGGGAGCTACATACGAAAGTTAGCTCCATCCGACCAAACACTCTGGATCACTTGATCACAAAGCTTTCAGGCTTTGACCTCTGTTGACCTCAGATGAACTTTGACCTGACCCCAGACCAATAGGAATGATGTACTCATCATGGGGAACCCACACTCCAAGTATAGGCTTGATCCATCCAGTTGGCCCAGGCGGGGATGTACCGTGATCCACAAGCCAAGTGTCACACACACACACACACACACACACACACACACACACACACACACACACACACACACACACCACACACACACACACACACACACACGCACGTACAACACACACACACACACACGCACACATACACACATATATATATATACACACACACTGGCACGACTACATATTCCTCTGACTCATGGTCAAACAATTAAGCAGGTATTCTGAAATTCATGGGAGGTTGTTTCTGAAAGTTAGCATCTTCTAATTTCAATGTGAATAAATATATGAGGATTGCTATTGTATTGTGAAAGGGGATTGTTACAGCTGTAATCATTGGTTATAATATATTACGACCTATATTTTCTCAAAGAAGTGTACTCCTTTTTTAGGAGTCCGCTGGGGTTCGTGGAGTTCATTCCCTTCCGCATTCGATTTGGTATTCATCGGATGCTGTTCTATTCAATTCATTAAGGAGAGACAAGTAGATGAAATGGAAAAACAAGAAAATATCACATGCAAAGCACGCGCTGTGCTCCGAAACTATGACCAAGAAAAGCACCTTCAAACGACTATGAGGGTTTCAAAGCGTGAGAAGTATTTTATTCAAATGTGATCATTCACGAATTCAGCTCAGGCGGAAAAGGGGTTTGACTGAGTATAGAATCCTAACACCCGAACTATTTATTTCCCCAACTCTATCAACATAATTATAATCAGTTACAAAGATTTCTCTCGAGGAAACCAGACACTCCGGCTCCCTCGGTGCTAAAGCTGATTGCTCTTTCTGTCTGGAGGTGCACTCCAGATGGAGGTTGAGACGTGACTTGTTCTCGTTAAGAAAATATCACCACGAATTCGTAGTTCCATACTTACCACGGATTCGTCTTCTGGACACGAATCACGATCGCAGACACGTTTGCAAATTCATGCAATTCTGTATTACCCTCAACCACCGTGAGAATGAATTCCGAGTGACTGTACATGTACCTAAGTGGCGGAGCAGTCGCACCTTTCAGCCACGGAACAACCTAAGTTGTGAATTATTGTTCGTAGTGTAATTCCGCTGTTCTCCCTTCTTCGTTCGCATCAACTTCGACGATGATTTGTCAAACGTACAGTTTTTGGCGAGAAAATCGTAGAGAGACATGGGGGGGGGGTGGTATTCTCTATGAGAGATATATTAGTATCAATATGTGCTAGATACGTATATATCTACCTATATATATAGAAACGTGAAACTCAATCGTTATTTATACGTCATACGTTATACGTTATTACAATAAATTTTCACAATCTCTGAACGTTTGATCGTAACCAAAATGATACGCACTCAGAACGTAATTATGTTACTTGGGAAACATATTCAAAACAATGCGTAGTCGATACAAATGCTCAGTTTGGTGAAATTTGTGACATGAACAACATAAACGAAACATATGAAGAAAAATATCGGTGGCATGTTCGTTTCATTTCTTTAAAGATACTATACCGATACTCTTTGGCAAAAACAAAAATCCAAAAATATTTAGGAACCCAAATGAGTGTGTCTTAATCCAATTCAGTATCCAAGGAATATTGCAAATACAGTAACCAGTGGAAATTATATAATTCAAGGTATGAGATACTCATTGCGGAACACTCTAAGCATAGGGCCCGCTTCCGCAGAACTAATCAAGCCGATTGCGTTCAAAGGGATTCGTTCTCAATACAAAAGACTCTCCATAACTCATTTCCGGGTCATTTTGAAAGCCTATTCATTTGAGAAGACTGGATCTATATATACGGAATGGAGAGCTGACAATGAAGGTGGTGAAGGCTTTTCGTTAACTCCATAACCAGTGGGCCTCAAATGTAAAAGTAACGGGGTGTCGAGAACCAGAAACTTACCATTTGGTGGTGTGGGGTAGGGGTTTTCACTCCACCAGGGCCGAGATGACAATTCCACGTCACCCATGTTGAAACATACTCGAACTATTCGACTTGCTAATTCCTGCAAGTTGTTAGTATACCCTGCGCATTAATTGCTTGGAAAACCAATTTCTTATTTCCGTTCAACTTTACGTGTGAGAAGTGGCATAAAACGGAAAGGATCTGATGGCATATGCCTAAATGTAGGAGAGCATATTGAAGACTAGTAGCCGAAAATAGTGGCCAAGAACCTCAGCCTAAAAGGCTAAATGTCAACATATGATGGCATTAAACACTCGGGAAAACCCCCTTGGCGTAAAATCTTCGCAGTGATCCCAGCGAAAAAAGATCTTCTGTGTGGCAACATATGTGCCTATCTGTAATTATGCAAAATAGAATTCCGAATAACATGAGTTGTTTGTGGGGGTTGAGGGTGGCAGTTTATCTGTCTGATACCTGTTCGCTTGATGAGGGAAATACTTTGCATAAATTACTTGTTAACCGCGGAGTGGGAACCTTATACGGGGAAAATAAAAACAATATATTCGCAATTTGTTGCATAATTCAGATTTCTGTCGATCTCCGAAATCGATAACGTTGGTTGGAGAGAAACTTGCAAAGGTCGTGCCAAAACTTTTAGTCACAGAATCGCAGTGTAATAATGCCTGAGTTTGACAAACTTTTCACAACTGAAAGAAAGCCTTGGGCAAGTGAGGTTCCTAAAATGGTGCGAACGATGGATAAAACAACACCAACAGCAACTGATACGGTAGGTTCTCGTTACGACATGTGCTGGACACTGTTTCTTTGATTCTAACGAGCATTGAAAGGCAAGCAATTGATGATTGAATCATTGCATATGTAATCATTGAATTGAAGATTGTTCTGCCTCGTATTTTCTAGTCTCAACGCCGACGCAACGTGATTTCAAACACCCAGTCGGTCAGTACGCATCTGTATAGCATATCAAGTTACATCATGTTTCTGGAGGTGCGTCAGCCACGGATGGGGAAGGTATGGAGCACATACCCCACTAATGATACCTGCTGACAATCGATTCCAGGAGAACCTGTACGCTTCACATCTATGGTTCAGCTTATGGGGGCACACAACTAAATGGAAACGGAAATGACTGTTCGATCAAATAAAAAAACCTTTGGAAAAAAGTGGAGATAAAAGCTTTCATTCTGTCATATTTGGTGACTGTTTCGTCCGCTAGGCCGTTGACGACGTGTTAATCATTCACCAGTGGTTCATATTTGCTAGTTATTTTCACCACTTAAGGGAGATGGGGAAGTATCAGCCCAGAATCACTGAAGGTTACTCATAATCCCCTCCATCTCTTTAGAAGCGGAGGGACAACTGGATCGTCTCAATTAGGGGAGATGGGACTGGAATGAATCGGCGCTGACCAGATAAATTGCAGACGACGAGGTGACTATAGGGATAGCGTTCTTATTATCAAAATCTTTTACGGACTGAGGACGACGATAAACAGTAGTCAAAATTGCTCCGCGGTGAGCAGTGGACAGTGTCGAGTTCCGCATGGAACCTGGATATAGTCGCCAGCTATTCTGGTCATGATGTTAACGACGATGTCGACCTATCTTCAGGGGAATCGATTTACGACTTGGGAGAGCGTGTAAAAGTGAAACGTAAATATATTTCACAGGGAAATTATATTCAAAGTTGAATCAATCCTGGGGTATAGTTTTGATTCCAGTATTCGTACGTGCAAGGGAGTGTATTGGACGAAAATGTTCACTGCTGAAGAGCGCACTGGAAAAGAATTTCCCGCGTGTTCATGCAATATGCCCTCTCATCATCTATTCCGGTTGGAACAGTCATTAACTCGATTGAAATATTTCACTACATAAATAATCGATTCCGTCACCTAACAAACAACCCTGGTAAGACTCAATCACCTGTAATTGCAAGAATAAGACCGTTCACTTTTTCCTGAAAATGGTCGAAACATTTGTCTTCCTCAAATTCTCAGGATCCACACTTGAAGAAACCATATACATATCCTGACTATCAATGATCGTACCCAGCGTAAATGGATCAAACAATGGACTAATGCAGTCTCTAACTTTTCGCTCGATTCGAACATAAATATCTCGATTTTTTCCCCCTAAACATAATATTAAATATCGTTATCGAGCTTTGAACCGATCCAGATATGACTTGGAGCCAGAACAGAAGAATGATAAAGAAGTTACAACTTTGCTTCCATTGCTTCCCATGCTTCCATTCCATTGTCAGAAACACACCACTTTTCATTCAACAAGGATTTCTGTTCTCATTACGAAGCTTTCTCCAAGTAAAGAACACTCTCTTCACCTCATAAACTTTCTTTTAAAGAAAATACTCCAACGAGTCAACAGCATTCGAACCCAATAACAAATCAGGTCATTTGACTATACTCGAGTTCTGAGCTGTATCGAGGATGGATGAAAGAATACACATCAAAGGCTGGACAATGGAGTCAGGGAGCAGGAACCGTTCATTGAACAGCTTGAATGTTTCAGGTTGACTGTGACATGATTGTCACAGCCCCAATGCGATACAATCAAACGGTTTGGATGGAGAAAGTTGTCAGTAAGCTGACGCTCAGCGAAGCGGTCAAGAATACACACCAAAGGCTGGACAAGTGAGTCAGGGGATTCAAGTAGGAGCCTTTCATTGCAACACATCAAGAAGTCCTGTCACGCTTACGAAATGTGATGAACGGCTTAGATTTTGGGGAATACTGACTGTGACATGATTGTCACAGCCCCAATGCGATGCAATCTCACGTTCTGGATCGAGGAAGTTTCCAGAGAGCTAACGCTCAGCGAAGCGGTTGTGACGAGAGACAACACTAAGGAAGTCATTCAGGCAGAGGAGGATTGAAGTGAGACGGATCACAGAGGTACTCATGCAGTGATATGTCTGAACCATCGCAGGAGTGTGGGAAATCTAGCCGACCAGCCTCTCTAAGCGTATAAGAGCAATAGTGGGGGAATGCACCACTGCCTCATCATATTCAAGTCAGAGAAGACTAGCGCATATAGACATGCAATACGGTTCTGGGTGAATGGTGAGAGCGAGTTGTCTGATATTCGATTGCCACCTACACTTCTTTGAGCACAAAGGGCTCGTTACCGTAGCCTATAACTACCTTAAAATAATATCAGGCTCGGTATAAACCTAGGCAAATATCTGATTTACGAACATTACGAACTGTGTTTGGGCATATCAGCAGACTATCTTGTCCACCGTGTCCTGTCAGTACGGGTTCTGATTGGTTGGAGCTTCCTGCCAGCGGGACAGCGCGGCTCCATGGGTACATCAAGTCTTGTCACGAAGCTGAGTAGCCTGAATCAAACTCACAGTCCTGGTTCTCTTTTGTAATCTGAGATAAGACCGAATATAGTCCGAGACGAAATAATGCACTCTCCATTCATGACTGGAAAGAGAATACAAGTGTACGTGATTGCTGCTGGGGCTCCGAGAACAGTCAACCAGGAGAATAGTGCATTATCAGACAGCCGTATCTGTGATCTGACTTTGGCCCGACCTGAACGTATCCAGCTGATACTCTGCACTACATGTTCAATGCTCATACTCTGCAGTAGGGGCATTATGTCCATGTATGCTATCAATTGGCAATGTGAGTCTGTAACTGTACATGAGAAAATGAGAAATTGGTCAATGTATTTGTACATATACGTAATCTCCTCTCTGCAATGGTTCCATCATTAGCACATAGAGCTTTCGAACGCGAAGGATGCATGATATTTGCGATTCTCCACAAAATTTACTGATCAATTCCCCTCACGAAGCATCCCTCGGAGAATCACTTGGAAGATGCCTAATGGTAATTGGAAACTCGTCTCATCAAGAAATCTGGTCGAAAATGGATTGTTTTGTTTGTGTCCTGATAGAAATACAAAAACCAAAGTGAAACTAGTTTTCGTTGAAATGTTTCAGGTTTCCATTAACGAACCCAGCAGACCCTGAACTATCTCGAGCCCGAGTTACATTCAATTTGGGTTCATTCAGAATTCACGAAGATAAAATTCTGGTTCGGATTAATTTTCCGTATTTTTTCCACTTTGCACGATGCACAATGATTTGACA
Organism: Sclerodactyla briareus; assembly: GCA_026419785.1. Classification (NCBI taxonomy): domain Eukaryota; kingdom Metazoa; phylum Echinodermata; class Holothuroidea; order Dendrochirotida; family Sclerodactylidae; genus Sclerodactyla; species Sclerodactyla briareus. Next base: position 494,999 of record JAODTK010004221.1, on the reverse strand, counting down.
TTTAGTATAAATTCGCGACTAACCTGCTCTCTAAAGTTTAAACGAGCGGTTTCTTACATTGCATTTGAACAGTTGGCCTAATACGATACAGCGGGTTGCGAGTCTGACAAATGATGTTAGCCCTGAGGCACGTACCAGTTTCCGTTGCAAGTGTTGTAAATGTAAAATTTTTCGCCATTAACTCATGAAATTCGCCATGGAAAAAGCTATGGCCGATATTCGAAGCGTGCAAAATGAACTTCACCTTCACACGCATAACAGAGCAAAGGTGTTGCATAAGGGCCGATGGACCCTCGAATTCGACACTCTCAAACTCTCAAACATTATTCAAACTGCCCTTGTCAAATGACACCCTGAAAGACTCAAGAGTCACTGTCGGAGCGGTTTTTCCGATTGATTCGTTTAAGAGCAACATACATATTGCGGACGGGCGTTTTGTTTACCTGTGTGATGTATGATAACTCGTACTAGGGTGCACCGACTTGCGAGAGAAAAGCCTGATAACGAAGTTGTGAAATTCTGAAATTCGAAATTTGAAGAGTTATGCCATTTCAAAATTAGCAGCATTAGATAACGCTGGCAAAATTATTGTTCGTTGAGCGTGAATTTTTGATAGGGCAAGTAACGTTAATTTTCGTTTCGAGAAAGAAAAGAAATCATAATCTCGGTTGTTTTCATATGTGTGAAGTGTGGTAGCTATAGTGTAATCTAGTAAAGGAACAGAAGAGCCTCTAACGAGAGTTGACGGAAGTTCAAGTTATCAGTATTTGCTTCATTTAGATATTGATTCGCGACGACCTTCAGAAATCTACAGAGAAATCGGATCCTTATGTTCACTATTTCATCGGAGGATGAACGTCTCATTGCTCTCGTACGATAACCATTTTTTGTATGTGCCCTATTAACCGCGACCATGTCGTGGTTCGCACGTACTAACGTAAGTACATAATCCACGCTTGGCCATCAGCGACCAACTATACATATGACAGGAAAACACACTTTGTACGGCATCATCATTTGCCCACAATTCACGAATGTCCTACACCAGAGATAGTTCAAGAGGAGATGAGAGAGTCAATTAGAGTTTTCCCATCAATCATAATAGCTGATAATCAAGAGGGCACTTATTCTTCCCGCCACTTCGGAGAAGCGGCGCGAAGGTGAGCATTTTTTTTTCTATAGTTCGTCTGTATTATCTCATCTGGGCGGCGACCAGGCTCTTTGTGAATCGCAAACAGTGCACTGACCAAAGGTTGCTGCGGTCTCTCTATAGTACAATCTGACACCCCTCATGTTGGCCTCTGTAATCTGAGGAATTCCTCATAAGGAATCATTTTCAGCTGTTTATGAGAAATCGGTCTGATAGGCGTGACTTCTGGTATTCAGAGAACCTCTTCCTTGTAAAATTCGGAGAGTAGCATGTGCGTGAAAAAGGACACGTCTGCTGTTCAGTAATACGCCCTACAATGGAAGTGACGGGGGGCTGCGGGCCAAAAATATATGGTTTGGATAATTGACATATTCGCGCGGTCTCAGTCTTCACATCATAAGGATTTTATCCATTATGAGTTCACAGACTAGTATTCCCCAGCCACCTTTTCGGTCGATGACACTTTCCTAAAGCATACAAGGAAATTGCCTGACTCTATATCGCCTCCTGTCTCACACATGACTGGCTCGTGCATCGCGGCCTTTGGGGTATAGTAGCAGTCGTCCCATAAAAGAGTGTGGGAGCATAATTTGCAGAATACTTCGATACGTTAATTTCCCTGAGGAGAGTGGGATTACCCAGTCTAATAGCAGTATGCCTAGTGCCATCTCATGTTTTATTGCATTATATTTTTTAATTGGTGTATCTGACAAAATATACAGGTCGCCTTAAGGGTTTACAAGGCTTAAAAGCGGTCCCTGCCAATTCTAGGTGTAATTTCTTCCCCCCCCCTCGAAGCAGTTTCTGCTCAAATGCACTGTGTCGCTTTGAAAACATAAAACATCCAAGTTTATCGATGTGCCTCGTTGGGGGGGGAATAGGTGTATGTTCTTGTTAATGAACCAGTGTATCAACTCCGGGTATCAGACAAATGAAACTGCAACAATAATCCCAGAGAAAATCGATATCGATATCGATATCAACATACTGAGCTCGAACTATATGTATGTGACTCAATGAACATCAACTTAACCTGATCAGAGTAACCCATGTACTTCGGTTGGGAAGCGGAATGGATCGCTTGTGTTAATGGACTATTGATACCGGTCTATTTGGTAATGATAAAATTGGAAGAGACTAAAAATATAGTGTTATATCATGAAACTGACGCTAAAATCGGTACTCGAAATGGCAAAAAACCCACGTCAAACCTATGTGTGAGGCAAAAGCACAGTTCATACTCCTCCGCCGCACACACTCGGCGAGTCGGTGCGGCGGAAACTCACTCAAACGGTCATACTTGTCAGCTTTTGCGTATTTACTTTGCGGGACTAGTCGGCGCAATCCGGAGAGGTATTTTATACGCGCATCACTTCCTACTCCACAACCGGCTGCGAATCAGTTGCTGTGACAGGTAATACCAAACGAAGTATATGTTGTTTGGAATGACGAGATTTGCCGACGGAAACGAGCAAGGCAGTGGTACATAGGGCCTCTCGATATTTTCTCTTGTGAGTGACAGGCACAAACGGCCCCAATGACAAAATTTAGTTGTTCACCTCGTCGGTGTCCCGTTTAATCCCTTTATTTGGACCCACTATACAATGAGAATTCTTTCAAAACATGAATCCACGTTTTTCGACGACGAATTGTATATTTCCCAAATTGTACTTTCTGGCGTTCCATGAAGTGACGTGCAAAGCTGAAAGAGTAGTAGGAGGACCAATTCATAAAAGAAAGAGTTCTTCTTTTATCTTGAACGGTACCGAAGCAGCAACAGCAGCGGTTGAAAGCGCATGGTTACACTCTTGTTGACCTCCCTTCTGTGAGTGGGCGGACAGACTTTCCGCTTTGCGATGAGATCGACGAGCGAGTATGGGCCAACGGACAGTTAACTTAGCAAGTTAGGGTGGGCGTTAACATGAACGCTAATTTCAAATATTGGCATGTTCTACTGGTGTCTTATTCGAAAATCTATAACTTACTATGATGTTTGGACTGGGAGAGGGTTATACCAATCAATTGGAGAATACAAATTCTCTCATACGCACCGATATAAAACATGGCAACACCCACTACACTAACCAAAACAAAACAAAACCAAAACGAAATTGACTGAGGCTGAAGGGGATCTAGAAAGAACAGATTTAAGTATAATGCTCAGGTTGATCAGATATCGCCTCTATAAGGCAATTTAAAATTCACTTACCAAAGACGATGGAGATAGTAGGACACGACGATTCAGCATGCCAGAACGAAGTATAAATATTTCGATAAATGAATAACTGTCTAATAGTCACCTGATAAGAGCCTATTTGGGCTTCACTGATCCGCACTACTTGACATCCACATAGCTTGTCACTGGCTGACTATAAGGTATAAGTCCATGTAGGATGCAAAATATATTTTCTGTCAAATACATAGGGAACTCTTAGGAAAACTGATTGTCCTGGCTTGCGTAACATATCTTGAGGGGCTTTCGTCAATTTATAGTAAGAGATGGTAATTCACACACTTCGAGGAGAGGATGACGGATGCTTCCGATAGTAGAGCCACTCAAGAGGGCACTTCATTCCTCTTGTCACCGAATTGCTAGTTTGACCGAATTAATGACGCGATGGTCGCGACCGGTCGTCTTCACGCTTACTCGGCATAACATTGCTGAAAGCACACTAGACCGGGAATTAGTGCTCTCTAAAAAAAAGTCTCTGGGGTACCCGAAGGACACTTGACGAACATGGAAGCGATTCAACTTGAAACGATTTAATAAAGAGACGATCAAGTCAGTAGCTAGCGTTTCCCAGAATGTGGATTGGACAAGTTATTAGGAGGGGCCAATAACTATACCAAATGTACCGACTGGTCGTCCACACTTCCGATTCTCTGGGAATGTGTCTCCGTTGTATCACTGGAAATAAAACGAAGCTGAGACAATTCAATTGCAGATTTACACAGAGAGTGCGCTGTGATTTACCTGTTTGTACCGGGTGGAAATCAGCTGCACTCATTGGCCTAATTGAGAATGCAACATGTCTTAGCCTGGATGGACCTGAAGCTTTTCCAAGATGGCAAATTTTTGAGCAAAGCATTCAATTGCCGGGTAACCAAAGTGATGAACAATTGGCGCCGGACTTGTCTGCCAATCGTTACCAGAAAAATATCTGCTAGTGTTTCGGAGCGTAAACGTGTATACAGGTAAAATTTATGCTTACAATCTCGATATTATGCTTACAATGTTCTTTTTCACCTTTCCTGACCCTCAATAACACTGAACTGAAAAACAAAACAATAGGGTTCTTCCACTGCATATTCGCAACCTACATTCATGCTCATTTGGATTTATTTGACATTTGCGTTTCCAGATATCGTGCTTAAACACTTTATTGAATAATAATAATAATAATAACAATAATTATAATAATAATAATAATAATAATAGTATTAATAATAATATTATTATTATTGTTATTATTGATTTATTCATTCCATGATAGCACTCGCTCCAAACTCAGCGAAGAGCAAGGTTCGTGTTAATTCGTAATGTCAGGATATGAAGATGATGCCCATGCTAGCTGAATCAAATACATGAAGTACCGGTGGGACGATGTTTCATGTCACCTTGAAACGGGCGTCGCAACGAGTTAACGACAGAAATAACATTTGCGAATCAGTTAGAGCTTATGCTGGTTTTTGATAATAAATTCGCAGTCACAGCTGTCTTCCCAATACTCAAAGTGGCACAAATGGTGAATACAAAGCCAACGGGTACTTCAATGCCCTATGGGAAACGGAGAAAAAAAGTGGCGAACAACTCGACAGTCCACATGAGGTTCCGTTATGTTATTGCCCCACGATGCACAAGAGACCAGGGAAAGAAAAAAGCCAGCTTGTTGGTTCTACCTCTAGACAGCCGATGATTGAAAGTAAGAGCGAACAAATCCAGGACAGGGTGTTTCACACACGCGAAGTGTGAGGAAAAGAAATGTGCCCATGTTACGGTGCGATGACGTGGAAGGCGCAACGGGAAGGAGTGGCGAGAAAAGCAGGGCCGAGTAGGGTGCATGCAGATGAGGAACAGCTCCCTGAAGTTCGGAGAAGCATTGGTCATTGAAGTAACGGTAGAGGAGACAGAGATAGGATACAGATTACGATGGGACAAAGGATGGGCATCGTTAATGAGACGAATGACCTCCCTCTGAAAAAAATCATGGGCACTGAGAGATAATGCTGATCCTCCAGCCCCAATATGGCAACCATATTCCATTAGAGAGCAATTTGAACATTGCAAAACAGACTACTGAAGTGGGTGAGAACTTCCTGGCACGAGGTGAAATTGCCAATTTCCTGGGAGCATCGGAGGCGATGAACTTGATATGGGAGTTTACGATAATGCACGATAACGCATTCGTGCGTTTGCTGAAACGAGAAATATTGACTGATAGTACAACAGAGAGGTTGAATATACAGTCATCATGAGTAGTATCGGATCTGACCTCTCAACCCCAACTAACACAAATGAACTTAATATGGGAGTTTCATGATAATGCGCGTTAACGCATGTGTGCGTTTAGTGAAACAAGAAAAGTTGACCAATAGTGCAAGAGAGAGGTTGAACATGCATTCATCATAAGTGTCGAATGTGACCTTTGAACTCTAGATCATATATAACTAACACAGATGGCAAGAACAGCACATCGTCAGAGCCCAACCACCTAATGTTTGAAAACTATGTCATCTGGAAAACGCTACTGATCTGTTCAAACGGGTCTGCATTTCAAATAGTTGCTATCAAACTGAAGTACGTATGTTCCTAACGACTTACTAAATGCTCAAATGAATACGGAAATAATGCCGCGGCTGATGTTCATTGGGAAGAACAATCAAATCTCGGATATTCTTAAATGATCGTTAATCGTGTATTTGAAATTGCCGGCAAAACACTAATGAAATCTGGATCAATCTGTTGAGGTAATTTGACCCATTCTAGATCACAATTTGAATTTATGAAAGGAAAATCCTTGGGTCGGAGAGAAACATTCTGGAAATTTTCTGTAGTGCACAAATGTTTTTGTTTTAGGCTTAATATATATGGAGATCACATACTGTGAACTTATTATCCCTGTAATATCTCAAATGCGCCATGCCTAAACCCACGTGGGGGGGGGGGGGGGGGGGGGGGGGTTGGAATGATAGATGTTCCGATACATCATCGAATCATAGGAGACAACACTTTCGTCTTCTTAGAGCATGCGTCTCAGCAGGCTTTGGCTAGATCAGTGAAATGTCATGCTTCGGTCATTTCGCTCGATATGTCAGCACATTGGCGTGAATTCTCGTACACATGAACATACGCTCTCTCCAATGATGTGAAACTGCTGCATGATGGAAATATTGGAAGAGTGATTATATGTGTTCGGTTTCTTTTTTCACTCATCCATATCGCTATATTGCGCCTCAAATGTGCCTTGAATATGCTGGCATCGATGATTAATAAACGTAGAGAGTTGCGCTTGCGAATGTCACTTCCTTGGGGAAATGGATGATCTTTGTTTGTGGATCATCGCCGAGGACGGTAGAAGAACGCAGTTACGCGGGAAATTCTGATGTCAGCACCTGTACAATATACACTCTCGTCCGCCAGTGCTACACGATGGATTTACAAATCATCTAGCATTGCACACACCCGCGAACCAGCAGTGCCTCGTCATTGCTCTTGTTCATTTTCATGTTCAAATTGTTTGCAATTACCGTAGATGTACAATTATATATTATTCTACTTTAAAACGTGCAAAAAATATGACCTGAAATTTCCTAGGGAAGGGAAGAAAAGTGACTGCTCTACGAATTGACTATGTGACATTTTCGAATGTATCCGTTTCAGTGAAGGATTCGGCCTCTCAGTCAGTTTGACCTGAAGCAGAATCTAACTAATCGCGGAGAAATGTCCGACCCAAATTGTGACAGCAACTAACATGGGCCAAATTTTGAGCCAGAAAATTGTTCGGTTTCCTTCTGACTGAAATCTGGGTCGACTGGGCCCATATGTTCCTGATGGTTAGGATCAAATTGGATGGAGATAACCAATTCGACATGCATTTTACTTGTTTCAGTGTAGGCGATGTCGGTTTTCCATTCTATTTCAATATTTTCATTGTTATTGGGTTCACTGACTTGATAGGACGTACTGTGCAACGTTGCGTAACCAAATAATTTGAGTTAGATAGTTAAACTTTATTCTCTTGCCGAGGCGGCAATGTTCTCTGACCATAACTATATATATATATATCTATATATATATATATATATATCTATATATATATATATATATATATATATATATATATATAATATATATATATATATATCTATATATATATATATATAGATATATATATATATAGTTATGGTCAGAGAACATTGCCTGCCGCCTCGCAAGAGAATAAAGTTTAACTATCTAACTCAAATTATTTGGTTACGCAACGTTGCACAGTACGTCCTATCAAGTCAGTATATATATAATATATATATATATATATATAGATATATATATATATATAGATATATATATATATATATTATATATATTATGGTCAGAGAACATTGCCGCCTCGGCAAGGAGACCGAGAATAAAGTTTAACTATCTAACTCAAATTATTTGGTTACGCAACGTTGCCTTGATTCCCTGGGGGACAAGGAACGGGGATGATTATCATCCACAATGACGCGGCGTTCCCTTCCGCTGAATATCACACATATGACAGAATCGCCTCTGAACGAAATACATGGTCACCGACTTATATCCGATTGGATGATGACATTCCCAGAGAATTCCATTACCAGAGCGACTGAAGTCGGTGGCTATCATCACCTTCGCAGATTGTGAAAAATGTATTACAACTATGGATTAGTAAAATGCTTGAAATAGTATAACCCAACTACCCCACCATGCCGTAGAATCTGAGGTATATGTCAACATTCACGTCTGTTGAATTCATTTGTAAAATAACGGTGGACTCCTGTCAGTTTACGTCCTGACTGCCAGTAGTTACCGTACCTGTGCAATTTACAGTTATCTATCGCACATTACAGCCACAGAGCACCTATAACCATAACACACAGGAAGTGGGGACTCCTAATTCAGCTTTACGGGATATATTCGATGCTGTAGGTGCGGTGCGGATCCGGGATGCAACATGGATATGGGTGCAATTTTGCAGAGGGAGGCGGTTTCCAGAAAGGAAAGGACTGTATGACGACGTGGAAAGAATTTCAAGTAGGGCCCGCGAAAACGTCAAATGCTTTACGAGGAAGATATTCCATAGAATCCATTTGCGTTGGTGTGGCATTGAGACCGAATGTGCGCACTCAGTGACTGTTCAATCCTTTTTTAATGAACCTCTGCGGAACGTTCTCATTCAGCAATTCAGACAGACATCGGAACATTTCATCAGACACCGTCCACGTCTGTGCTCAGTTGAATCAATGGTGCCATGCCGCATCCCGTATTCGCACACCTATGAAATCCTATCCATACATTACCCGGACGTGTTCAGCTTTTCCGATGAGTCCAACGCAAGACGTGCAATTCCTTGTGAGGTAACATGGTTCCTCAATATGAAATTAATGAATGGGCCTATAGAATGATGACGTAGTATGAAGTTCACAATGACGACACAACATATTTTGTCGTTTATTAGTACTAACGGTAATTTTGGAAGTGTGGGGAGGGGGGTAGGAAGGACGAGGATATATTAGTACTAACGGTACTTTTGGAAGTGTGGGGAGGGGGGTAGGAAGGACGACGGATATCGGACGTAGTTCTTGGCCCAAAAGCAGTGTACCCAAATGAACAATATATGTATATAAAATTTGATCGTTCTGTTCCGTCGAGTTGGAAACGTAGACGCGATAGGAAATTTGGAAAACGAAGTATCGAAAGTATCCAAATTTTCCCTTTGGAACATGAAAAAGGAAGCGGGAAATCAAATGGACGTGTTTGGAAGTGTAAAACGCGAGATTTCCTTGTGCAACGTTGTAGACGTTACCACTGATCGCGGTGCTCGAATGTGGAAAGGGCGTTGCAACCATACGCTCCAGAGTTACTTTATTTGGAAAGTCTTTGTGCAATAAAGAATCGTGAATCATGAATCGTGGATGTGTCCAGCATCACTACAGTCCCATCTCAAGGGTCTTTATGCAGCTCATCAGTTGTGTGCTAGGTATTATTGCTGCCGTTTCCTACTATTTTTTTTTTTTGTGTTACACAATGCGATGTCAGGGAAAATATCATTTAAAGTCTGATACTGATCTCCATCTTGCCTTGTATTTGTTTATGAAGGTTTGTTTGTTCAGCAATCCGTTGGCCTAGGCTACCCGAGGGGCGAGGGCGAGGAATTCGTTGCAGGAGAATATGATTAACTACAGTAAGTCACTGTTTTTCAAATGAAGTCGTTTGATGATGGTGATAACCTTCTATATTGTACAACCCATCATGCCAAACGCCATAACAAAAACCTTCAGGTTGTTGGTAGTTATTTCATACAAGACGTGTGTGAACCATTCATCAAACGATTGGATCCATGCGTGGAACTCGAGAGATATGTGACACTAATGCGTACAATTAGCGTCACTTGGTCGATTATGCGTGGGATATTGAGATTTATGTGATATACTGGTAGTCAACAGCGATGGGTAAATTTGCTAACAGATTGATAGAATAGAAAAGGAGGGGAACGGGAACAGAAAGGTCGGGTGGCAATTGGAAAGCTACTCGTTTCGCGTTGCACGTGGTGTTCCGCTTCAGTATACAAAGGCCTTGTATTGGTGATTTGATATGGAGTTATCTAGCAGTTATGTCTAAGTGAAGCCGGAATTGTTCCACGTGAATTACCAATCATGATCATTATATTCCATTATGTTATACACTACAGGAACGACTCTTCTGCTAACGAGTTGATCAGATACTTGGGAACACGTAAGCATTTCCCCGTTTCAAATGTATTCACTGTGAAAGAGAGTACTTGGGAAGAATATTCGATGATAACACCATTATTTCATTCCTGGATGGTACGCTGCACGATGCAGTGATACAGCATAACAACATCGTAAATTAGCAGTTGCATATCAAAAATATATATTCAGTGACCTCAGACTATATATATACTATACATGACAATCCTTCGTGCCAAGTGCCTTCGGAGAAATTTGTTAAGGCAAGAAGTGACTAAACAACAAGGCAGAGAATCAGGTCAGGAGAAGTTCAGCGACAGCCCAAAGAATGAGCTCACCATTGGGTGTGCCAGCAGCAAGAAATGGTGGAAGACCGTCAACACTCTCTCCGGGAATACGACTAGGGCTGACATCCCAGTCCTTATAACCAGAACCAAGTCTACACCACAGCTGAAGAAAAAACTGACATACTGTGCCACATCTTTGCAGGGAAGTGCCAACTTCCTGGTGCTGGAGAACCTGCACCAGGGGTACAGAAGTGTGGACCCAACCGGACTGATAATATGGTGTTCGAGGCAGAGGAGGTCGAGAAACTGCTGCAAAGCCCTAGATCCTGACAAAGCTAACGGACCAGACGAGATCCCTACCAGAGTCCTACAGGAGTGCGGCTCTGTATTAGCTACACCTCTCAGGCGCCTATTCACGCTATGCTTTACTCACTGTGTGTTTCCAAACCAATGGAAAACTGCTTCAGTTGTACCAATTCACAAGAGAGACTCCAAGTCAAACCCAACCATGTACCGGCCAATCTCACTTCTCGGCAACATCAGCAAGGTTATGGTGTCATAAACAAACTCTAGCCATCCTATACAGACCCATCTCATATCAGATCGGCAGTTTGGTTTTAGGCCTCATCACAGCACAGCGGACATCCTAACCATTTTGTCGTAACGATGGACAAACGCATTGGACAGGGGCCACGAACTATACTCATAGCACTCGACACCAAAGGGGCATTCGACAAGGTGTGGCACAACAGTCTCCCATCTAAACTTCGAGGAAAGGGAGTAACTGGGAGGCTCTTACACTAGGTTGAGAGTTATTTGTGCAACCGGTCCATCAAAGTGGTCCTGTCTGGTCAATCCTAAAAAAAAAAATCGGGCCATCAATGCATCCGTACCCCATGTATCAATTCTGGGTCCGCTGCTCTTTTCTCTCTTCATAGACGACCTTGGGGATGAATGCGAAAATCCTCTGTTCCTGTATACAGATGATTCACCAAATTTTGCGAGAAAAGCTCCGCGACAGAAGCTACGGCAGTAACTGCAAGCCTAAATAGAGACCTGGAAAGGACGCGAACGTGGGATGACAACTGACAAGTGACATTCGAGCCGACAAAATGCAAGACCCTCAATATTTCCAGAAAACGAAACCCAACCAAGCCTGCCCTTTACTTCGGCAATGCACGATTGACTGAGGTGGAGGACATTCAAATTCTGGGAGTGACAGTTGATAGAAAGCTTACCTGGACAAAGCATATTAACACACTACCAAAAACTTGGTGTACTCCGTAGGGTTTCGTGCAAGCTGGATGCTGCAGGAAAAGCTACAATCTACAAGACCCAGGTTCGTAGCATCATGGAGTACGCCTCTTTATGCTGGATATATGCCTCTCATCTACACTAAAACTACTTGACTGCATCCAAAACAAAGCCCTCCGCATCATCGGTTCGAGTGAAAAAGAGGCACAGTGGAAACTCAACATACATTCCCTTCAGCACAGACGAAACGTGGCTGTCTTGCAAAATGCATACAAGTTCCCACTCCGAATGCCCTTCCGATCTAAAGATGATGCTACCACATCCCATGTGAAGCGACGCACCACTCGTTGCAGCGAGTCTATGCTCGATCACGCTCTCTCGGTTCCTCGCTCAAGGACTCACTTCACAGACCGGAGCTTCATTCACTCTGCGCTTCAATTGTGGAACAACCTGCCCCAAAATATAGTTGGAGATATAAATGATGACGGTGTACAGTCCTTCGAAGTTCGTGTGCACAAGCACCTGCTGTCCATGGAGTAGGCACTGGATTTTCTGTCACTTCTGTGGCTGCTGTGGACCATTGATTAGACATTGAGCTTGGAATTTTTCCTCCACCATTGGCTATTGTTCACCTTAGCACTTTATATACAAAAAAGTATGGATTCTTTCACACTCTGCACAGTTCTCATAGATCATGCTCACGTGGTTTTTAGACTTCGACTTCTGTTGACCTCAGTTGACCATGGACCTGATTCCGAACGAGATGAATCATTTACACTAAATAACAACCCTCCACGTTGAATAGTTATTGTGTTTTTTCTTCTTCTAGACTTTGGCCCGGTTCTGACATAGTGACAAAACAACAGGGATCATCTATTCTTCTGAGCAACCCTTTGTGCTAAGCATGAGCTCTGGGCATCGCCCCGTTGCACATTTATCGAGCACAGTTAGTTACGTTTTCAGACTTGAAGTCTGCTGACCTTGGGAGACCTCAGTCCTGACCCTAAAACAACTGACCCTTCTACTTCATGACTGTAACAGAATTAGTTCTGGAAAGCAAATAATCTGTATAAAAATAATAATAATTCGAGGCAAGTGATGACACGAAAGTAAAACAAAAATGGGGCTATGGGTCTGAGATAAAACCAATACTTAGAGAACTCTGGTGGAAGAAATTTCTGCATTGAATAAATGTGGTTCTGTCTACCCATTCGGTTCATATGAGGTACACACAGCTGTCACGGTGTATTAACAGAGATATTGAACAATTTCAACAAAACCGCATACCTCTTCTGGCCACTAGCAACATATATAATTCAAGGGATCACATAGAATGGTAATGTCGTTAGCCCTTGTTCAGTAACGCGCTACTCCTGAATGACCGCGAACCTTCACATAACGGACAGCCAAGGTCGTTTATCCTTAATGAGACAGCGGCTCTTGGTCTAAGAACTCATTCTACAATCATATATATATATATATATATATATATATATATAATATATATATATAATATATATATATATATATCTATATATATATATTATATATATATATATATATATGTGTGTGTGTGTGTGTGTGTAAGGCGGATTCGGAACGAAAAACTAAAACGCATCGTATTTTGACACGTTATTTATCCGATATGATCGTATTCCGTCTTTGGTCGTGTAATACAAAGCCTTTTTTTGGGATTTGTCTTCATTATTGCTTGGTTTTACTGATGATAGTTTTCCTGTGTTGCGTAATATTATAATAATACAAATTTATACACATAAAAGACAGAGAATCATTCAAAATTCGAATTCGGGAATCGATCGCTATCTTCGTCTGCCTTTGTTATAATAATTTTAGCACCATCCGTTGGTCTGAGCTATCCGAGCTTTCGTGCGGAGCCACTCGTTGCAGAAGAATAGAATTATCGTTAGAACAGCTGATTTCGTGGAACTCTCATATTAGTATTATTTACTGTCTTGTTATCTTGTTATTTGTAAACAGAGTGGTTTGGAGATGGTAATAAATTATGGAGGATATAGTGAAATAGAGTACAAAATTCAAAATGATGTAACGAAAGCTTTCAAATAAGTCAAAGCGGGTGTAAAAACTATCCATCAAACGGGAGTGTGTCAATATGCGACCGCATGATAAGCATACGTTCGTCGAAAATATTGCCTGTCAACAGCCTGAAATGACATTTCCAAACGGGTTCATGGAACAGGATAGATTGGGACGGAAGAAGGTCGGTGTCTGTAAGTGGAAATCAAGAAGCATGATTGATCCAAGAATAATAATGTCATACGTTCAACGAGCCATGAGTGTAATAAAGCCTCTTCCGATTTAGAATTCGGTTTTAGTCATACCCGTCAACAAAAAGAGGATAGCGATTTCGTTGTCCATATCGTTCCATCATTAGTAGATTAGTATTCATAACTTCCTAGCTCTAATTGACAGATTGGTGACCATTAACTCTCTCTCTGCCTGTTCGAAAATTATTGCAACCATCCGGGCATGTTTCCTACATTTTGCCAACGAGTATCCGATTGATCCATTTCGGAGAACAACCACTAAAATCGTTGTCATTGAAATTTTGTAAAGAAAAAAAGCCAGCTTACCAGCCTTCCAACTGTTATAACAGTCTCCATTGTGGCGCATACGGCTTCCGATGATTCATTCGCTGATCCCGTTCTTGACTAGAAAATAGAAGGAAAAGACACATTGAGGTTAGTTGTTTTATCAAACCCGGGTACAATTGCAGTTTATGAGTCTGATATCACTCCATACGAACGGGTCAAACTAACGCCATTTAACACGCGATGATAAACAGGCCTACATTGATTCTGTGAAGAGCGAAGCAGATACGCCGGTAAGAATACACTCACCCTGCCTGTTTCAATTTGTTCTTCCTTGGTACAATTTTTCTGAACCAATTGAATGTCCCTTGAACTACTAATAGCTCACATGGGCATTTCAATATGCATTTTAAAGGGTCCACTCACAGGGAATGCCTCTATAGAAAGTGTTCCTCTGCTCTTCATGACTCTAAGGCGCGGGGCGATACCTACATCATAATTATATGCTTGATAGATAACAAATATTTGGTTGATACCCGTCACATTATTGGGGCGCTGTTCTAAAGTAATTTCCATTTTATAACGGAAATCGCGAGAAAATTGTCAGTAACTGTGGGAAAGCTTTTACTGCTGGATCTGTCAAGAATTGTACCACAGGGATCGGTTATTGCCTATTGCTAATGTTCCTTTCCACACGATGTCAATACAAAATATGGCCCAGAAATATCTCCTCAGATATCATGAATATGCTGAAGACATCCAGCCCTACATATCCTACAATTCTTGTTGGCCAGATAGTGTCCAATTTGCTGATGAGTCTTACAAATCTGCACATGGAATGAAAAGTTGAATGCCTCAAAACTGTTTGAAACCGAATGAGTCAAAATCAGACCTAATCAATATAAGGTCTCCATGTGATGTCTCATCATCGTGTTTTTGGAAGCACCTTCAAACTCTGTAAGAATTCCAAGTGCCTCGTTTGACGACAAGTTGTACATGATTCTACAGATATCAATTATAGTTAAAAGAGTTTTCTTTTCACCTTCATAAAATTGACAGAGAGAGAGGCATTATCTTTCCACAGCCGCTCTCCAGAGTTTTGTGGTTTCTTAAATGGATCATTGCAGTGTTCCTTTATCAGAGATACCATCAAAATCAAATCTGGCCACTAGAGATCATTCAAAACAATGCTGTTCGCATTATCACCGAGCCCCAATGCTGGACATGAAACGTCGATCCTCCAAAAAACTACATTGGCTTCCCATGTCGGCAGCGACTGCAGTTCTGTGTTCTCGTCTCATTCACGTTTACAAGTGCCTCCACAACCTGGCCCCAGAACTCCTGTATCTGTATCAGCTTGGCCGTGCTTCAACATCAACAAATGACAATTATGCGCTAGTGGAGTACTTTCTCATAGGAAGATTGGGGGTCACGCTTTCTCCATTGCCCTCCCATGTGTGTGGAATGGTATCCCATAGCATATAAGAAGTTCCTCACCTGATTGGTTTTTCGTAAAATTTTCAATAGATTATTTCTTTAAGTTAAGATAAGTTTTTTTTTCTGAAGCGCTCGGACAACTATTTTGAGCGTTAAATAAGCACCGCCAATATTGTTACGTCCATGTTCTAGGACACACACACATGCTATCTTTTACTTCCTGGACAGGATTAATTCACCTACTCATTCAAGAGTCGAATCGCGTGTGAACCGTTTGTTCCCCTAATACGTTACTGAAGTGAAGGACCACGCTCAAACAAATACAGGATAACTTCTTGCCAAGTGGCATCGTGCAATCGCACACGTCTACCAGCGAAGTGGACAGATGTGGTCTTCGCAATTAGTCAGGACTGCCAAGTGGTCCAATTCTCGTGGAGCAGACGGCGAATAGACTTTACCCTCAGCTTGAGATAGAGTTTATCGCGACAAATGTCCTTAATGGAACTTCCGTTTCATTAATTTCGAACCTAACCAGAGGGCTCTGCGTTGTTTTGATGCCTTTGCAGAGTACATAGGCTGTACATAGGCGGACCCTGGCACATGCGGGAACCCAAAACAGAACAGCGAAACAGCATTCGAGTGAAGGTAAAGCGAAATTTGGACAGAGAAAAATCACGAGCGGGAAAAATGTCCTGTGAATCAAAGTACTTGTGCCCCTAATGCGCGTGGGTGATCCGACTGCAATGAAATTCGTGATCCCATGACGGTCATTTTCTCAGGTTTATGCGTAGTATCACCACAATCAGATTGGTAGCCGGTATTTAGCATATTGGGGAATATGTGCAATGTTGTGCTATCGGGAAAATCTCTGCTACTCCAGACACAAGCCTCGCATGGAACGTGCGCGAAGACGTTAAGTGGCTACGGTGTGACATTCACAGTCTGAGAGCACCGGTCCGATATTTGCGACACCTTCACCGACGTTGTATTGTAACAACATGGCGGACCTTCTTCACTTCAAGGGATCAATGCACACGGTCATTGCCACATTTACAATGCCAAATAAGTGATTGGAAATACTGATGGGCTTCACCAACAGGCAGAGTCGCGTGTGAGAGCATCACCTTAACCGAATACATCTTATGGAAACGGCTCATAATTATTCGCTTTTCACGTCTTCGCTATCCACGATTTTGAAATTGTATCGTTTGAAAAAAAGGTGAAATGAACAATTTCGTGTATCTAGTGGATTGACTGGAAGACGGTAGGGTGTGTTAAAGTGTATTTCAGTTCCTGATAAACGGGTTCACTGTGTTTTAGTCACTTCTGTGAGGCCAAGGACACGTAGATTGGAATCCGGGCCAGGTATTCAGTTGTCTTATTCTTAGTACATGTAGAGAATCCAAACTTCACCTCAACTGATTTCCAGCTAATCGAGGCCAATTACACGTAGACTTGACTAATTTTTAGGTGAGTAAATTAGGAGGATCCTACAAACAAACTTCACACAAACTTCAGCTGATTTGATACATGTGCAGAAATTAGACGAATTCCTTGCTGTTGAGTGTTTTGAGACGTAGGACTGCAGGGAAATTTACATGAAATCAAAGCAGATTATAAACTTTTGAAAACCTTGTAACAAACAAAATAAAAAACGGGATCTGAGCGGAAAAAAACAAACACAAAATAAAATAATTACCTTCGTTGATGATCTTTATACTTTCCTTCTTCTATGGTATGTATATGGGTTAGCTATTCTTCTATTCATCTGTGCTAGTTTAGAAGACTAAGCCTATCTGTTGCCTACCGCTTGGTAGTAGGTGAGACAGTAACACAGGGGATAATTTAAACAAAACTACATTCAGAGAGATGAGTAATGGCAGTAACTTACATAACTTGCAGTCATCGACATAGGCATTACATACGTTGTATTTGGACAGCTATGTAGCAGTAACTATAGTACATCACAGTTGTTGTATTCCATGGTGGATACACTACTAAGGAAAGTATATCCTGCAACATATATTGAAACATAAAAAGGCTGTGTGTTCTCAAGCGATGCTTCCATGTAACCTGGAAACTTTGTAGTAATCATGGCGAATATGGGCATATCCAACACAGTCAACAAATCAGTCTTAAGGTAAGGTCGCAATCGTAGCGAGTATAGTCAAGTATGGCATATAACTAATACGAATGTTCTTGCATGGACTATAATATATCATCCTGCCATATACTGGAGACAGGGCAGCCCTAGCAGTCAGTTTCTCTACTTCGTAATTTGTTCTTTTGCTATCGATCTAGCGACGTATGAGCTTTGGTTCTCCCACACTTCAGCGAATCTTTTGATACCCACCCGCTTCGAACAAAGTACGTTCCACTCCAAAATCCCACCCGTACTCTCCGAGTAGAAATTACACTACCATAGCCATTACCATAATTGCGCTTTGTTATTTTATTTTCAGCCAATCACACAACACCTGCCTTGCGACTGCGAATTGCACATAAAGAGTATATGCTACGTATATTCATACTGACATTAGGCTATTTCTTCGAACAAACACATTCATCCCGTTAACACAAGCATCTATCTTCTCCATATGAATACGGGTTCGGAGATGTTCACAAAGTGCAGAGAACCTTGAATTGTTCATTTTCCTAAGTCGTTGGCATAACCTCATCTAGCACTACCATGGGGCCCACAAATATTTGAATTACCATTAATGTACTTCGCTTCATCAACTTAATTGGACAGGCCATGCATTTGAACATATGTATGCGAAAAAATTGAGGGCGTTCTTCAATGTCATCTATTTTGATCCGTTGATATGAAGAAACGCAACACCCCAATTTAGGCTCTCCTATAGCATGTTGCTTTCGGAGTCATTGCAGTTTCCTCTTTAGAAATTTGAAAAATTTGTGGCGTCACTGGGGAAGGTGCAGGGGACGTCCTAGAATCTGCGCAGTGAATATAGCAAATTGGCTCCCTCAAAACAGACAAACAGAACGGCGAAAATACGCAGTACAGGAATGACTTGTCTTAATTGTTCTTATCTCGTGAACAATTTCGTGACTTTCTTATTCCGATACCATCCATACTTCGTTTTCAATACGGTCCTCCAAAGTTCTCGTTTAAATTCGTTTTATCACTGTAAAGTAGGCTGCCGTAATGTAATTAATAATAAGGACTAAGAGCGCAGGGATATTTACATGGCAATTGTGTCTCGAAAGCATTTATACTTACCGCCTTTCCTATAGCATTGGGCACATCTGTATCCATTGCGGACTGTTTAGAAGACAAGCAAGGTATCAGGGCAATACAGGTTTTCCAGAAATGTGCCCCCGCAAACAGCATCATTTAATGACTTTGAATGTGTGGGTGGGCGAGGCCGCTGCAAAAACTACAGCTTCAGACACTTAAAGATGCATAGTCGTCAATTAAAATAAATCTTGTAAACAATATACTGCACCCAGCAATTTAGATAAATTGAAACCAAATGGTATATTTCACGCGTTTTTCCCGTCCAAATAAAATTGATATAATAATAAGGTAGAAAAGTATCGCTTCAAATTTCACATATAAGCCCTCATTACGATATTCTGTCGTCCGTGACGGTTCATGCAAAATTCGCCGTCGTTTGTTCGCTGGACGCTAGCAGACGACAATCCATCTTTAAAGGTAGACTTAGTTTAACAAGGGGAGATCCCTACTGATAATCAAACACTTATTATTATTCATCCTAAGAAGGGGCTTCCCCCATATGTCCCAGATGTCACATACGTTTTCAGGAGTTAAACCTGCTATATTATTCAAAAATATCAAAGTTAACGCGTAGGCCACATCGAAACACGATGTCTGCAAGCAACATCTAGTGGGTAAATCACATATATTCAGCGTACTGACGCGCCCAATTACATCCATCGGAATAGTGCGCTTAGTTATGTTATGGGGACGCTGAATACAATGAAGTCGAGGTTGGTGTGCCTAATTGGATATATCATTGTTTAAACGAAAAAGTTATATTCTCCTTCAAAGCAATTGTCGGCACATCTTCTGCCTCCCAAAACTGAATGATGCACTGAATAACTGACAGACAGACAGACAGACAGACAAAAATGACTGACCGTTCGACCGTTTTGATATATCACGCTGAGAATCGAGAACTCGAACGACATAAGTTAAATCACTTTAGATACTGGCGATGTAAAGTTCTGATTACATCAGGGACATGCGACATTCAGTAAATTCGTATTCGATGTACACAATAGGTTATTCATATTCAACTGGTTTCATCTGTTGAAAAGATCAAGAATGCTTTAACGTTCCCGAACACTTTACCTTTTTATTTTTTAGTAGGTTATTCAATTGCGACAAGGATGAATAACGTAACGTAACGACTTCAGTTACTTCGCAGATTAGGCTACTATACCAGTCAGCTTTTGTATTAACATTTTCACAAATACAAATTTTGGATAGAAGAGATGGAAAGAATTTTCTTGATATCAAGAACAGCGTTCACGCGGGTTGACCCCGATACTATCTTATTCTGACGCCTGGATATGTCACGTTCCACAATCAAAATGTCACTGTCATTCAGCTCCGACTTAGGAAAAAATATGTACATTTGATTATCGCAGCTGATCACGAAGTTTGCGTGGAGGATTGTCATTATACCCCAAACCGCTTTTTTTTTTGGGGAAGGTGATAGTGATACTGATAATTCATGAGCATTTATTATTGTAGTTTCAACTTGCTAGTTGCACCCTGAGGCCCTGCATACAAATAATTGGTTTCGCATTTTGTCTCGCCTGAATGAAATTCAGGAAGAGACTAGTGGTCACTATGGCGGTGTGTGTGTGTGTGTGTGTGTGTGTGTGTGTGTGTGTGTGTGTGTGTGTGTGTGTGTGTGGTGTGTGATGGATGGTCACACTTTCTCGTTAGCAGGATTTCTCACAAACCGTGGGGCCGATTATGACGAAATTTTGTGTGTTAGGACAGGGTGTGGTGTACAAGATCTGATTAGATGTTGGGCAGCAAGGTCATTAATCAAGTTGGGTAGTTAGCTTATTTTATGTAGTCATTGTTTCAGCTCGTTAGCAAGATTACGCAGAACCGTGTGGTGCTACAGTGTTTAGTTTGGCATGTAGACCTGGATGACAGGTCGATGACCTGATTAGATTTTTCAGCCTAAAATATGCAATTAAGTTAGTCGGATTTTCACGAAACTTGTTGGATGTGGTCGACCCTGGTTCCCGAGAATTTGAAAGTGAAGTCGGGGTCCTTGGGGTCATTTAATGTGTCTAATTTGGGCATATTTATGCAATTTTTGGAGTTCGTTGGATTTCCACAAAACATGGTATGTGTCCACCGTTGCTCCAGATAATTTGGAGGTACGCTGGGTCAGTATAGGTCACTTGTATGTGCGCTTAATTTGCATAATATATTCCAATTTCACTTGGTAAGCATTCGCCAAACGCAGTAGGCATGGCCGTTAACATTTTCTGGATGCTGTTGTGTTTGATTTTCAGGAATTTGAATTCCTCCTCTGCATAGCTCTGTTGAATAAGCACTGAGAACGAATCAACAAAGCTCCTTTGACAATTGTGCTGTTATAAGCTGCCCACAAGCAAACCCTCTCTTACCCAACCAATTTGAAAGTTGGATTTGACATTCAAAATACTGTACATTTTCCCCCTCTCTTCTTGAGGTTTTCCAAAGATATATTTGGGACTATCCTTTCTGGCTGCGTGGATTGGTTGTTGGTGTGTGTGGGGGCGGGGGAGGGTGTTTTCTGCCTGGGCAGGGGGGGGGGGGGGGGCATGTCATGTCTGCTTGGAAATAAAAGCAATGAATACTGAAGAAATGACGCCCTGCCTAAGGGGATTAGACATTTCAGTTGGATTTTGGGTGAAAGAGTGATTTGACTGAGTGATACAACTTTATTCAAATTTGGGTACTTAGGGAGAGAAGAATGGGGGGTGGGGATGACTAAGCAAAAGAGCAATTAAGAGACTTTTGTAATAAGAGTCCAACTTATTGGTCTTATTTTATGAATTTTTATGTGTTATAATTGCAATATGTTGACTTTTTCGTTGACATTACGATGGTCTGCCTGAACTGTTGTTGTGTATAGGTTGTTGTAGTGTAGTGAATGATAGAAACCATCCAATCGCGCGACACGGCGATAAACTATTTGGGCGATCGCTTGTTTTAATTGTTGATGGTCTTGCTGCCATACCTTGCCATTCAGAATTCTACTAGGGTCCATAGCTGGTGCCTCCTTTGAAAATAAATTGAAATTGTTACGCTATATAGTAAAGGTACTGGCTCCCATTCCCCACAGTACAACGTCTATAATGGTCATTCTAGTCAACCCCTCATTCAAATATATAATTTGGCATGGTTTATGATATGAAAGTCTTGCTGCCATACCCCTTGTCTTTCAATCCTAGCAAGGTCACGCTGTCGGGTCCCAGACAAATGGAATGATTTTGTTTCTTGGTTAATTTGACAGTTTCGCTGCATACTCCTTGTACTGTCAGATTCCTACAAGGGTCCACGCTGGCGCGCCCCTCATACAATTATGTTGATTTGTCTTGTTTCTGAACCGTTAAAAGATTCTGTTTCCATACCCCTTACTGTCACCATCCTACAATGTCACAATGCATGCCCCTCATAAAATTAAATTGATTTTGTTCATGGGTATATACTAGTTTATAGTTTTGCTCCCCCATACCATTGTACTGTTAGAATCATACGTTGTCATGCGGCGCTCCCCTCATACAAATAAATTGATTTGTGGGTCTTGGTTAAACTGTCACAGTTCTGCTGCCATACCCCTTGTACCGTCAGAATCCTACCAGGTTCAGTCTGGCAAGCCCCCCTTACAATAATATGATTTTCTTGGTTATAATAGTCAGAGTTCTGCTGTCCTACCCTTGTCGCGCTCAGAATCCCAAAGGTCACGCTGGTGAGCACCCCTCAACAAATATATTGAATTTGTCCTTGTTCTAAGAGTTCCAAGTTCTGCTCCCATACCCCTTGTACTGTCCGGATCCTACAGGTTTCAGCGCTGGTCACTCCCCTCATAGAATTAATTGCTTTGGCTTGGTTATACAGGGGAAGGTCCTGCTGCCACACTCCATGTACACACGATCCTACAAGGTTCCGCTGGCACGTCCCTCAACAATTAATTTGATTTGTCTTGGTTATACAGTGATTGGTCCTGCTGCCATACACCTTGTACACTCGGAATCTCTACAAGGTCGAGCTGGGCTGGTGGCGCTCCTCATAGCAATAAATTGCTTTGTCTTGGTTATAGTAGGTGAAGGCTCTGCTGTCTTACACCTTGTACTGTCAGATTCCTACAAGGGTCACGCGGCGCGCCCCTCATACCATTATGTTGATATTGTCTTGGTTAATAGTTCAAAGTTCTGGCCCCCCATAGCCCCGTGTTGTACGTCGATAATCTTACAATAGTCACGCTGGCGCGCCCCCTCATCAAGTTCAAGTGTTTTTTCTTGTAATACTAGTTAACTGTAGTACTGGCACACCCCTTAACTGTCGAATCCTACAAGGTCACGCTGGCGCGCCCCCATACAATCAGGTTATTTTGCTCGGTTATAATAGTTACATGTTTAGGTCTGGCATACCCCTTGTACTGTCAGCATCCTACAAGGGGTCACGCTGTCGTGCCCCTCATACAATTATGTTGATTTGTCTTGGTCATATAGTTAAATTTATGCTGCATAACCCCTTGTACTGTCAGATCCTACAAGGGTACGCTGGCGCGCCCCTCATGAATCCTGTTGAGTTTGTCTCGGATTTGTCTCGGTTATAATAGTTCCAAGTTCTGGCCTGACATAGCCCCTTGTACTGTCAGAATCCTACAAGGTTCCCGCTGGTGCGCCCTTTCATCATTATATTGATTTTTGTCTGGTTATAATATTTCAAAATTCTGGCTTCCTATACATACCCCTCATATAATAAAATTGATTTTGACTTGGTTATAATTTCGTAGTTCTGCTGGCATACCCCTTGTACTGTCGAATCCTCTCGAGGATCACGCCTGGCGCCCCTCATACAATCATGTTGATTTTGTCTTGGTATAATAGTTTTAAAAGTTCTCTGGCATCCCCTTGTACTGTCCGAATCCAAAAAAAAAAAAAAAAAAAAAAAAAAAAAAAAACAAAAAAAACAAAAAAAGCAAAAAAAAAAACAAAAAAAAAACAACGGTCACGCTGCTCTCCCTATACAATCCTAGGATTTTTGCTTGGTTATTATAGTTAAATGTTATGCTGTCATACCCCAGAAAATTGTACTTTCATAATCCTACAAGTTCACGCTAGCGCGCCTTCATAGCAATCATGTTGATTTTGTCTTGGTTTTAATAGTTCAAAGTTCTGCTGACATCCCCCTTTACGTCAGATCCGACAAGGGTCCGCTGGTGCGCCCTTCATACAATTATATTGATTTTGACTTGTTATAATGTAAAAGTTCTGTCTGCCATATACCCTTTTTACTGTCAGAATCCTACAAGATCCCTCTGGCGCGCCCCTCAATAAATAAATTGATTTTGGGAAAACTTGGTTATAAGAGATCGTAGTTCTGTCTGGCAATCCCCTTGTACTGTCTCAATCCTACGAGGAAAAAATCACGCTGGACGCGCCCCTCATACATGTTGATTTTGGTCTTGTTAAATAGTTTAAAAGTTCTGGACTGGCATACCCCTTGTACTGTCCGGATCCTACAAGGGTCCGCTGGCGCGCCCTCATACAATTAGATGATTTTGTCTTGTTATAAGGGTTAAAAGTTCTGCGCATCCCCCTTGTACTGTCAGAACTCCTCAACCGGTCACGGCTGGCGGTCCCCTGATACAATCATATCGATTTTGTCTTGTTTGATATTAAAAGTTCTGCTGCATACCCCTTGAACTGTCAGAATCCTATCAAGGTCCTGGCGGCGCCCTCTCATACAATTAGATCGATTTTGTCTTGGTTTATATATTTAGAATTTTGTCTGACATACCCCTTGTACTTTCAGAATCCTACAAGGGTCCGCTGGCGCGTCCCTCATACAGATTATATTGATTTTGTCTGGTTAATATAGTTAGAAAGTTCTGCTGACATACCCTTGTACTGCCAGAATCCCACAAGGGTCACACGGCGTGCCCCTCATACCATTATATTTGATTTTGTCTTGTTTATATATAAAAGTTCTGTTGGGCCGTAGCCGCCTTGTTCTGTCCGAATCCTACAAGATCACGCTGGCGCGCCCCTCATTCAATCATGTCCGATTTGTCTTGGTTATAATAGTTAAAGTTCTGTTGCCGTACCCCTTGTACTGGTCGAATCTACAAGGGTCAGCATGGCGCGCCCGCATTCAATCATGTTGATTTTGTCTCGTTATAATAGTTTGTGAAAGGTTGGTTTTCTGCTGGCATACCCCTTGTACTGTCAGAACCTACAAGGGTCATGCTGGTGCGTCCCGTTATACATTAATCGATGTTGTCTTGGTTATTATACTTAAAAGTTCTGCTGACATACCCTTGTACCTTCAGAATCCTACAAGGGCACAGCTGGCGCGCCCCTCCTGATAATCATGTTGATTTGTCTTGGTTATAATTTTCAAAGTTCAGTTGGCCGTACCCCTATGTACTGTCAGAATCCTACTAGAGTCATTCTGGCGCGCTTTCAATTCAATTGAATTCAACTTGAATTTCGTCATTCATTGAATCATAAGATAAGTTGATGGAAATTGCCTTGTAAACAATGATGACTATAAGGCCCGTGTCACTGTCAACATGTTGCGATATTCATGTGTCCAACATGTGTCCGCGACCGCCTTGTGTCGCGCAAGTTGACCATGTGTACAGAGCAAAAACCTCAGGAATACCAGAGGACACATGTTTGCGTCAACATGTGGCGCAACATGTTTCCTATAGATTGAAAATCAATATATTTCAACATGGTCGTCTGATGTGGTCCTGACTTTTGACCATCATAGGGTCATACTAATCAGCTTATTATCGTCTAGCGATTCTAGTCATATGACTTTGGCAATGGCAGCCTCCTGGAATGGACGAACGCCGAATAGAAGAGCTAATATAGTGTCGGGAAGGTTGTCTCCAGATATCGTGTCAATCCTATAGACGGCTACAATGGATCTTAGCCCGCGACGCAAACATCAGCATGCCCTTGACAAAAAACTTATTGTTGACCACTTTTCCCCCTGTCATTTTTTTAGTGGGGTGGGGGTAATCATATAGTTTGTTCTCCCTCCTCACTTTTCCGGACCGTGAAGAAAAATAATCTGGGGGCACATGTCCCGATTTTGTATCGCTCGAAACTGATTCCATTTTTGTCTAACTCGAACATAATCACGTTGGAAATTGTCCAGCGTTGCGGACCCGCATGTGAAGATCTGGACCCGACTAGGGCCGAGTCGAAGGATTACCCATGTTTCATACCGAGTTCTCGAATTTCAAATCGAATAGCCAAAAGTGCATACTTTTCAAGTGTTGTTTCGCGCGCAATCAAAGTGTTTTATTCCAGGTTTTGAGGCTAAATTTGCGACCCGTAATGTTCGAATCATTTGTGCACTCGATTAATTTCAGAGCCTTGGGAGCAGACTGCCCCCCCCCCCCGTTTTTTCTGAGACTGAAACAAAAAAAAATTTTTCGGGTGATGAAAAATTCGTGGAAAAGTGGGAAGGAAAAAAGCAAAGTGAAAAAGGCATGAATTTTTGCAGGCTTCTTCGATGAAATGCCTGGAAAAAATGCAAAAGAATTGGCACGATAGGCGCGCGCCACTAGTTTCCAGTGACGGACTTTGTGAAATTCCGGTTGCCAATTGTGCAAATTTTCGACTCAAAATGAGTGATCCCGCTACGCCTATAACTTTCCCCTTCGATCCCACCAGAAAACACGTTCGTAGACCCCTGATGCCCACGCAAACGAGGCTAG
Organism: Sclerodactyla briareus; assembly: GCA_026419785.1. Taxonomy (NCBI): domain Eukaryota; kingdom Metazoa; phylum Echinodermata; class Holothuroidea; order Dendrochirotida; family Sclerodactylidae; genus Sclerodactyla; species Sclerodactyla briareus. Next base: position 468,391 of record JAODTK010004221.1, on the reverse strand, counting down.
AGTAGAAAAGGTATAAACAAATTACCATGTGTGATCTGCGATAAATCATCTTAGTATGCACAATGACACCGTTTTGTCTGCATGCCTTTACTCAAATCACACATGTAGATGTTTGCTATTGAGCATGCAAGTGCGTTTCCGTTCAGATCTGGAGGGTATGAAAACTGAAATTTTCTGCTACGCTTTCGCGGCCAAAAATGATAGTGGCGCCTCGGCTTCGCTAGATGGTGGTAATTTGCATTCGACGTGCCCCCCCACTTTCAAAAACAGATCGACGCCTGTCACCTCGTTAGTTATTTCCAATTTGCTTTTAAAACGAATTTGATACAATTGACGAACGTCACCGGGGGATTCAAAGGCCGTTCGTTGGCCCATAACAGTAAATAAAAGGTGCAAATTTGAACTCTCATGACAGATAGCCGGAGAGTGATATTCACAACATGTTGGCCATGTGTGTCGCAACTGGGTGTCGCAACTTGTGATAGTGTATACAGAGCCAAAAAGCTTGTGTCCTGATGTGTCCTGATGTATCGGCATCATGTTGCGACACATGTGTCGCAACATGTTGACAGTGGACCACAGGCCTGTATTGACTGATTTTCACCATAAAATTAACCCTTCAGAAATTCAAAAAGTATCATCCCTAAATATGGGATTTATTGTAGGGTGCTGGAATTATCAACTTAAGCTGACATTTGGCTTGGATCGTATTGAAGGTTTCAGTTTGCAGGAATAATTATCATATTCACCTGTGGGGGAATTGTGGTTATGGCAATTGCATGTTTTTTGTACACAGATTGCAAATACAGATTCCGTTATATGTTAAAATGAATATTCATTTTCTCAGTTATTAATTTGTGTATATTTTTATTGTGGAATGGAGGTTTTTATCTTTTAAATGTTACAGCATTAATTCTCTAAGGAAATTACTCTATGAGAGGCTAATATCAGGAATCACCGAATGTGGTGTTTGCAGTGAGCAGCGTAATTCTATCAACAAAATCAACTTGTGATTGTGCATAAGGTGGAAAAATTATGCGATGCTGTTAAGTGCAAATGATGTTGCAGGTAACAGCCTGGGTAAGTTGCTTACTTAGTGAAGGAAGCTCTGGTGTTGATTTGATCTACGTATTAAATGTATGACGTCTACTGATACAGGGGCATAATTGTCATAAGTGAAGAGAAAAATTCCCAAATCAATTGCTACTTATGCAACCTGCAACTTTTAGTTGTTGCACCACACGAAAAGTTGCGCTTAATTTGGTTCCCCATCCCCACGTTCTTCAAGGAAGAGTTGTGCTCTTGATGAAAAAGGAGAGATTAGCAGGATATGAGCTCAAGGTTACGGATAACATAAACTCTAGAAAAACAGCGGAAGTCAAATTGCCGGTAAGTTCTGAAAATAGACTACATATAGTAGTGCATGGTATTCTCAGACGCCATTAGGACTTACAACAAGATACATAAAATCATAATAAATTAGTAATACCTTATCTACTCAAGAGATTATTTTGGGGAAAGCGGAAAGAGTACAGTTATCCGAAAGAAGAACATGAAATGTTTTTGTTATCACTCGGAATGGCTACAAAAGATATGCGGGAAGGACATCATTAAAAATTAGCCCCAATGATGTACTTATTGGGGGACGCAAATCAGTCGTTGTAATTAATCGCTGTACGTGGGTGATATCCAACCTTTTTTATGTTAAGAACGCTAAATAAATCGGTATCGGTGAAAACATATGTGTGTTTATATTTAGAGCATTTGTATGTGGACGAGGAGACGGCTTTCGAATGAATACAGCTTCGTTGAAATCCGGGAAGAGAGTTTGCCGCAGAAAAAACTAATAGGCTAACGTGCCCCAAAGAATTCCTATTCAGCTGACAATCAGATGTCTGTGAATGTTAGTCGTGCGCCCCTATGTTAGTGTGCGTTAGGATTATTGGGGGTTGGTGGTGCCGTTTCTTTCCAAATAACCTGTTGATCCTTTAAATTCATCATGAAATGATATAACAGAGCCTGTACCCATTTTGGCTCTAAATCGAACGTAATGGCAGGGCCATCTTTTCCCCTTTCTTCGAAATATTTCGGACATCCCATAGGCTAACTATGCTAAAAAAAATCCTCAGAGTAAGACAATCAGAAGACTTACACTGGGAATGTTACGTGGAAAGTTAGAGGAGCCGGTATACTGACCAACTTCGTCGTTGTTCCGTCCTCTCCATTTTACAGATTGGTTGTGCCTGTTTCTTTCAAAATAGCCTGTTGATCCTTGTAAATGTCAAAGTGATTATGGATGATCCGACAGACCCTTCACCCATTTTGAGCCCTAAATCGAACGTAAGAAGGGTTCCTCTTTTTTCCCCCTCCTTCGAAATATTTAGGACATTTCAGTTGAGAAAAGCATATGCCCTCGGAGAAGTCGAACCTGAACTTGTTATACTATATACAGTCCAATCAATCAGAATCCCTTGCAGACAGTATCCTATTCATAGAGGAAACTGCTTAGAACCTCTGTTCTATTGAAGTACGCAGGCAGCTGCACATACTCTCTTTTTCCAGGTACCGATTTTCTCTAAATCCGGAATACAATCACCAGTATCTTGTTGAAACACTCAATTTAATTAATTTGAAGTTTTTTTTTTTCAAGTGCAGAGAAATGCACTAGTCTCCTCAATGAGGATACGAATATTAGTTAATAGTTACAACAGATTTTCCAACGAAAATTTCTGTTCTGTTTGTATTGTATAGTATCAATCTTCATTGTTAGTATGACGGTATTATGACAGGGATTACAGTCACGTTGAAACAATGCATGAAGATCTCATAAAAATAAACTGTCATTGGTCCCATCTTGAATGCGTTGAAAAATTTGTTATTTCGGAGATAATATAGCGTCCGTGTGTTCGATTGTATTGTATGTTTAATAAAGTAACTGAATCGATTGTTAGATTTAGAGAAGATTATTTCGAAGTTTAGGCAAAAATGCACGCTTAACTACATTCGTTCGGATTTTGTCATCATGTTCAGCATCTGAAAACGCTCCGAAATGATGATTGCTCAACATATATTTCACTATTTTGGCCAATTGGTGGTCAATATTGCTAAAAGGTCAGATATTTACCCGCATTTCTGTAAGTATAAAAGGTGCGTCAAAATAGTTTTTGAAATGTGTCACTGTCATCTTTCGATCAAAGAAATTGACAGTCTGTATGGTTCTACACGCTGTCGATAAATTGCGGGGGCATGTGCCCGGAAATCGGTATCTATACTTCAGTGTGTATCGTACTACCTGACCACGGGTCATCAGTTACTACTATGTAATTATATATAATCGCGCTGATTTTTAGGCTCACTTCTATTATTAAAGGACAGCTCGTTACCCTTGTTTATGAGAGGTACATCTATTGTGTGTTTGCAACGTTGGTGATTATGTGATAATGATTCAATTTTGTTGTCAACTTCTTTAGGTTGTTCAATTCTTGCAGCCAGTGTTGCTCCATCACGGCTGAATTTTGGTTGTTTGTGGTCCCCTCAATTTTATTTGCTGCGGACTGTTTTTTTTCTAAGTCCAATCCTTTGTCTCAATCCCCAGTTCCCTGCATTATTCTGTTCGCAGCTGCTGCTTTCCTGGTGCTCAGTCATTGTCATCCCTTCTTAGTAATCTAAATCCCCCTGTTGCACTCAATGCCATTGTAACATTTATAATGCCACTGCCGTGGAGGTCATGTATCTCTGCAACGTACTTTCTGCCCGAGCGTCTAAAGAGTATTAATTGGTACTCTCGAAACCTTTCAGACATAAACACGAATGTTATCGATCCACAACGTTCACTTTTGACCGATTTAGTCTGGGAGAAAAAGACAATTCCGCATTCTTCTCCCACGATACAAAAGTTTCATGCTTCTCGGATCATGTACGGACAGCGGTGGGGGACATTTCCGAACTGAATGTTGGGCTTTTGATGGGCAGTTTCCTTACACGAGCACCCCAGTATATATGTAAGTCACGTTCGGGGGTAAATGTCCGGAGGCCTTTCTCTAGTTCGTCCACTGACTCCCCAGGAGTCACAAGGTGTGTAGTGTGGTTGTAAGAGCTGCGTGAACTGCGTATTAAGTACTTTCACACTGGTCACGTTTTAGTAGTCTTGTTTTTCTTTTTCGCAATTGTTAAACGTGACACGTAGACACCGTCCAAATATGTATTCACAGTGCTTTTCTCAGGTCAGTTCAAGTTTAGACTGGGGCGGCGATTGGATTTTGGACAGAATGTTTAGAACACTTCACGAGTTTCAATTACTGGGTGACGCCCCGCCGTTTTCTATTTAATACGTAATTCTGTTTAAAAATTCCTACTATATTACGACATTTTCTCCCGTTGAGGTATAGAAATGGGCATCCACATCGCTAATCTGTAGCTACTTCTACAACCAATCATAGAGGACACGCTTGCATCTATGCACTAATGTATGCGTGGGTGTCCACTAACTGGCGAAGGTGTTACAAAAGAAAAGAAACTCTACTGCCTTAGAACATAAACATCATTGTCGTAATATATTAGCACAAAGCAGTGATTTACTATAAGTTGAATTTTATTGAGAGGCCTACTATGAATGTGGCCCACCCCCTCCCCTTTGATAAACAAGCGCAAGTCCGAAACGGCCTTGATTAGCTGCGGGCGGCAAAATTCCTGTGGTGAATACACTAGCATGTTCGTCACCAATCCACATTATTATTTGTTCACATCTAATTGACCTTGACTGACACTGTCCCATAAAGACCTTGAATGGCTTGGAACATGTCGACCACATTGGCCCAATATTCGCTATCAGTGCCCAGCACAAAGTACCCAGTAAAATCATTCCTAGGCCTGTATATTGAAGCTACTATACCCAACAGAAACCCAAATTTACAACACTGTCGTCCTGGGTCACCAGCCAACACTTAAGAGCGAGATATGTTGCTAGACAAATCATTTCCCCCTGGACTATAGGTTTTATTGTCAACTTGGCTGCAGACCTCGAACCTTGTTCTGACAGATAAGTAAACACTGCTCAGCAGAGGATGGAGTTAATGTGGAACACACCTCTCTCACACTGTCACAGGGGCTAGCTCATGGAATTTGGAAATTGGGGTAATTAATTTGGGATTTAATTAAAATCTAATCACCATGGCAACATTAAATAACTCATCCTAACCAGTGGCATGCTTCATCCACCCACCAGTTTCACACCTGAGATCGCATGTAGATTCAGAAGTTACTACTGACCGTGACGAACAGAACGGACGGACGAACAACTAGACGGACAACGAACGGACGAATGAACTGACCGCAGAGACATGATGACTTGTAGAGCTGCTCCCGCAGCTAAAACTTTTGATTCGCATTGGTGAAGATTTTTAAAACCTATAATCGAAACGAGGGCAATGAGAGCTTGCAACACAAATGCAAAGAAAGATGTTTATAATTTTTCTCGACAGCATTTATTTGGGGAACCACTCGTCTCCTATTTATAAACTGATAAATATGCCAACAATAACGGCAATGAAGCAAATTTGCAAATATATTGATGTCGGTCTATTTAAAAATAAACACTTATCTGTCGATGTTACAACAACACGGATGAAAATGTACCTTACCCAAGTTCACGGTATGTGTAGTGAATTACGTCATTCTAACCCGAGTTTAGGAGGTGTTGATTTTTTTCACTCGACTTTTTTGCACACTCGGGCTTAACTACTGTGATCACCCGAACGCGAGTGTACTCTTTTGAAATTCGCTTTGCTTGCTATAGGTTGTCTATGTCTATGTTTCTTCTGCTTCGGACCTGATGTTCACCCCCTGAAGAGCATCTCAGCAGGCAATGAAGATGTTCAGGGTTAAATTAACCGGTATGATAAATAAAGGGTGTCAACGGTCAATCGGTACCACGCAGATATGCCCTGTCTGAACAATGTGCTTAGGGAAAGAAAGTTTTGGAAACACCCCTTATGAGAATAACTTATCCTACAAGCAACACTTCGCGAATATTCCCCCTAACTTAAGTACAGTAGCATTCTGACATATGCGATTCATTGGATTCGTTTACAAAAAGTAGTACAAGTTTAAAATATAATGACATCGCTATGGAATAAGACTCGATTTACCCGACTACTGTTTCGGTGCAGCCTAAGCATGCGCACTTGCAAATGTGAACTGGCTTATGGGCAAACGTTCCACAGAAATCATTGTGTTCATTAATACCGAATTAATCACGCAAACGTCGTTCTCTATTACACATTTTCGGCGTTATGCGTGGATATTATAGAAAGATGAAGGTCTTGGTCCTGCTTGTTAAGTCTCTAAATGCAATCAAAATTCCTGCAATGAAATCTTCTTTAATGCAAATATGATTCAGCGACCCGCGTTCCTACCAATCGCGCAGAACTGTAATTCCATTTTAAAACCCGTTATAACACGTTGCCTATCAGTTACATGCTGATGGAGCACGTGTGTGTGATACTTCGATTATTTGGAACATTTCGCATTCCGCGGTATGAGCTATTCCTGGTGTGTTATGCAGATTTATTCACTGAATGATTTAGGACGTGATAAGACTCTAAGTCTGCGGGCTTATAAGGACGGGATCGACCCCCGTGTTTCTAAATCCGCGAGGTACGACGTTATCTTCCATTATCTTCTCAGTTGGGCGTCATATAACTCAATTCGCCTCGCTATTACCGACGATCATTTTTGTGTATTCTTTTAAGGGCCGGTCACACTATAACGATATCGTGTCGTGCAACGATCCGATATTATTGGTTCAGGCTGATTATACCGGGCCATTGATATGACGGCTGAACCCCCTCCGCATGGATGAAGGAGTTATTCGCATTGTGCCAAACCATTCCAATGTGGAACAGCCCTTCCCGGCGTTTTGATAATCACATATTTTATTTATCGTTGAGCTCAACGATTTATCGTACGACTCTTACCATTTTTCGATATGACGTCATTTAGGAATGAGGTTTTTTCGAGCACTTTCGATCTTGAGAGGGTATTGTGATTATGTACTAGTATTCATTACAATTGTTACCAGACGGACCCTCTCCTTCCTAGTTCAGACTGAAATCTAAAAAGATCGTGTACAGAACGAGAGGAAATCGTTATCGTGTGACCGGCCCTTTACCCTCCGTTGTTTTACTCTCCCGCGGTTATCCGGATTTCAGCAAATGATATTTTGAAGATTAGGGAGAATGTCGCAACAGTCAGGTACCTCGGAACTATATCTTTTGAAAACCAAAGCAAACAAGACCGCATTTGCAATTCATCAAGCACCAATGTGACTAAAGGGGAAACACACACTTATTACAGCGCAACATTTTACTCAAGATGGTGCATCACTGCATTTTTCATATGCTTGGTCCCTCAGACAGTGTATTAATCAATATTATGAAGAGGATGGGGTTTCAGCTGAGCCTTGGTATAGACTCACTGTCCACAAAGGATTACTTCCACGTTTCCATATTGTAGAACCGCGCCGTTGTAGATTGTTGGACGTTTTGCTGCTTCCGCGTAAATTCACTAGTGTGTGTAGGAAACCTCCTCTGGCTATTGGACTATTAGTTAAGATTACTGAAGATTCGGGTTTATAGTCTTGTATCATGACAGCGCCTCCTCACGCGACTAACGACTTAATCCCCTGATCATTGGTATTAACCTGATGAGGCCTTGTCTGCACCACCCAGGATGCTCGTCGCTCACGATCCACTCAACCCCCTGGCAGCCAACGCAACGGCGCCTACTTACGTTACCTTCGCAGGTACTCACTTTTACAAGTGGGTAGCGTGAAAATTCGAGGAGACATGTCTTGTCTAACATCACTGCTGGAAAAGCCCTCGGGTTTCCATAGGATTCGAATTCGCAATCTACTGATCTTAAGCCCGGAGCTCTACCGACTGGCTGATCGCCTCCAAGCTGTGGTTGTTAATACCCGTTTAGTCAACCATTCTAAAATACCACTAGGGATTGGATGACACTAGGAAAACTATCACTGAGGATAACAAATGTAGCTGGGCGAAATGCTGTTTTCGCCGACAAGAAATATCTATAATAGGGAGCTTTAGATTTCACGACGGCGCGCAATCGTAAAACGCGCGCATCTACATCACGGCACCCGGCACCATGACACGCATGGAGCTATTATAAGAGAGAGGCGACGCGTGCAATATATTGAAGCCATTTGGACAATATGTCCCCGACCCGGACTGACCGCGATCACTTCATGTGGTAAAGTGTTCGGGACCTCTACGGTATGTGTACTCTGCATCGAGCCGTTAGCGTTGGATTGCCGGGCCTAGATTGACACGCCGTAGGGGAATCCAAAGCGCTCTACTGCAGGACAGCGACGTGATCTACAACGTGAAAAACATTACGTCATACGTTGCCGTTGCCGTCGTGAAATCTGAAGCTCCCTAATTAGGGGATAAATACGAGGGTGCCGAGGGTTCGTTGTTGCATTTAAGACCGATGATGATGACGTCAATTGTGGAGGCTTAGACACCCGAGCCGAAGGCGAGGGGTTTTGCCTGTACGATGACGTCTTCAGAGGTCTTAAATGCAACAAAAGACCGAGACACCCTCGTTTTTATCCCCATTCATAAATGCAAGTCGAAAACGTAAAAAAGAACTCGAAAAAAACGACTTTAAGAAAATTTTGTGTTGTTCAATTAAACATTCTCTAAAATCGGGTTAAGTGGACATCATAATGGCGAAATTACATAATCAGAGTAACCCAAATCAAATCAGAGACTAGAGTGTCTCAGCCTATTTACACAACATACAGCGTAATCCACTGCATGCAGTTTCTACCCTGTTTATGCTTGCGCTGAACGAACTAGACTTAGAACTAACTATGGTACTGGACTTTCGGAAGAAACTTGAACCCGACTTGCAGCTTTATCACAATTTTGAAGACACCGACATGTTCACCAACTGTTGTAACTCTCTCAGTTGACTATCCAGACATACAGGTAACCTCTGTCGGGATGAAGTGATGTATTTTTCATTAATTTTTCCAAATTTATCACTTCGTAACGGACGAGTCTTGTACTTGTGTAGCCTATTATCGTTTGTAACGTTGAGAGCAACTGCATCACCTACGCAGGTCGTGACCCCGCGAACATTCAACCGTATTTCGAAGGCTACTGATAACAATATGAGTGATTTGCCTTGCCCACAAACTATTGTTTGATTATCGGAATTAATTTTAACCATCGCAACTAGGTTAGTTCGTAGTATACGTGTGTTAGGCCTCAAAATTTCGAGAGATGAGCGTTGCATAGCCTCGTATTTTTGTGAGCTAGGCTGCTGGTTTGTGTACTGTGTATGCGTCACTGTACATACACACGTCGTTTAGCGGCATCATTTTGTTTACTAGATAGAGTGTAAGTGTGCGTGTCCGCAATGTAGACTGTTGATGTATCATAGGAATGAATGATTCTGTGACTACACAATGTAGCACCATAGCAACTATCCAAAACAAAGGCTTTTCAAGTTCACTTTGTGTGCTGGCTTTGCACATGGTAGAAAATTATGAAAATTCGCAAATTGTACTATGGTCACATCGAATGAGCCAACGCTGATGAATCTCTCCCTGTAAATATACAGAAAGGCGTTTGTATGAATATATGTACTGTTGATGATGCAAAGGCAACAAGGGCCAGATCATACTTCACATTGAACTGTTCCATACAGATGAAGGAACCAGCCTTGGCGCAGTGGTTTATGTTTTCGAACTCAATGACGTCACAATACAAGATCCGCGTTCCATCACCCAGTAGCCCATTCAAATATTATACTGCCAGCTGACTGGTCTCTCATATCCGAAGATATGTGACGTCTCCTTTCTGTTGATTTCTCCCGATATGTCGTTCGAATTCGTGAACACTCCATAATACCATAGCATGTCCGAATGTATTGATACTTATTATATTTCCTCTCTCTCTGTCTCTGTCCCTCCTAGCTTCTCCCACTCAAGCTGTGGGATGCTGCTGCCCGACCATCCCTCCTCCAAGTCACCTGCCGTAGGCGTCGTCCTCATTGGCATTGATCCATCCCATAGCTCCCCTCAGGCAGTCCCCTCCACCCCCTTTTCGGTCTAACCTCTTCCGTTCACCTGTTATTGCCATCTCCATTACTCACCTGCAAACATTCCTTCTTCCCTCCTCTCCACACGGCCATACCACCCGAGCCTCCTTGCCTGCACTCCTGCTCAGCGGCTCTACTCCATATATTTTTAATGCGTCCTAGATATTTTGCATCAGCCTTTCGTGACCAGTAGTCGACAGTTTTATGTATATGATCTTAAAAACTGACGATTACAACAGAAGTGTAAATACGTTGGAATTGATTCATACGAGTACATAAGCGTCGAACGACTCACGGCGGCAAAATCGCACTGCGCGCAATGGCGCAGTCAATGCCTATTGTCCTGATTGTTCCAGCCAGCAGTGTGAGCTTATCAAGAGAAATCTTCTAGGTGAAATGCCGAAAACGATCAGTAATAAATATAGAGTGGAAGCAGAATCGACAGAAGATTCGAATGGCTTAGGTCATCTGACGAGACTGACAGCCCGGTGGAACACGGATATCAAGCTTTAGAAGAATCACTACGACTTACGAACCATTGAACGCAGGCAATCCGACTGACTCGATTACAAGCGAATTCGATTACAAGCCACCACTCGACAGAGAGTGCAGGAAGCCAAAAGATTTGGCTATCTTGACATTCGTGGCCTCACAATGATATTTTATCTGACGGCCAAAAGGAATTAGGATCGATACCTCATAATGGAAAACCGACATAGGTAGGGACCGCCATTCAAACATCGACTCTGGCTGACCTCACATGACCTCCCTGTATTTGTATCTGTTTGGATACTGGCAGGCCCAACTAAGAGCATAAACAACCTGGACTCCACCCATACTACAGGGTTCATAACCGTATTGGGGGCATCCCACATACTAGTCTCCCCCTTGACATTCCAATGGAAAGAGTTATCGTGTTCACGCCAAAATTCGAGAATTTTCTTGACATGTTCTCATTTCCACTATCTACAACACCATGAACAGTGTTCATGTATTCCATAAGCCAGCTTTACAAACCACATATGCCTTTGAAAAATTGGATGAATCAACAGATCAAAACAGACATTCGTGTTCATAGGTTTCCAACTTTCCGCTGTTACCTCGATGACCTCGACCTGACCCAAATTTAGGTCTCGAGACTATTGGCTCTCGAACCAATAGTCTCGCCTGTTTCGCGAATTCATTATGTTCTGCGGTTAAGATAGTATTTTGCTTCAAACCACCTGTTCGAACAAGAGGGATTCCTAGTTACTGATAACATATTTAACATCAGCATAAGACAAGACATTCAGCTGTAATTAACCAGTGTGCAAAGCCCCATCTCAACTCATTGGAACTGAGTTTTGACCATGTCACCAGGTTCCGTAAATGGTGACTAAATTGCAAAGTGTCTCATTGGAGGATCTCTCAGGTCCCCAATTTGCACATTTTAATTTACTCATATATTAACATTGGCCGAATTCGGTTACATCACATCGTGCTGTCCGCCTCACAATTAATGTTTCAGGTTACAGTGGCAAAAAGCTTACTATAGAATTAAGGGTAAAAAGCAATGAGCCACAATCAACGCTGTATTTTTGTCACAGCTCTTTTGAGTCAGGGTTAAGATGTATTTACAAAGGTTTTGTCAAACAGCCCGCAGATCCAGTAGTACTTTTTTGGTCTCTTGAAGTCGTTCCACCCGGCGGCGGGTCGTTTTAGAAGATAAAAGAGATGATTGGTCAAACTGATGAAATTTCACGCTCCTGATTGTAACGAGTGGGTGTACACTCATATCGATTAAAGAATGGCGCCAAATAACTGGGACGAAGGTAGACACGTTGAATACTCCCTTGGACATTGTCAAACAAAAGTATGTTCCACTCTATTAATAAAGTGATGTTCAGGGGAGGCGCGTGCCTGAGACATTACTTGTTATCTTTGTATGATTAGAAACTGGCATATGGAGGTTGGCCAGTCCAGTAGCCCCTTCGCGTAAGAATGTAGAAAAAAAATGTTCTGCTTACATCCGTGTGGCTAACACAGCTGCTTGGTTTGATGAAAGTGGTTAGAATGCCACTTCATGCTCACAAGGAACGCTAAGCATATGGTGTTAGAAGGAACTCCTCAGCATTATCTCAAGGGATGATTAGAGCCTAGGGCTCACCATACCAAATAGCTTAACCTCATCCTAGTCAGAGACTCTAACGAACCCGGACAGTTCGATTCCCCACACAAATCCCCAACATTTGGCTTCAGTGACCGGACCCAAAGAAGGATTGAACTCAGTGCGGTTTTCCTCACGGGCAGACCCCCACTCAGCCACTCTAGGCTGACCAACACTATTACCCTATACTACCACCTACCGTTAACTGTATTTTCGCCCAACCTACTTCGAGAAGCGTGTCCATCCAAACAACATGCTGTTTTGAGTTTTATGTGATACCACGAAACGAAAATTTAGCATTTTGACTGACGCACACGGACAGATTCTATAAATAGGAAATCCATGGCGAAAGAGGCATTATTTGAATGTAAATCTGAATCCGATATATTCAATGGTCACGTCATTGTGAACACTTAAATAGAACCTACTTTCGCCCATAAAATCGAGAAGGAGGAACAACCGAAAGGTGAGAAGTACAGAGGCAGAGTGCGGAATGATTCCGTTAACCCATGCGAGCATTTGAGAGATGGAGGTAGGCTCCGATTAGGCAGAGTCGATTCCAAATAGAATGGAAAAATACATTACCACCTGAATCATCACCGCAAATTCTATTTTATATATTCCCTTATAAACCAATCAAAGTCCATATACAGGGATGGCTGCATGCCTATGGTCTTCCCGTAACCTCATATAGTTCATTGAACTCTAATCGCTTCTATATCACCGTAAATTCGTTCTTGCTTCTATGGTACCTAGACGAAGGCCTACAACTGCAACGATCCAACAAGGCACAATGCTGGCATTGGTACAAGCATTAACACACGGACAACCATGTACTACATTTACTCTCTCCCCCATCGTTTACCGTAACTTCACCCAACCTACTTAGAGAAGTGAGATCATTCAACCTAACAGAACTCAGCGCAGTATGGTATATGATACCACTGCAGTGCGTGATATACATATTTACGTTGATAATGCATCGATAATGTTGGATGCGACATGAATATGAAATTCACAGTACAATAAACATTTGCGAAGTAGGTTGGTTGGCGAACTGCTAAAGTGCCGCAGTAAAATATTTTCATTCAAATGTTCTTAATTTAAGAGATTTCAAATTCAATCTACTTCAAACAGAAGAATAGTGTAGGTAGAACAATCAAGACACTCGGCCCGTAACTGGAAACGCCGTGGATACCGATTTTAACCCACGAAGCAGGCAATATGACTGGATCCGAGGGTAGGTTGGGCCGGCTCATCGCATTCGTCCGATTGTATTCCTTTATCAGGCGCGCGGGAAAAAAACATTAAATGAGGCTGTCTTATTATGGACGGTAGAAAGACATCGCTCAGATTCTTAAATTACATGCAAGTTTATACTGCCGGAGTGCTTCGCTCTTTTCATAAATTGTCGATGAATAATCTCTATTTACAGATCTCTGCCGCAGCCAAGCTCACCCATTGAGCATGATCAATCAAAATGACAGACGACTGCCCGGAACTCTAATGTGATAATCAAGAGAAATTGAATATCACGTGCCATAAATTATCATTTCTGATAGGTGTGCTTTCAATGATTAATAGGAAGATGCAACGATCGAACGATCTTGTTTGATGTCAACTAGACATACACCGGTGGTGTGGGACATTCTCCGTACCAAAGCAAACAAGGGATTATAAAATTGAGGGTTCATACCAATGACTAGAATAAACCAAAGTCAAAACCTGCCAATCTGTCGCCTCCACGTGTTCGGTATTTTGACACAAATGCAAGTTAGCAACTGCATTTTTCTTCTTTTCCAATTCGAACCATTCAATCTCCGCATATCTCCGAAATAGTGAAAATTCATGGAAATAATTTTTCCCTCCAAATCCTCTTATAATAGATTTCATCAGAGTTCAAGTGGAATTAGTTTTCGAAGACATTGACTGCACTATTTATTCCCTCTATTACCGATTCTTAGAAAACTTTGACACTCCCCCCCCCTAGCCAGAGAATACCGTTTTCCTCCCTAGAATCCAAATTCTTCGTAATTTCTTCTGGCCTGAACGCAAAGAGAAATCGCAAAGAAATGGTCGCGTTTTGTTTTGTGCAAAACTGCAAATGTTTCGCCACTCCCTGTAAGCTAGACGGGCACACACATACACACACGCGCCCTAACGGCCTTTCATTCTCATTGCAGGACCAAACAACACCGATGGGTACCCACCATTAGAGTTCCTCTCATGGTGCTAAACCACTTACGATTGTTTACTATAATAAATGGTTGTTCTGCACCACCATAAATGGCGAAGAGGGAAATTATGGAACATTCATAAGCTTTTCATTCCAGTTCATGTTGATGAGAGAGTCTCCAGTCAAAGCAATAAATCGCAAAAGAAAACAAAACGCGCTTAGTAGAAAATTTGGCCAATCTTTTCACGTATGCCTCATCTCTGCCGAGTGTCAGTTTCTCCTTGAATGGAATTATCATGGGGCAATTCGTCCCTCGGCTCTGACACCACGCCTGTGGCCTATATGCTATAATCGATTTACTAAAACACTCGCGACTGTGCGCACTCACTCCGCAGTCTTTAAATCAAGCAGATTTATGTCCCAACTAATAAATTCGCTCAGTTTCGAGAAAGGCAATAAAAAGACATTATGAGCTGACTACCGGTGATTCTAGTTTACACGTTCCTAATGGATCCGTAGCCTTCACTGTGTAGGTGTTATCCTGACATTTAGTGAAAAGCTGAAGTTCTGAGATATTTCTTTTCAACAGTATAGAAACTAGCGTCGGAACTTAGTGTGGTGTATTCAGATTTATGTTAATGCCTTGCAATGATTCGCATTGTATTATAGCGTACTCTAGTGTACTGTAGTACATCGTTTTCTATCACATTACATGCCATTGTTTTATATTGCGTTTTACTGTTTCATTGTGGCTGTAATTGGGAACGTATTGTAGTGTAGTGTATTGTAATGCATTATGCTGTATTGTTTTGTATTGTGTGAAGTTTGGCTTGGGGACCGGAAAGAACAATCACATTAGACTGTGGGTACTTTATTATAAACACCTATGTTCTCGTCTTCCGTTATATCGTAAGATGTTTTCGAATATTGATTGACACCAACGACATTATGGGTAACAAACAAAAACTTCCGTCGTATTGCCGGACGAATACAAACGGCTGTTATCTAAATTATGTATTACTTGTGCAACGAAAATACTCACCAATCGCCCGGAGTCCGGTTCTCTCTCCTTTGTCCTATCACGTTTCATATAACCAGCTGTTTGTGGGAATCGTGGCTAGAGATAAAAAGACATTAAATTCCTTCTGGAATATCTTTCTCTGAACATTCACGAGGAATTATTTGCGGAGACCCCAAATCGATAATTAGTGCACCAGGATATTAGTTGTTCATTTTAGGGAGCTTAGGCGGTGTCTGGAAGAACACATTTCCATTGCACATTCGCGGGAACCCCCCCCCCCCCCCACTAAGATGCATTTGTATTCTGCCAGCCTATTTTCATCTAACAAACCGTTTATTCCGTAGCATCAGCTCGGTTTAGTGTACAGCTTGTGAATGGTCAGTAGGCCGCTTTTTATGCACTCAGCACTCTTCCAAAGTGTAGTAAATATAGTTGGTCGATTTGGATAGATTCCTTTCCAACCCGTTATCCGACAAACTGAGTGTTTTTTGTTTTTGTTTATCCCTGCCCATTAGTTTTAGCCACTGTTTCGACATTGTGTCTTTTTAATCGCCTGGCTCACGCGTATTACACCCTCTGGTTGTTTTACTGTATATTGGTGTAACCCTCACAATCGTCTATTGAATTGTGAATCTTGCTTCATATTGTAAAGCGGGGCCAGTCACGTCATTTCTCAGTGTTGTCAATGATAATTGTATTAACGCGCGCAGTACATATACGCAGGCCCTCGTGAGTTCGGCCCCAATTAAATTCCGCCTGTTACATCGCAGCGCGTGGTGGCAAGTACGGCGGTAGGAGAAGACAACTAGTCTGGAAGTTTCTATAATAAGCAGCTAAATTAACGCAATTAGTCATCACCTCGCATGTCTTCTCAATAATACCGTAGGACCTTTTACAGTCTAACAAGACTCGATTCGGGGTTATATACCCATGGATCTGCGGGTGGAGTGGAGTAGTTGTAGCTATAAACGTTCGATGGGTTTTTTTTTTTTTTTTTATTTTTTTAATGAATTCAGAAGTGCGGATGGCGTGGTGAGATTGT
This sequence comes from Sclerodactyla briareus, assembly GCA_026419785.1. Classification (NCBI taxonomy): domain Eukaryota; kingdom Metazoa; phylum Echinodermata; class Holothuroidea; order Dendrochirotida; family Sclerodactylidae; genus Sclerodactyla; species Sclerodactyla briareus. Next base: position 451,878 of record JAODTK010004221.1, on the reverse strand, counting down.
AATGTAAAAATCAATGATCCGCAGATCCAGAGAAAAGGCAGCCGCTCGTGTATACCGGGCGTTGATTTGACTGTATAATGCGGATCCGAAGATGCGATCCAGTGATGCGGCATCGACGCCGCATTGGTACAATTGGTATAATTTGGTCTACGCAGTGCTCGTTCCATTCCGTTCGGAATGAATTATCCCCCAGGAATCGAATACAGCATATGAGAACACCTTTACCGTCCATGCCCCGCGTGAATTCGGCATTTATGGAGTCATGCTGCACTCTGCATCAGCACTTATCAAATCTCGACTAGGATTCCACGGACGCGGGTGCGTGATGCGGCATGAAGCCATAAATGCAGGTGGTCTACAAGGTTGTGTGTAGGTCGGACGAGAGACGTTATATGTGTCCCCTCAGAGCCTAGACATCATTTAGTGATATTTTCTCGGACTTCACTGCTGCTGGCTTAAACCGATGTGAGGGAGGAGGGATACGTATACTATTTTCCGGGACCGAGACGCTAGAACACCTTGTCACCCATGTGTATAGCACGCTCCACCCCCTGAAGCAGCTATACCCTTCTTACAAGATATATGTTCTTTCAAACCTATCCACCTTCCCCCATCCTCCAAAACGAACTGTGATTCTATGGAATATTCTCCTCATAAGACAAGTAAACGTCCATATCCATTAGTAACTAGAAATATATAGCCCTTCCACTTCATCATGCGGTTTAATCTCTCCTGGAAAACCATCCTCTCTCACAAAACTGCTATATTTACATTCATACCAGCACACCGCTTCCGCTCATGGAATCCAGCCTAACGATTGTGTATATCACTGTACACTGGACGCTCGCCCTGTTAATTTATGGCCATTTGTTTCATCGAACCAACTCATACACAGATGTTCTATTACCGTTTCGACACCAGTTTATGTTATAAAGTAGCGTGTAATCCAAATATTGCTAACCGTATCTACGGCCTCGGTTGAGAACTGATTTAGGCTCTACGTTTAACAGGTTTAATTCGTTTCTTTTTCACATCCTGTCCAGACTTGCTGATTCTATATTGGCAATGTGACGAAACTTCACCATTAAGAAGTTATCGAATTTCCCGAACATTCCTCAGTGGGCCTACATCATCAGCTTGTATGTCATAGACAAAGTCAGTTCAGGTAAGATGCATTCTGTGAAACTCCTCTTTCCCCTCATGGCCCCAGTTTGCAATTTACATAAATAAAATAGGATTGCGTCACAGTCGTCACAGGCCGAATAACCGAACGACAACGACACCTGTCGTTGATCAGATCTCCCTTTCCGCTCTATTCTTTCAAAATAAAATATTCCATGGAATCAATTTGCCGTGATGCGGCCGGCATTAGTGCTGCATTATTTCGCAAGGTACTTTTGCCTTCTCAGTTATCGTTCCATTTTATTTTGATTATCTTTTTGCTGCTACGGAATTTTCTCTATTCCTGCAAACTAATCTCAGCTCATTTAGACACGTTTTCATGTTTGTTTTTATTTTATATTTTTGCTGCTACGGAATTTTCTCTATTCCTGCAAACTAATCTCAGCTCATTTAGACGCGTTTCATGTTTGTTTTTATTTTATATTTTTGCTGCTACGGAAGTTTCTCTATTTCTGCAAACTAATCTCAGCTCATTTAGACACGTTTTCATGTTTGTTTTTATTTTATATTTTTGCTGCTACGGAAGTTTCTCTATTTCTGCAAACTAATCTCAGCTCATTTAGACACGTTTTCATGTTTGTTTTTCATTTTATATTTTTGCTGCTACGGAAGTTTCTCTATTCCTGCAAACTAATCTCGGCTCATTTAGACACGTTTTCATGTTTGTTTTTCATTTTATATTTTTGCTGCTACGGAATTTTCTCTATTCCTGCAAACTAATCTCAGCTCATTTAGACACGTTTTCATGTTTGTTTTTATTTTATATTTTTGCTGCTACGGAAGTTTCTCTATTCCTGTAACTATTCTCAGCTCATTTAGACACGTTTTCATGTTTGCTTTTATTTTATATTTCGCTGCTACAGAATTTCTCTAATTCCTGCAACTACTAATCTCAGCTCATTCAGACGGCGTTTTATGTTTGTTTTTATTTAATATTTGCTGCTACGGAATTTCTCTAATTCTATGCTACAACGACTGCGCTCATTTGGCCACTGTTCTCATGTTGTTTTTTCTTTTATAGTTTTGTTGCTACGGAATTTTTTCTATTCCTGCAAACTAATCTCACTCATTAACGCGTTTTCATGTTGTTTTTCATTTTATTTTTGCTGTGCTACGGAATTTTCTCTATTCCTGCAAACTATCTCGCTCATTTTTAGACACCGTTTTCACATGTTCGTGTTTATTTTATTTTCTGCTACGGAAGTTTCTCTATTCCTGCAAACTAATCTCAGCTCACTCTTATACACGTTTCATTGTTTTTATTTTATCTTTTTGCTGCTATGGAAGTTCCTCTATTCCTGCAAACTAATCTCAGCTCATTTAGACCCGTTTCATGTTTGTTTTTATTTTTCTATTTTGGCTGCTACTTTAGTTTTCTCTATTCCGGAACTATCCTCGTCATTTTAGACCCTTTCATGTTTGTTTACTTTTATATTTTTGCTGCTATGGAAGTTTCTCTATTTCTGCAAACTAATCTCAGCTCATTTAGACACGTTTTTTCTGTTTGTTTTTATTTTATATTTTTGCCGCTACGGAAGTTTCTCTATTTCGCAAATAATCTCAGCTCACTTTGACACTTTTCATGTTTGTTTTTATTTTATATTTTTCTGCGACGAATTTCTCTATTCCTGTAACTAATCCAGCTCATTTCGACACGTTTCATGTTTGTTTTTATTTTATATTTTTGCAGCTACGGAAGTTTCTCTTTCCTGCAAACTTCTTAGCTCATTTAGACACTTTTCATGTTTGTTTTTAATTTTATATTTTGCTGCTAGAAGTTTCTCTACTCCTGTCCAACTAATCTCAGCTCATGTAGACACGTTCATGTTTTTTTTTTATTTTATATTTTTGCTGCTACTTAGTTTTCTCTATTCCTGCAAACTATTCTCAGCTCATTTAGACACGTTTCATGTTTGTTTTTTATTTTATACTTTTTGCAGCTACGGAAGTTTCTCTATTCCGTAAACTAATTCTCACCTCATCTAGACACGTTTCATGTTTGTTTTCTTTTATCTTTTGCAGCTACGAAGTTTCTCTATTCCTGCAACTAATCTTAGCTCATTTAGACACGTTTCATGTTTGTTTTTATTTTATTTTTTGCTGCATGAATTTTCTCCTTCCTGCCAACAACTCAGCTCATTTAGACACCGTTTCACATGTTTTGTTTTATTTTATATTTGTTGCTGCCACGAAAGTTTTCTCTCTTCTGCAACACTCATCTCAGCTCATTGAGACACTTTTTCATTCTGTTTTTTCACATGATTCCACCATTTTCAGTGTCTTACCGCGTACGACATCCGCGTCTACTGGTCTACGGAATCCTGCCCTCGGGGTTTTGCCCGTATATGTAAATGATACGTTAACTTTTGGATAATCATTAGAACTATCAATATCATGATCTCGTCTATCGTTGGAATGTTGTTTTTTCTTAACACTCGAAATTGGGAATACGTATTACTGTATTACTGGAAACGTGGGTATTCATGTGGGGAAAGACAGATTTTGAATGTAACCAGCTTATAATCATTATTTGGGCAAAATACGTATTTTGATCAGCTCAGATTTTAAAGGTCGAATGCAGGTTCACAAGGATCACACAATGGGGTGGTATATTGGTGGCTGATATACAATTGTTATGTCCAAACCCGATCTTCACAATTACAGTTTTCCCCGTTGTTGTTAACAACATTTAACAGTACTGGAATCCCGTTAATTAGCGTCGACCCTCTCGTGCGATGCTATGGACGTCCCTTTCCAAGAACTTTTTCACTGCCAGTGGCGTACCAGCCTTCCGAGTCGGAAGGGGCAGGACATTCTGCCCGATTTCTCCCGGTGTTCCTCTCAGTAAAGTGATACTGCTGCGAAGGAGGGGGGGGGGGGACCTTCTAAACCCGTATGAGTCTACGTAAGAAGCGTACGTCTTTCCCTCCTCGTACCTCTCCATGCCCCAAATGGGCCGTCAAGACGATTTATTCCACTTATCCTGGCGACTATTCAATTTAATCCCACTCACTGGAGTTTTTCACTATTCACTGTTTCCCCAACTTCCCTCATCCTTTCATTTTCCGTTTAGCCTTTGATTTTCCGATTTGCCCCAGGAAACCAATGACCCCTCCCCCCCCCCCCCCCCCACACTGGCTATCGACAACTGATCACTGCTTATAGCTAGCTATTATTGATCATTCTAAATGTTGGCCTTTAAACCGAGCCGGACCCCATTGCGTTGATATCTGTATTTCTGTATGAGGCGGAGTAGAAGGTTAGTATATAGGATTTCATCTGGGGGACGGCGTGCGTTGTGCTTGGGTGAAGAGGAACAGGTATCAATTCAATCCATCGATCTTTCAATCCTTTCACGCTAAAAACCAACGCGCAGGGTAATCCTTAGTTGAAGGATGTCGCCACACTCGGAAATATGTACAGTCAATGTATTCTTTGGAACAATAATGCAGTCAATGCGAAACCAACCAGGGCTGGCATAATAATTGGTCCAATTTGGACATACGGACGTATATAAAATTCATCCTGTCTGCGAAAGTTCTCCAATACTGAAAAATAGGCCTTCGCACCGGTGTTTGATAACTTTCAGTTATTTGTCGTTTCTGTTTACACTTGATACATCATAAGATATGTAGTTTTGGGGTCACAACTGCTGTGGCTGCTAGGCGGATTCCGATTTGGTCATGAATGTGCAAAAGACAGTAGAAGCCAGGAAAAGTATGCGGAGGCAGGACGTTGGTCCTTTCCCCGAGTGACAGGCATGCATGACGATAATACCATAAGAGATATCAGATAAGCATGGCTAAGATGGATGGGGCAGAATAGAATGGACCAGCATTATCACCTGGGTATAACCTGAATGAATGCCGACAACTGTCATTCACTCGAGAGCACAAGTGGTTTCACAGCTCAATTGGTAGGACGCTTGCACGTAAGGCAAGAGGTCCGCCGCTTGAATCCCAGTGGAGCAATGAGCTTTTCACCACTTCCAGATCTCCGACCTCTCTCCGTCCCTCCGAGCCGAGAACGAAAATCGAAGCATTCGGTCGAGAAAATGTGCATTGTCCTCGATATCATATAGGATGAGTTGCTGGGCACAAAATACTTCGTTGCTTTACTTTACTACCACAAGGTACCCGTATGAATATCAAATCCGCACGCACGTTACCTCATTATACTCGGCAGTACTGAGACATTCAACTAGTCAACAGATTCGTTGATCCTTAAATAGATGACCGACTACAGGGTCGTCATTTCTAATGGTCAATTTCGATTGCCGGAGGGTGTGTATTCCGGATATTATATAACGCCTGACCGACAGGGCTCGACAGGGCTGGACAGCTATTAAGGGGCAAGTTCAGGCGCGAATTCAGAGGGGGGCGCACCCGGCGCCCCCCTAAAAATATCTAGGTAATATTTCCAAAGCAAAAGTATAAAGAGCAAAAAAAAAGTTTTTGCCGGCTTGAGAATTTTAGTTAAAGCTTGACACAAGCCCCATCTATAAACTTTCCGGTGGACAGCCCCGACCACAATTCAGAGAATAAAATAACAAAACAGTTGTAGCGACTCGTTATACAACATGACTAAGTTGACAGACCCAAAACCAGGATGAAAATAATATCTCTATACGCTTTTCAGCCTGATCTAATCTCGAAGAATGTAGAGCAAGTGACACTGCGCACAGCTCGCATTGTATGCGAAGGAAAATTATTCCAACGCGCCCACCATCGAAAGAAGTATCGCGCTGATCTTCTGCATTGTTAGGTGTGTACCCCCCCCCCCCCAAAAAAAAAAAAGATGAATAAAAAATAATTTGTGACGACATAATCCGATCAATGATACTGCTTTTCGGCTTGCGTTTCAATGGAAATAAATACAAGCCGAGAAAGCTGCTGAGGCAATGATTTTGCTCCCCTCTTTCAGATCATTGGCTCCTGCGCCAGCTGATGATATCGTTGAATTTTATCGAGAAGATATCCCACACCATGGCTCATGGCTTTCAGAAGGAGCGGCCTCGTGGAGGCGACTATGAAACAACTCCCACTCTGCGCGCCACAGGAGATTGTTCCAACATTGCAGGAATGAATAACATGTGCCCGATCATTTATCCCGGCATCACGGAGATATTGCATATGTTGCTATTAACGTCAGTAACATCTAGAGGTGTTAAGCGAGCAAATTCTTCTTGAAGTCCATCAAAAACTCGTTTAGAGGCACCATGGAGAGGAAAATTAGCGTCAATGTCCTGATTTATGTCACAAGGAGGATAATCCAATTGACGTCGACAAAGTGATTGATATCTATAATGGCTCGTAAAAATCTAAGGAAAATGCGTTTACTGACACCTTGGAGTAGTTGCCTCCGATAACAAATTCTGAGTGAGGTAATGTGAAGTTTGGTATTAGCCCAGAGGGCCCAATTTCTAATTGTGTTGTAAAGCCACCAATATTCATGTACGCTGCGCGCCAACCGACGAAGGCGCTCCGCTTAGATAGTGCAAAGGTTATCCTCCCTTGTCAAAAACTTTTGCGCCCCCTCTAACCGAAGTTCCTGGATCCGCCCCTGAAGTTGTCAACTTTATTAGCAGACGACACGTAATTCGTGAATAATATTGGCTTCGCAAGCAGCTGTGTAGAGCGAGGACTGGCTGTCGTTTCTCATCCTCAGCCCAATGTGAGTGAGCCATCCCTTTTTATCATTATCCTCTTGCTTTACCTGCAAGCGCCCTACCAATTGAGCTATGAAACCGACTGGTGGTCTCGAACCGAGCAACACACATCTATACTGTCTTGAACAATGCTAGTTCTTTTGTTATGCACTACGTCTCTCCAGACATAATTTGATACATCACGAACTAGGCCACCAATATATAGGGCTCGGACAATGCGCGATCGCGGTTTTGCAGCGCAAATTGCGCTATTTGCGAATCATTGCGTTTTTTTTTGGTAAGTTGGGGTTTTCAAAAAAAAAAATCTAAAATGAACGAAATTAGCAGTAATTGTTGTTGGGATTATTTGGTTCGCTAACTAGACACTTCATGTTTTTTAGTCACTCGTTTCGCAAACATGGCTGACTTGGCGGCCAGTTTCGCCATGGAAATTCTTACAAAGACGATCGCGTTTTTTTGCGATTAGGATCGCGTTTTTTTGTGTTTTTTCTCCAGTGGATGCGGTTTTTTTTTCCTCAAATCCTGCATTTGTCCGAGCCCTACCAATGTATAGTACCGTAATATAGAGATATATTAACGCCGCCTAAGCGGTATGGGCAATTGTTCATCAAAATATTTCGGGTGAAATATAACAATCATTCACTGCCCAGAGAATTGCAGTTCAACGCTACATTAACGCCTGATCTCAATCGTTCTTCCGCCACATTTTTAGTTGATTTCACCCCGCGGATAGCCATTGGGTTTTGTTATTACATATAATGTATGATCCCAGTGAAGATAAATACGTGGTTGTGAGAGGCAATGGGAATTTTACGCTCTAATAATTTCCGCAAAAGTGTAACCTCAATACATTAATCGTGTGACGTATCGAAGGAAGCGGAGGTAGACCTCCGTTAGCGTGTCTTGGTCGATAAGGCGCCGGACTCCGGGAAGCATTGGGTTCTTTCGCGATTTGATTGATCGTTGTGACGTAGGTGCTTGAGGCACATCATGTTATATAATGTAGGGATCCTTGGTGGAAAAAAAGTGTCAGCGGAATAGGCTTGACATCCAGAGTGCCGATGGAGCTTTTTTTACCAGTTATTAGACATGGGTTTGGGGGGTCCCCTTTCTCCACGATGCCCCTGTGGAGCATCCTGCACGACGACAGTAATACCCGCCAACACAAAACCTTTTTTAAAACGTTTTCAAAACAGTTCTAAATATGGTTCGCTAATGTTTCTGAAAAACGTTTTTCCTTGTTGAGTAACATGAATGTTGCAAAATCGTTTATGAAACGTTTTACAAAACGTTCTGAGAAATGTTTTAGTAACATTTTGTTTTATTTGATATTTATGAGTAACAGCGGACCAAGAAGCGAGCGATAAGCTCACAACCTCCCGACATCACTACTCAACCTCAATTGTTTTTTGGGAAGTACCTGTTTGTCGCTAAAGGGTTATGGAGCAATTGAAAAAAGGCTCCGAACGTCTTATTAAACGTTTGTAAAGCTTTTTAAAGAAATGTTCCTAAATCTTATGTTACTCAACAAAAGCATTTCAAACTTTGTTGAAAATTTTTTTTGAAACGTTGCTTGTGTTTGTAGGGTAATCAATCCCAAAGTCTTCAGTATGACCCATCAGCTTCGTACACCCAATAACGTCTTGTTTCTTGAACGGCGGGGCAGCCCTAGGGGCGTAACTCACTGTGATTCATTGGGTGGAGGGGGGATGAAATGCGTTCGTCATTTTCGCGCAGGTTGTAACGGATCTTCAGCTTAGGTCAGTTTTTACATGTTGAGCAGTTGGTGCATAGGTGCAACTGGATGACATATGTATCTTAATGGTTGCTAATTCTGACGTGCGCATTTGGCCAGTATACCAGCAAGAATCTTCCGCAAATATGTGTTCCGCCCTGCGAAATATGTGTGTTGCCCTGCGAAATTTGTGTTTTGTCTTGCAAAATATGTGTTTTGCACTGCAAAATACGTATCTTGCCCTGCAAAATATATGTTTTGGTCCCCAAATTATGTGTCTTGCATTGCGATATATGTATTTCGCTCTACGGAATATGTGTTTCCGCCCTGAATATTGGCATTGTCACCCTGCTTATGTAACGTGTGAAGACGTGGGAAATCTATTGGGTCACGTCCCCGGAGATTTTTGAAAAGTGCACTATTGTGATATACTCAACAACATCAACAACATCAGTAAGGTATTATTAGATAGTCAATGCATTATTACGGTACTGATACCGTAACATCTATTGAATTCAACGCAACGTTACTCAGAGATCTCACCACATGACATGATCCTCCTAGCTTCTCCATGAACTGGCTATTTGTTTCATTGGCTATTCGCCATATCCCATGACAACAGCTAGAAGAATATAGTATTTGCTTGAGAAAGAGCGATGAGGGATTTCCTCATAGGCTACCTACCGAATGTGAGGCGCAGCAAAGCTTCCGAGGTAGTCTTGGAGTTAAGCCGATCGACATAGCGACGTCTTGGAGAACTGTTCATTATAGATCATTGTCTTTAGAATCTAACCTGTCTAAAGAAGCCAATCACACATCAAGTTTCAAGTAGTTGTTCATTCATTAGCCGACCTCGTAGTTACAATGGGTTTCTAATTATAATTAAAAAATAAATTATAATGTCATATTTCTCTCCAAATATTTGTGTACTATCTGGAATGAAAATTAATAATATTGACAGATGGGAACGAAATAATATTTTCTGTTGGAGAAGTCTGCAATTTATTGTTGTTATTCTAATATTCATTCGACAAGAAGAAAAAGCAAGCCGCAACATGAATAGTACGATAGAGGAAATGGACCTAGTGAGTTGTGGGAGACGGTCGAGAATGTGAAGTTTTTCCAAGCTGTTTAATGCTTTGCAGCGAAAGTTCTCAGCCGAGTGGGAACGGTAGGAGAAATAATTTTCGCCGCTAATTACTAATGAACACGTTTCTCGCTGTTGAATAATCTTTGGAGAGAGTAGGCCTAAAAAGATTGATAATTTTCGACTAACTTACTCAGCCTTACTCAGCCTTACTAACGTCAGGCCTACGGTACAAGGTACATGACATCGACGATGACCAAGTCGGTAGGCGGTACTCGATGCAAGATTGATTGCTCGTTCATACAGTAAATGTATATGAATTAGACATCTGCACGAACAGTCCTACAAGACGTCAGTGGCGAAAACATATCTAGGACCGTACTGTTCAAAGGCTATATGGATGTATGTAGGAAGCGCAGAATTGAGTCACAGTCACGGCGTCTTGAACAAGACTAGGTACTCGGGGGTAGACGTTTGATAACCTTATTATGATCTATAAAACGGCAACCCGAAGGAAACATTTGGGGGGGGGGGGGTTTCCTCGTTGATTATAATTGATTGATCAATAACAGCATGGACGCACTGGGACGCAATTACCTAACTGGAAAAGAAGAAGCCATGAGCGATTTAACGGAGGTCGATCGGTGAACCGACCTCTATCGACAGAGGTAAATGTAAAAACACCAACCGCACTCCTACAAAAGCTGTGTAACTAGCACACCTATCTCTGTGTTGTGTAAGAAATTACACAATCATTGTGTATAATCTGCCCGATTTGTGTAATTATTACACATTTATTATTATTATTATTGTTAGGTGTGCCAGTTACACAGTGTTGTGTAAATTGTACATTTCGAGAGTGCGAGGAAGTGGCGAACCATGGTAATATATAGAACACGTCAATCGGCATGTCTCGCCTGGCCGCGTGATAATCCGTTAGGCCTAATAACAGTAGCAAGCTGTTTGGAAAAACAGGCTCATATGATACCAGTATTCCGATAACTCAACCGTTGCTGAAATGAAGGAATTTTTCATCTCCCTGCAATAGTGCAAAACATATGTAAGTTGAGGGGATAATTTCCCCCAAATCTGCACCTGAGATTGTACGAAAAATCAAGTGAATTACATACACACACTTAACATGTTCCACACACATAGGAGAGTCAGTAACCCACACAGATGGGAGATGTCAATCTGATATGGCTTATCGGGAGGGGGGGGGGGGGGAGCGGCGCATAGGTCGACGCCGAGGGAACAATGGTAGTGAGACTGTGAGAGGGCCCAAACACTCTCGGCGGACTGATCTCGCCGTGGCATACTGTGACCCGCTTCCCAACTGGAGTGCTTGAAAAACGGGGAACCGTGAGCGTTCTCCGAACAGCGGGTGAACAGAGCGGACGTGTGAGCGGACTGCTCTCGTAACAACTGTTCCATGACCTCCAGTGATTCTGGCTATGCCCCGTCTCACACCGAAGAGAGGACAAGATTTAAAACTTCCAGATGCGACCCCGACCCCCGATGAGCAAAGGACTTTGAGGTAAAATAGTCGTACAACATATTTCCATTTATTCGGCGAATACCCAGGAACATATAAAAAGGGAACCACACACGTTCTAGCATGTTGCCCCATTGAGTAACAGGATATTTCGCAATTAATATCCGATTGTGCCTAATTGGCGCACTGGGGGAAGTTGAAATTCGATGTGAGGGTACAGCTTCATATAGCATCGTGAGTCAAGTCATATTACGTTACCACTGTACTTTGAAAGGGAGAGGCAGGCAATTTGTTTTCATCCTTTTCCGGAAGTAGAGAGAATTTGAGGTGAAAATTACCCTGACGCGTTACCTGCTGTTCGAACTGCTAAAATATGACATGGGTCAATTCGTGACTCAGGAATTTGGCTGAGGGCTCTTCTGAACATCTGGATCAATTTGACCCAGACGACTTTAGGTATACACCTGCTTCGAAAAAAATCCCTGAAAAAAAAAAACGCTGCGCAGATTCAACTCAAAGCCACGTAAAAATATTGTCCCAGGAAAATTATGCCCATCCAGTTGTTGCAACACTATAACAGTATGAATGCCTCTCGTGCATTTTGCGAGGATGTAAACATCAATTCGTTACTTGGAACATCTCTCCAATTTTGTTTACAAAGTTTACAAAAATATATCAATAACGCATGAAGGGAAACGGAGGGGAGTGGAGCGTTGCACAAAACTAGCTGGGAAAGAAAACATGGCCGAGAAGAAACCTTTATTGGTTCAAACTCGGAAAATCTGACAGCCATAGTCACGCTCTAGTGTAAACAGACAAGTCACCTTGTTCTGTCTAACCACATGTACGATACTTACTGGAATATGTATGTGCTTCCCTTGTGACCATGGTTTGTGATCCTCCGCATGGAGGCTCGATCATCAAGTTGTTCGAATCATACTTCGAAAAATCCGTTTTCGTGTGTGTGTGCGCCTAAAAAAGTATGAGCCTCGTAGCATATTCGTAAAACTGTCGAGCTCTGTTTAACAGGAATTACAACAGGAGAAGAGGGCGCGAAGAATAAAAGTCAGGAGCGACCGTACTGTGGGTTGTCGGTTAGAGAGGCAGCGTTTTGAAGCGATGGCGCTCTTTCAATTTCTTACTACCCTAACGACGCAACATTCTCGTATTGCGCCATCTATTCGACGAACTTTGAAAAAATCGAGGGCGCACTCCCAAATTACGAACGAATAAATAAGCCTCACACGTACTGACGTGAGGTATAATGGAGCATGGACTGTTGTCTGCGTCAAAGTGTGAGAACTCCAACAAGGCTTCACTGTATGAATTTATGATTGAAATAACGGTATATTATACAAATAATAATACATTTGAAGAAATATTCAATTATTTTGCTATTCCAACAACTAAGCCCGCAGAACTCAAGCATAGCCTTCATATTGAACCGTGTATATTCACATACTCAACTACAAATATCAGCACTGACCGCGGCCCATTCAAGAACAAGAACAGGCACTAACAACAAAAAAGGATGTTATGATGATTGGGTATTCCACAGTGGGTGAAATAAACAATCGAAACTTTGCAGGTTCTCATGTTGCGTGAAACAAACCCAGGAGTTCCTACATGGGATTCCCTTCGTTCCCTGTCTGAAATGTCATGAAGTTTAGAGAACCTAGTACGAAACATGCTCTCTCCATGTGAAACTCAATTGGAAAATATTTTGTTTTCGAATAAGGATGTAAGCCTTCGAATAAGGATGTAAGCCTTATTAGTTAAGTTTTAATTAAGTTTCACAGTGTCCGATGTTACTCTAATAAATCACTGTGGAACATTGAACTCGCAGTACGGAATTTATCACACTGTTATTATTGGAGCACAATGGCACATGCACAGGAGCTATCTACACACTAGATTGCTGTAATGGTTTGTTCCAGCGCGAGTCTCATTCCGAGTGAACGCCCATCATGCTAAGAATAATCGCAAATACAATTCCTACATCGATACAAAGAGAACACTGGGTAACAGCTGGGGAAATGACCAACTATTGATAATCCATTCCAGTGATGAGCCATAGGGCTTAACATGAGAATTGTTTATTGATTGGTCAATTTGGTTCTACCCAACTTTTGAGGGTGCTGAATACTTGCCCAATTCTTTTTTCAGGTTAATAATTTGCCCAACCTATTTTAACAGAGAACCAATGTTCAATTAAGTATATCGAACTCCGGATACCTCAGCGGTGACTACATGAACATGAAACACCCCACTGAACAATCGCAGTCCAATTAGAGGAGCGGACAGCGATATATCTAGGAACGCCTCTCGTGACCTCTAACATTCCTTGAAATATCAGGTCAGCTAAGTACACGGCATGACCTTGGCAGTCGGCGAGTCGGCAGACCTGTCAGGTCTAAACTTGAACGAGGAACAATGCATATTTTGAATATCAATTCAGTTGCTTCTGTTTTGTTTATCATATGGATTATAGTCAATACGATGTCGCGTCTTTGAATCCACAGCAGGAGGTGACCCTCGGCGGAATGTTTTTGGGCACTCGAATCCCACTGGGGGTCATGTATAGGGCCATTGTTAGTATGCCCATAGGGCCTTCCCCGGTGACAGTTCGAAATATTACCATTAGCTCTCTTTTTTACTCCCGATTTGGCTGAATCTTGACCTTTCCCACATATACTCAACTGATTTTTTCTTCTTATCGAAACCGTCAAAACGTCCTGTAACTTTCCGCAATAGTTGATATGACTGTAATATTCGTCAGTCGTGGGTGAACTCAAATGGGGCACGGTGCCTCTCTCTCTCCCGAAGATTGGGTGACTCGATACGGTCATGGACGCGGGAGGTCATTGTTATGTAACCAAATCTCGCCCTAAGGTATACACCTATATTTCGCATATCGTAAAACCTTTCGGCGATTCGTCAACGTGAGTTTATTTATAGATGTCTAATGGTATTTTTCATTCGAACAACGAGGCTGGAAAGCAAGTTGGGGTCATCAAGGGCAGCAGTCATAGCACGAGGCCCACTCTTGAAGTCGAACCGAGATTTACCAAGTTTCAGATCCAATCGGATAAAGCGTTAACAACTAATTGTGCTAACACGAAAATCTCCGGCAGTGGAGGGGCGGACGCGAGGGGGCGGACGCGAGGGGGCGGACGCGGCGGTTACGGCAAAATTAGGCAAAACCATTGTATTCCCGAAGTGGGGATATATCGAGGAGCGGCATAAAAGGATGCATCAGAACCAGGCCCTTAACCATTTGCCTGACTTCACCAGTGAAAACTGCGGTAGGGCCTTTCAAGCACGGTCCAATTGCTGAGCTACCACGCAGTCGCTGCACTCCTCAAGGTTGACGACGGCTTACTCGACGTTTCATGGTAATTTTGACCATTGGCTCCACGGGGCAGACGGATGCCTACAACTACTGCTAGGATTCCAACGTTTCACAGTCATGCTACCATGTGTTTAGGTAAATACAAATAGCGCCACCACTTTCTGTAGTTCAAGCCACAGACAATTAGTGTTTCTAAAGATACTGGAGACCTCTCTGAGGTCGAACTTGATACAAATATCAGGAACACAGAAAGACAAAATCAAATCGAACAAACATTCTGATCTTGCGTAGGTCCCTGCCTATTCCTGACTGATTGTTTACCCCTCGCCTACCCTACGTGCCTAATAATATTTATTAACAACACCAAAACCGTTAGCACGGTGACGATGTTATTTCAACTTTCACACCAGTCAAACTATTGCCACAGTCTCTGTGAGAAAAAAAAAAAAAAACGATTAAAGAGACCAATGAGCATGTAAACCCGACAAATTAGTACATCTTCTCTCTATCAATTAACTGATTTTGACGTCATTGCAGCCTGCAGGAGGCACATTAGTAGAGTTTGGGGTACATTGCTTTTCTGTCGGAACAGAATGTGATTTTGCATTGCTGAATCTGAAAGAGCATTAGTGGAAGTACGAACGCTGAGATTTGCAGGCAAATCGAGCCTCTCTTTCCTGCATTTAAATTTTCTGAACAAGTTGAAGCCGTCGTCGTGGGTTTCTTTAGAAACTGGGTAGATCCCACCCAACGAGAATATACTCCTTCATAACTCAAAATGTATTGATTAGGTTACAGTTGCACATGACATGAAGGGGTTGACTCTCAGCGCCACAGTGTTCCATAGCACTTGATCAGCATCGATTACTGGAGAACACTTGTTGGCTGCGAACTAACCCAACTTGGTGCGTGTCAATGGAGGAATTGAATGCAGCGGGCTGCAGCATGGCTGATTGTAGACGAGCGCCACCCCAGCACGAATAGTATACGTTGCTCTATAGGTTAAACTACCCCTTCTCCCCCCCCCCCCCCCCCCCCCCTAACCCCCCCCCCCCCGACATCAGGGACGCGTTCAAGCAAGAAGACTCATTGGAGATAAATGAGTAAAATGACAAGATAACAAACGTCCCCTGGTATCACAGACCGATCACAGGCCATCTGTCTCATATCGTGTTTTTTCTATGGAATTTATACAGTGACTCGGTTCAGTGACTCGAGTCGAATTGCAAACATTGCTGTAAATATTTGACGGGCTTAGATCGCTCTCTAAACCAATAGGTAGAATACATTCTAGCAACACTACATTTTAGATCTTCTACTTCCGAAATTTCACCCTTCCGTTCCCCCAACTGCCCAACTTCAACTCACTGCGTAAAATTGCATTCCACGTAACGCCACTTAAGACCACTTTCCAAGCGGCGGTCTCAAGGCTATATTGTAGTTGTCAACTTCTCAGAAAACTCGAATTCCATTTATAAACGTTTTCACGTATTCATATTGACATCTTGTTTCATAACCCCACGGGCAGACGGGGCCTCACAGTAGTATGTGCAGCGAATGGCGAACAACGTAACGATAACGGATCCTTGGTGAGGTGCGTCACAAAGAGGGTGTGGACCAAACTGATCGATATACATTAACCTAATAGGACCCCTATAGGAGTTGCTTTAAACAAGATGGTCGTCTTTCACAATATGCGCAAGTAGATCAGGTTGATTATTGGGTATCGAGTAGTGGTATTCCTTACATCGTTATGGACAGGGGAAGAGGTTAAGCTACGTCGATCATGATCTCAATGCATGGACACTCCGAGAAAAATAATTCATTGTGGGTTTACGCGAGATGTACTACTTGTTTGGTTGTTGGAAATATTTCTATCACGCGGAATGAATCGTTAATCGTATATGACGATATTTCAGTCTAATATCACGAGACGACTATACACCATTTACAGATTGAATTCCACAGTTCGACTGCTATCCTGAACATTTTCCCAACTGATAGTACCGGAGTATAGCACAGCGTGTAGTAGGGTACTATCGGACTGCCCCGACTCGGTTGAACTATTAAATGCATCACATATACACACATATAAATGTATGAAAATCGACTAGACTTTCACAGCCGTCAGAGAGTTTTTAGCTGTCGATCGGGCCTTTTGAAGTTATGGTCCTCGCTCTACTTATGCTCCTATTCGATCTTGAGAGGACGATCTTCCAGAAACCTCCTCAGATATTAGACGTCAACTCGCAACAGGCATGACCTCTATTCGTCGCACCTGCCTTGTTAATCGAACTTCGCAGAAGACAGCAGAAATATGGGGACAAAAACAAGTTGGGTCGCATAACACCAGGGCTGATAACCAATCATACCCTTTGTACCCACATCTCTGCTGATGCAACCCCCCCCCCCCTCCTTTCTGTCCTGCACCAAACTCGAGAAGGTTGTAAATACATGTTTATCCCATTGACAGCTCCGACACCCAGTGACTTCGTTTAAAGTGCTAGCCAAAAAAATCCATTAAAACTTTCCATTGACGGTTGAATAATTGCACTGTTCGGTCAACATTCCTACCGAACTAAGGAAGAGCCCTTTTAGGCGATATCTTATAACCGATCGCAGTACTCTCTGCTCTCGTTGCTAAGGTAACATACATTATGGTACCTGTAACATATTGAAATGTCTAATTGACAAACCCGCTAACGGGTACTTCCCGTCGTCTTTTTTTTTACTTTGCTGTATTAATACCAACATTATACCCATCATGATTATGAAACAAGTTAGTAAGTGTCGACACTCATTTCAAGTGCTTTTCGAAGAACCCGCAAAAGAATGCTCCCTATATAGTGTTGGAAGGAAACGCAAGGCACAGCACTCGCTGTAGCTACGTCTTCGAATGACGTCATCGGAAGGGCCCCGGCTATTGGAGATTTCGACACTCATTTGGCTATAATAATGAGAGGCGCATTATTCCTAAAATGCGTAGTACTATTCTGAAAGACTGTTTATGAAGTTTTGTCGGTATGGGTGTAGTCTTACGTCAGGGAATCGACTAACATATATAACGATGTTATTATTAATTTAAATGTTTAGCATATCGCACTGCCCCCTCAAGTATACAAACCTTTTTGAAACCTTCAAAACATTTCACGGAATGTGCTGATTTGAATATAATCGACTATACGATGTTCACGAAGCATTATAACATAACCTTTTTCCAAACTTTTCCATGGGCTCTGTTAACGTCTAGCGATTATGATATTTATATATTATTATATTGAAAGAAATGTCGGCAAATATAATATAGAAAAAGCGTATTCGAAATAATATGGATTCTATTCTATTTGTGCAACTCAAAATAGTATATTTTCTGTAATATGGTACAGCTTGTAAGTTTTATCTCTGGAATAGGAAGTGACAATTTGTAAATACAAATGCCATTGTAACCGAAAATATTTATTCAGTGCTTTCATTTTTCCTACGTAGGGGCCTTCTAATTTGTCAGTGCTTTCATCGACACATTAAATCAATAGTTACCGTATAACTCCTCCATTAGTATCTGAGCGGAAGAATGGCAAAGTAGTATTAGTGACGCTTTGCAGGCAATTCAAACATACGGACGTTGTCCCTAGTTGGCTGTGATTGAAGTCGGGATGAGCGTGAACATGAATCTCTCGGTCCTCCAGGTTCCGCAAATATTGTCGGATCCTGGGGTTACTGATCGTTCCTCGGAGGGACGGTTAATGGCGGTACCGGGGAGCAGGTTGGTATGGTTGCACCTCTGCTTCGATATCATCCTAGCACTATTCTGGCCGGGTTCGCCGTTGTCCACAACCAATACGGTCAGGGTTTCTCAATGAGCCTAACTTGGCCTCCAGAACCCGTAGGAATCAAAATCAATTCAAATAAAAACTGCTGCATTCCAGTTAGAGCGATAGGGAGCTTAATCTCATCACAAGACTGAACTACTGCAGGAATAGCTACAACAGGTTATGTGTAGGGAATTTAAAAAACTATATCAACAGATCTAAACCCATATCAGTACGATGTTCCAATGTGGAGTCAGTAACCTCCAAAGTTGGGTCCATCATGCAGATATATGGAGAGAGTCCCTACTGTGCTATATCGCAGGATGTCACAGTTGTATTTTAGTGTTTCGCTGTGTTGGAGTTGAACAACCTCTCGCGAATGTTCCACTGTATTACTCTTACAAAAGTAACTATCCACACTATGATTTTTCGAAGAGAAATGAATGTTTCATTTTGAAAGAAAACAAAGAATATTGCAGGGTTATGCAAGTATGACATCAATTTTCTATCGCATGATGATATGCTTCTTGATCACTTGTACTACACATGCATCCATTCATAATTGATCTCTCTGTTGTTCTCTGATATGCATGGAAGTGCCGTGCTCACATTTCCATGATACATAATACATTCCAACACGAATATAACAGGAACAGCCCGAGCATGTCACAATCCACACACTGTCACGTTCGTTTATTCCGATTTAACTTGACCAGTAATCACAACTAGCTGTCAACTCAAGCGAGCAGGCAGGTAGCCAGAAAATCATTCTTTAATAAGTTACGGATTCAACCTTACCACGCGATCTCCCCTTAGAAGCGTTTGTTTGCCTGGTGGCTCGCCGTTTCCATGTGGTGTCCGGTATATGAGATAATGATAGTGACATTGTAAGCAGGCAGGAGGCTAATTAGGTTTACGCATGAGTTGGGATTGTAGGAGACAGCGTAAACGTCCTGTTTGGACAGCTGTATGGTATCCCTATGTGCCACTCTCTGACCTTTGCATGAAGGCAGTAAGGTGTTAATATGTACAATTGATTTGGAAACGACTTTTCAAATCGACATTGATGGTCATTTCGAGGTCATGACTAAATTTCGTTGTTTTAGAGTCGAGCACTGTGCACATTTTCTCAATTTTCTGTTTGGCCCTGATTCACTATTCCGACCTATTTAAGTTTGTGTTCCCCAATCATCTACCGCGGTTGCCATTGTGGCTTCTTTGAGAGCCAATAATACGTTTCTGCTGTCAGATATCGGTCTTCCATTTCTATTGGAGTGTCTTCCTGACAATCATACCACGGCGTTTCACCCAAATATATCTCA
This sequence comes from Sclerodactyla briareus, assembly GCA_026419785.1. Taxonomy (NCBI): domain Eukaryota; kingdom Metazoa; phylum Echinodermata; class Holothuroidea; order Dendrochirotida; family Sclerodactylidae; genus Sclerodactyla; species Sclerodactyla briareus. The sequence continues at coordinate 432,228 of JAODTK010004221.1, read as the reverse complement.
ACGGTCTACTATCGGAATGAGGCACTCTCCAAGGTACGGTTATGAATACCGAATTGTCCCGTTTGTTGTTGACAGTGAGACACCGATATTTTGACACAAACGAGATCCTCTGACAACTCTCTTGGCGCCACCAGAGACATAGGAATGATGTTTTGACATTATTTGAGTTCCGATCTCAACAGACGCGTCACTTGTCGTTTATATATATATTAGAATATAATATTGCTCATATGGACATGCCTGCAAGGTAACTAAATCAAGATATTGCTTGGTTCAACTTTTTATGACACTTTCATCCTCGGTTCAGGTCACGCTATCACGTACCGTTTGATTTTAATTACAAACACTGTATTTCGTGACAGACATCTAGAGTAGTGTCTGTTTCAACTGCCAGAAGACTATCAGGCCTACTTACTTCTAACGGAGTTACAGGAGTTCAAGTGGGAGTGCATGTGTGATTGCTAGCTGGAGACAGTTCTCGTTCATAATTGGAGACATTTTCACTCACGATTCCTCAGTTGGCTTGGACTGCAGGGGAAACCGAAGTCAACAACCCCATGCTCATAAATGTGACGAATGACAAGAGAATGCCAAGTCAAGGCCACGTTGAAATTTCAACTACTGAAGAAAGATGACCCCTGATCTACGTCAGAACAATGGGGTTTCGGTACTCCCTATGAGAAAGTTATATACCAAATTTCAAAAAAAAATCGGAAACCGATCATTCTGGACTTATCATGTTTACAAGCTTTTCAGACTTTGAACTGTAGTGACCTTAGATGACCTTTGGCCTGACCTTAACCACTAGGGTCAGCTTTACTCTTATGAAAAAACACCACCACACCAAATATGAATTTCATACATCTAAATGGGATCGTGTTTACAAGCTGGGCGTCACATACATACATACATACATACATAATACATACATACATACATACATACATACTACATACATACATACATACATACATACATACATACTACATACATACATACATAATACATACATACATACATACATCATACATGTACATTGGCTTAACTGCATAGATTCCTCTTTCGTCAAGGGATAGAAAACTTAAAAATCTCGAGCTTCTAGGTATATTGTCGGTAAGTACCAATTCCGACGAATTTTAAACCGCTGATGTCACTGGAAAGAGAGACCACTAATAGACTTTGTACCATAAATGCTGCTGTTTGCACCATGACTATAGTAGACAGACGTACTGACGGATTGTCAAACTCAAAAGTGGTGATACATGGGATTCGGTCTACGTTGGCCTAATCGGCCTCTCATATTCGTGCTGACAATTTCCAGAGCCCCTACTGGTTATTTCATCTTCATACAGAAAAACGTAACGCTTGATTATGTGGGTACATCCTTGGTAATATATATGCCTGTTTGGGGGGATGTAGAAACTACGAAGATATCACACTTATTAACTAGGCTTGTGAAGATCGATTTCTAATGATACGCATATCGCTACGCATAGATGGAATAAGGAATTATCCTTCCTGACTCTTTCATAAATCGACAGTCGGGCGAATACAAAAAATAAAACAAGTTTTTGTACTAGCACACTAAGCGCATATTCAAAGATAATGAAGAACATATTGCAATTTCCTGGAATCACACTTGAGAGTAATTTTTATCACCTACTAATCCTCCTATGTTGTCTGAGTGCTATGAGGGATATACCTTGAGAAAATTATACATTTTCCTTTCCGGGATTATCGAAACACTAACATACATGAATGCAGGGACATAGTGTTGCACTCTCAAAAAGCTAAAAAGACTGCGAATGTGGCAAATGCTCAGATACATAACAGTGCTCTCAATGACGCCAAGCTGACTCAACATTAGCCCCAGGCAAAACTTTCGGCGAAACCAAAGTTCAGCTTCAGCAGGCAGGGGTCTGGTTTAGTGTAGATTAGTGAAAAGGTTTCAGGAGGACAAAATCCTCATGAGAGACCCTGGAGCCACAACATCCCAAAACAGAAGAACAACCCAGATGCTTACAGAATTCGCCCTCAATTCCTGCAAAATAAATCAAGACTGGTCTAACCATGGAATTACTAATCCAAGTCTGATATGGCCCAAATTTCAGATCAAAGTGTATACAGTTCCTGTAGCAGACATCGGGTTAATTCCCGAAGGTTTTCAGAAAGGAATAGATAGTTTTATTAAATCAATTGACGATGGTCAATTTCCCGAAGTGATATAGTGTCCGGACAATAGCCTAGGGAATACACCAAGTTTTGAGAATCTAAATAGCTGAATCAGGGGCGGCTGTAGGGATTTTTGTTTGGGGGAGCAAATGTCATGTGACTGATATGGGGGAGGGGTCTAAGGGGAGGGGGTGTCCCGCTCCCCTTTGAGATTTTTTTCAAGAATAACTTTGATCAGATGCAAAATGGTGTTATCTTCACTGTATTTCAAATCCTCATTGCACGCCAAAAAGTCACAGTCTTGAATTTCAGTATGTTTTTTAGAACGTGTCACAAATAATTCCATAATATCAATTCGGTCTGTAAATCGGTAATAATGCTTAACGAATACATGGGGGTCGGACCAATGTTTCAATATTACCCATAAACGTGAATTAAAAAAAACCGAGCAGCTGGATCTCAATTTCAAAGTCAAGCACAATTTGTAAGCCTTTGTTTCAATTAGCAGAATCAACTGACCACCAACTATACCTACCCCTGTGACATGTAGCCCCAAAACATAGTCAGTTTAGCTTGAGGCGGCGATCGCACTTGCTGCTGAATTTAGCAATGATATCTAGAATGTGCACCTGAAAATCTTTCTCCATGCCATCAAAGCTAAGGACGAGAGTCGAGTCTGACCCATGGCATTTCTCAGGTAGTTTTCCGTATTCGAACACAGAAAACGATCTCTCTGCGGTAGCGGAAAATATAGGAAGTGTCCAATAAATCCGTAAGAGGATGTGCAAAGTATAGGGAACATATCTCGCATTCGTTCAGTTCGGATTGTTCAGTTATCTGCCTCATTGTTAGGGAATTCCTTCGGGCGTTTGTAGTGCTTTTTTTTCTAGTCATGTTGGTCAGTAGTTTTGCCTCTGGGAAAAGAGTGTTTTCTTTGATTCGCGGGTAATGGTCAGTCAGACGATCACACGCGTTCCTCAGGGCCTCTTCTGTATCCCCAGTGGTCTCCGCGGGTGATTGGATACCCGTCGCTGTCTGGAACACACATTCAAAGTCATTGACGTTCTCGGAAAACCCTTCTTCTGTACGTTGTTCGCCCGTGTCCGACAGGAGGTAGAATTGTTCAACTCTATAGTAGATCTCTGCGTTAGAGAATACCATTTGTGTACCCCCAATTGTTGGTAAACGTCTCCTACGCGGCAAACGCATAGCGAATGAGAGGAAGAAGAGCGATGTTAGACCAGTTCGAATTTTAATTAGTTAGTACACGTAAAAAATAAAGGTACTAATTAGCTCGGAAGCTTTCGACAAATGTGCTTTTTCGGGGCACTTGTAAGTGTTATCCCCCCCCCCAAAAAAAAAAACTGGGTTAAGGTTAAAGGGCGTCAACTACCGCCTAATTGACGTGTTAGTGACTGGAAACGTCAAGATTCGATTAGATGGGAAGTAGGATGGACTTGTTTCAGAATATGAACGGACCAAAATGAATCAGCCGGGAAATGGAGGAGTTTGTGCCTTCATCATAACAAAATACGCATTTGAAATTTTATTGGGGAATGTTTGGGGGGGCAATTGCCCCCCGTGCCCCTATGGCCAGCCGCCACTGGTTGTAGATGCAGTTCAGGTCATACATCTTAGACAACCTTACTGTCACCTGGAATCAATCCCTTCAGCCTCCTCTTACTTGTCCATCGCAGATCCGAAACACGATCAATCAATTCAAATCCACAACTTCTTTGCCTCTGTAGCTTTCCACTAGCCTTCTTGCGTCAAATGCTAACGTCCATTGAAAAAAGTATCACTGGTAAACAATTATCCTGTTTGGTGGAACATTCCATCCGAACCGAGGATGAACCCCTTTTCAACGATATTTTAACAAACCGCCTCGCTTTCTCTATCTTGTAGCTGATTGATTGTCGTTATTGCCAGATGGTGCAATAAAATGTCTATTGACACACTCGCCAACGGGTATCACTTTTAGTCGCCCAAAAGCAACCGTTGTCTCCCAAACGTATCGTTATTAGACTTGACTGGTTTGAATATCATCTACGGTTTCATAAAATGCAGGAATACTCTCAGATAACCCCATTCTTCTCTAATTCCTAAGAATCCTGGCACCCTATTAGAGTCAGATAAAACGAACGTTTCGATTTGAGTGTTGAAACGAACGCACACTGCACAGATATCACTACCTTCCCGTGAGACAACTAATGTTATCTTTGGCGGAGAATGTCGAGATAGTATTCGCAACACTAATGATCACCGTTCGAAATTCATAATACCAAAGTTCAACCCGCATGGAGTGACCTTTCGGTGACTAATCGCTTCCCAGGATGCGTATGTTTAAGACTCACATATATGCGACAATTATAACGCACCTCTCATCACCGATGAGAAAAAATGTTACAAAACACCATTCGCTGTTTCCGACTGACGCAAAACATTGAATGCGGCCTCCTAATACCAGTTCATGTGGCGTGAATTGTTTGCAACTCGGGATGCGCTAGGTGTCAGATAACAATAATTTGATCGTGAAAACGTGGCTTCATAGGGTCACCTGTTCATTAGGTACTTCAACCTATTGGATTTCAATTGAATACGGTTTCACGTCCAAATTACCCCTGTTTTATATCGAGGGGTACTAACGGCCCTAGCACCACACATCCATGAAAAAAAAATGTATTGCATGTCACTCGAGGGTACTGTACCTCGTTATCGTCAGCGGACGGAGTCTGTCCTCGGTTCACTGTTTGTATCAATTAGGTCTATACCTGGCGGCTTGATGGAGGCTCCTCACGAAGGCATGGAATGCTTCAACAAGTTACGATTTACACGTGAGCCTACAGGACACCCAGTGTAAGGTATCAGTTTGCTGAGAGGCTTGTGAGAATTTTGGCGTGCTGGCCACGGTGTTTCATAATGTTATTGTCATGGCGGGAGGGCAATGAGTTTATCACAACAGCGCGATCTGGGGAGACTGCGAACAGAGTATCTCGACAGCCGCGTGTTCCAAATGTTACCTCGTAGCTCTACAGAAACGCAAACGGAGAATACCATTCTCAATAGAAGTTTTTTTTCTTTCCTAAACACTATGCCACATTCAGTCATTGCTTATTCTGACCCAAGTCCTAATTGTTTTCAGGGGTAGTTTCATTTTTATACGATTGTGTTCTCACAGGTTCTCGCAACCCCCCCCCCCCCCCAACAATCCGCAAGATATGATGAGCGAAATTCAATGTATTCAATTCACAGAGGTATCGGCTAAAACAGGTTTGAAGCTTGGATTTCGTACCTACTAAGAGAAACCAGGTTACCAAAAGTTCATAGTTTTAATGAACCACTTCAAGGATGCAATATAATGTTATGATACTCATACGCTGCAAGAGTCACATTGTACATAAGCAGACGAAGCGGGTAAGTACGAATTCTATACCCTATATAAACACTACCGTTACGGGAGAAACGTTCAACAAATGTTTTTTTCCTGCAGTAAAAAACATAGCTTAATCAAACGTGTTAACCGTTACAATATTCGGTAGCGTTATAGAGATAATCTCGTTTCACCCAAACTCCCGAAGACTACTTCGAATATATGAATTACGCTCGACCAAGAAAAATAACGAGCCATGAGCATGATTACATAACGACGTTTGGTATTTCCGCGTGCCGGTATGTCGAGATGAAATGTCACGCAAGAGACCAATCAAATTCAATTCGAGTTTATGCAATCGCTTTCGAAGCTTTGGTCGATCGAATGAATTCGAAGCTAATTATCACAACAAACAAATACCATCGACTAACATGCTGAGAAGCAGCTCTTCGTCGTAATTGGATGAACCCGAAGTAAACATCAGGGAACGTGCGAGAATTTATTCCCTTACTTTCGTTTTCAATTGTTGAGGATGCCAACTATTTCATGAACGTTGAGTAAGACGTTGTTTGTCTACGTTTTTTTGTGTCTACGTTTTTTTGTGTGTATGTATGTATGTATGTATGTATGTATTATGTATGTATGTATGTATTATGTATGTATGTATGTATTATGTATGTATGTATGTCTGTATGTATGTAACCTCGCAACTTAGCAGTAGGCTGTCAGGAGTGCCCACTATGAGTGGTGAGTATGCCTCGTGGATAAAGCCACAGGGAAGGAAAATGTTTCTGAATTGACGAAATAATACATACTACTAAAACAACTTTTCATTTTCATAGTACTTTTTGGAACATTCATGAGCACACGATCACTCTTCGCAGTGAACGTTGACACGAGAAAGGCGGGAGAAGTATTCCCAGAAGAAGTGAAGAATAATAACTAATATCGCCGACATAGTCGTTGCTGTTGGGAGACGAATACACTAGTATGTTGACAACTGTGTGTAATTAGGCCTTATTTGTTTTTGGTTCAGCTGTTGATTCTTGAGTGTTTACTGGGAAAGTTTGTGCTGTCATGAGAGTGTACATTCCTTGGAATGAGCTCGGTATTAAGAATAAAAAAACTTTGTTCGATGACAAGGTCTGTTCTCCTGGCAATAAAAGGGAAATACTTATTGCGTCTTCAATCGTTCTCAAGGCCTCCCTTGTCATATTTGATCAGTACTACAGTTGACCAAGGGATTTGAACAGACGATTGCCTCCAATATTAAGGACAATCCTCGCGTCTTTCACTATGTTGGGGTACGCCGAAAGACAGCATTGGTCCATTGTTAGGTCCAGTTAGGTCCAGTGGTAGGGGTCAGCGATATTCAGTATATGTCTAATGTTCTGCCTATATTTTTTTTAAAAAGAGGGTAGTCGTTCCCATTCTTGTAATTACAGGCCAGTAAGTTTAACCACTTATGCACTTATGCACCACCTGAAGATTCATGGACGATGTAACTAGTTCTAACGACAGCGGTAAAGTTATTGATATTATTTCTCTGGACTGGACCAAAAAGTGTTTTACGAGGTGCCTCGTAAACGTCTCTCTCTAAAATTATGCCATATGTCCAAGTAGGGTTCCACAATAGGGCGCAGAGGGTTGTCATTAATAGACGTTTTTCCACCTGGCAGAATGTCACCAGTGACTTCGAGAAGTGACTTTGGATGATGATGTTGCAATCTTTAAAAGGGATTCAGACCGAATCTCAAGATGGTCATCCGATTGGCGAACGTTTTTTTGACGCCGATAGATGCAAAGTGATGGATGTCGTCTATCATTACGCCAACACGATTTTAGTTCCAATAGTCAAGAGATCAATGTAGTAAAATCCTGGAAAGATATTGGTGTGTATTTCGATTCTACATTGAAACCTTCAAGTAGTGTGCGGAAGTTGCTAGGGCCTGAGGGAAGGTAAATGGATCCTCGGCTTGATTAAACGTAATTCAGTTTAATTTCGGTTTAAGCAGTTGGTAAGATTTCACCTGGAGTATTCCGAGCAAGTGTGGAATCCTGATTTCGAATAAGAGCTGCTATTGAGAACGTGCATAGGAGCTCCTAGATGCATTCACTGTCTGCGAGAGTTGCCGTTCGAGGAAAGATCAAAGCGTCTTGTTATGACTCCAATGAAGCTAAGGCGAATTCGAGTGATTTGATTTTGGTTTTCAGAATTGTCATGATTTCGATCACCTTTTCTTTCTTTTTATAAATGTGTACCACTAATAGGGGTTAAGATTTCAAGCTTCGTTGTAAACGTTGCCGATTAGACATTCGGAATTATTTCTTCTGGCGATTAGTGAGTGGAATAGCCTCCCGCAGAGGTTGTTTCTTCCAATAGTGTAAGGCCTTCATGAACAGTCTTGATGTTGTTATTCAGGAATTGTTAGAGATTTCATTGATTCCAGTTCCTTCCTGAACCTTTCCTACGACTAAAACAAACAACTTTACATTTAGAACAATCTGCGTTGTGGGCCTTCTCTCTTCGTCTCTTTTGACTTCACGACGGTATAAAGTAATCACTTTTTAATTATATTAACCTATTTCAAATCAACCTATATTGTGACTTAGTATATAGGCAATTAAACATCAATCCAACTTATAACCGAGAAACGCATATTTGAAAATGTAACTGCATCATCAGTAACTGGTGCCAGTAATAACAGTAACATTTACCGCCAACCCTGTCATACATGACATTTTGGTTGGTTTGAGATTTTTCATGATTAGATGGGCTGATGATAAGAGGAGTTGAGACGTGCGTCTTTCGCTTCTGCTCTCTGCACCTGACTTATTTTATTTTTATTTGCAAATAGACAGTTGACAAGCTGGTGTTTAGAATAGAGGCACCTTTTAAAATAATGCGGTGATCGATAAAGGTAAACGAAAGACCCTCGTCTTTCCCTGGTGCATGTAACTGTTCCGGTAATTCTGTTTACTGGGCAATATGTATTGACTTCTCTCAATTTTAACTGGGAAGTCGATGAAGGGGCCAGAACTCTGCCCCATATGCAATGATGCACCTATTTAAAAAATGAATGATCACTGCTAACCTATTTCCTACTGAACAAGCATGCATCGACCGAAAACATTTCCCAACTGCTTCCTAGTACGCTGTATACTGTAGGTCCTGAAAATCCACCTTGGGGGGGGGGGGGGACAATTTGAGTACTAGGCACTACCCGGAGCGTTTGTCTCTTGAAACATGTGTGAAAATAGGAATTTCGATTCATACACATTCATACTTTCTTCTCCCCCCCTCCCCCTCTCCCCTCTTACCCCCCTCTCTCTCTCTTGTCCTTTCTCACGAAGAGAAGTGAATAGAGTGTAATAGAAAACAACCCTTCTAATCAGGAGCACTAGCGCGGCGTGCTAATCAGTCGATATTGCACATACTTTTGAAATTAGTTGTCAGTGGAGGTGATTACCCTTGGACGTCCGCTTATCGGTATGGACTTCATATGCAACAGCTAATCAGAAGTGTGTTCTAGAAAACCGCTGATCTTGCCTGTTTGGGATCAGTTATTGTTTCTGTTTAGAATTTTATTTCTTCCAACCAACTTGATAATCGAGGAAAGCAAATTGCCAGTTAGCAGGTCATAAGCAGTAGGGTCCTAAAGCATATAAAGATGGCTATAGGTAGCCATCGCCCACCCCCTCCCCTAACAATCGAATATAAATAGGGACCAGTGACGCATTCCCTTCAAATTCATTGGGACTGGAGGTTGACCATTTCACACGTTTGTGAAAATGTGACTAACATATATGTATGCAATAAAGTTATCACAAGCGAAGTCTAGGCATGACCATTCTACATCTAATCGATCGTGTTTACCCCACCATCGATACACATACATAATTCCATCAAAATCATTCTCAACGTTTTTGAAGTAATCCTGCTAACGCGTGACACCCACACATACATCATACATACACAACACAACGGAGTGTTTGTCGTGTCTTTTACATTTCGAACTGATTGAGTCACTATTAGCATCGATATCATATCAATATAACACAACACCATATATATTATATAATATATATATAATAATATATATAATATATATATTATATATATCTATATATAATATTATATATATATATAGATAGTCCCTCCTCTCCTCCCGCTCTGTGAAGATTGATGTCGGCGAATTGAAATTCACGCCCATAAATGCTGGTCCTAGTTCCTGTCTCACAAAACTCTGTCTTAAAACTGTATTTGTTATTGTGATTCTGTAGCTGTACATTCCTCCCCATTGGGGTCTGGATTGTTTGTACTCCCAACGGGTCAATTCATGGTGATTGTTTGTTGTCAATAAAAATAATTTTCATTTGCTCCTAAAATACTGGTATTATGCGGATAATGAGTAGCAATATTTCCCTCGGCAAAATTAAGGAGGATTCGTGTATATTCACATTAGTGAGGCAATGGGATATTTCGATGTATTTTTGTTTATGGTTCCAGCAGCATAGAATAGTCACCTGATTAAGAAACAACAACAAATACAACAACACGGTGTTCACACGTATGGGTATTATACAGGCATACCTGACAACACAAAACATTAGCCACCTGTGACGTATTTAGGTATTGGCCTAAACAATCGCCCGAACGGAATTTATTTGCAGAGCTCTATGTTGGTCTATATTTCGCACTCAAAGCTTTCCATATCAAGTTGATACCTATGAAGGAGTTAACTATACTAACTGAAGTGGCAGAAACATTCGAAACCACACGTTAAATATCAGATCCAGGGAAGTCAACGAAAATCCCAAAACGCTTTAAACGACATGGCAAACATTTGAAGCGGTAAAGCGTCTCGTAGCAAGGTAACACTACATACAAGCCAACAGACAATACAGGAATGACCTCTGACGAGGCGATCTGCCAACAATTTCGCCCTTGTTTGGATTAGATAGTACAAGTACACGCCAGAAGGAAAAAAAACTGAATGAAACAATAAACCACTTTATTCGATTCTTCTTCACCACATTACAATAAGTTCACTATTTATTTCAGCGCTAGCGACGTCCACGGATTTTTAATCGTGTGATACTATTCATTTTCCATCTTCATTGCTCTCGGAGAATTTGTGGGTGGATTTGTTTAATAGCTGTTTGGTTTCTCTGAAGCGGTATATTGATTAACAACCTCCGTTTCGGATCGACGGACGTCATATTTATTCCCTCCCCCCCCCCACCCACTCACCTACTGGAGTCACTAGTCGTCTTTGGTGTTGTTAAATTCGCTTGGAACTGCTATTATAGGTGACGATTTCCTGTAGATGATGCGTGCGGTCTAATTTATCTTACGTCATAATGCCATACTGACTTTATATAACAACATATAACAACGTTGGTCAGTACGGTCACTATTCATTAATCCGGCGACCTTTCACTCAATTCCTGAAACCCTCACACAGCTATTGTCCCCGCAGGTATTGATTTGTACCAATTACGCTACTTCTAATAGTCCCCAGAGACAGTATCGCGAGCCCACAGGACTCCAGGCCTGAGAGGTGACAGAGGCCACGAGCCTAATTAACGACCAACCCACGAATGGCACACCTTGTTTCGGGAATGTATGCCGGCACAAATATATACATCTCCTACGAAAATACCCAAACATGTGTGGTGGTGATTGAAAGGATTGGCGAACACATTTTATGCTTGGACAGCTATAATCCCATGGTACCACGTGTTGAGTGGGACACCTGTGAGGTAACTTGTCTAGGAGTATCTAGCGCCGCATATGGCTGTGATATGGGAGTCACACAGGAGACACGATACGTACGTATTGAAAGGTTGCATGGTAGAGACCGAGCAAGAGGTGCGTGCTGCATAGTATACGGGGATTGGTGGACAAGTGTCAAGTGATGATCAGTGGTAAATCTGATGAGCGCTTTGAGCATGTCTTCGACTTAAAAGCGTTAATAATAAGTACAAAAATTATCTTATATTATATTATTATGATCATTGATTATTATTATAATAATATTCATTGTTTTCAACATTCTTAACTATTATTAATCTAAAAATTCACTATACTTTCTTCCATTTCCGACCTGTGTCGCAGCACTTACAGCTCACCCAATTGCACAACTACACTTCATGAGTGTCGTTCAAAGTACAGTCATCATGTAGCATATCTCACACTTCAAATATTTGGAGAAGAGTCCAGCATGTTGCCTTGTTAGGCTGTTCCATTTTCCAAAACAAAAATTCTCCGGTCCTGAATGTGACACATGTCACGGGAAGAATAAGAATGCGATGGCGCCAGATAGGCCTCAGGCACGTGAATACTACCATTGCACGGAATGGCAGACAGACGGACAGGATGGCTAAAGAAGGTAAGTGCATTGTGATACACAGCTGTAGGTTTTTCGCAGTACTCGTTAAATCGTTTTGAGCAATTGATTTCCTCAAAGTAGCATAATGAATACAAACTGACCATGACCAATGTTCCATTTTTATTCATATATGTAACATTCTACTTCGTCAGTGGTTACTCATCAGTCTGCGCAGCGAAAAAGGAACAACGTAACGATTGATGAGTGCTTGGTAATACGCCTTGTCTGTGGGATGTTGACCTCAACGACGAACGTACTCTGATTAAGTGGTAGGTCGGGTTGAAGAGCGGAGATCAAGTATAGTATTACGCATATCGTTGCGCAAGGAACACGGTTCAACACGCAGGAACGGATGTCTTGTGTTTCAGTAGACTTCAGAAGTTCAGCTAGGAAAAAACATTAGGCAGAATTTAGGTGCGCTTTAGCTGGTCCCAAAAAATACATTCTAGCAGAAGCTCTCTGTTACCTGAACCTAGTGTCCAACCCACACAATGTAGCCACATGAACCACCGCCTGAAACTATTGTTATGTCGACTTTCTGTATCGTCACTGGCTAATTATCCAACTGAATGTCGAGCAAGCAATGCAAAAAGATTATTGCAATGCACTTGTACTCAAAATTATTGATTAGATACAGTTCTTGCACATGACATGAAAGGGTTGACTTCTCTGCTCAACAGCTCGTTCTATAGCACTGTGCTCAGTATCGATCTGGAGAAGAGAACCAATGGTAGGCTGCCGAACTAAACCCGCTTGGTGTGTGAGCCAAGCGGGACTGAATGCAGCGGGCGCCAGGCAAGGCGGATACAGAGAGCGAGCGCCACCCCAGCACGAATAGTCTACGTTGCTGACTAAGGTTCAACATCCCCCCCCCCCCCCGACTCACCGCTCGTCGTCATCAGTGGTGCGTCAAGCAAGAAGACTCCCTGCAGATAAAAATGAATGAAATGACAACATAAAATACAACATTCTCAAAACGTGCTCCTGGTATATGTGCCCGCTCCTAAACATCTGTCTCATATCGTTTTTTTTCTCTGAAATTTACAGTGACTCGGTTCTAGTGACTCGAGTCGAAGTGCAAACATTGTTGTGAATATTTGACTGCTTAGATCGCTCTCTGAAGGAGTAGGTAGAGTACATTCTAGTAAACATTGCATTTTAGCTCTTTTGCTTCAGCAATTTTACCCTTCCGCTCCCCTCCATATCCAATGCCCAAACTTCAAACTAAACTGCGTAAAATGCATTCCACTTAACGCCACTTAAGACCACCTTTCCAAGCGCGTTCCCATGGGGCTATGTTGTAGTTGTAAAAACTTCTCAGAAAACTCGATTCCCATTTATTACCCCAAAACTCGTTTTCAAATTTATATTGACATCTGGTTTCATAACCCCGCGGGCAGCCGGGGCATCACAGTAGTCTGTGCACCGTAATGGGGAACAACGTAACGTTAATGGAGCGTGGTGGTAGACTTAAGCTTGCACAACAACTCTTTCAATCGGGATCTAAGGACATCTGGCAGTCCCCCGGAGGGGTATCATTATTCCTATTTCAAAAACACCACTTCTCGTCCCCCACAACCATTCACCTCTGGCATACGTCCTCCACCTTGCACCCGGAAGGCAGGGACACGGCGTAGGCTTCGGTTTATCCACGCGGCTGAACTCCCGATCAACCTACGGACATCGAGTCCCCAACAGCAAACACTTCCCTTAAACCTCTCCTTCCCCCACTGTCACCTTCAGCCACCCACTTCAGCTGAACGTCCTGACTCTTTTATTCTACATTTCACCGCCGGCCACACCATTCGGACGACATCCTGCACGGCCGCCTCAACCGCCAGCACATAAAACTATTCCTAGTAGCTGAGACCGGTATCAACAGCCACCTCCGTTGCCTTACCTACCCCGAATCTCCACTCCGCCTCCTTCCCACACTTTCAGTACCCGCCTCCAATTCCGCTAACCTGACACACTTCCTGCACGTATACAGAAAATCATTCCCTTTTAGTCTCCTGAAATTTGACCCCTTTGAAGCTCAACTTTGAACGGAAATAATCGCCCACATTTCGCAGCAGCTCACGCAAAACACCACTTGCCCTCCATGGTGAGCAAACAGAAACAACGACAGCTAACAGGCAGAGGGGAGGGGCGATAGAGAGAGAGAGAAGAGAGCGAGAGAGAGAGAGAGAGAGAGAGGGGGAGAGAGGGGGGGGGGGGAAGAGGGGGAGAGAGAGAAAGAAAAAACACTGCTGCACAAAGTATCGTTTAACCTAAGTTTGTATTTCGACATCGGTCGCACTTTCAAACAAAGTACAGTTAATAGGTCAACCCAGCTAGCATTCCACCGGCGGGCCGCCGTCGGTAGAGAGCGGCATAGCGGCAGTGCATTACGCCGGCGGTCACGCTTCGGAACCATGGCATTTAAGCCGTCAAATATTCTAGAGCGGCGTATGCCTACCGCGGGACCATCGCCGGTCACAGATTACGGTAAGATTGTTCCTTTCATAGACAGTTAAGTGGGGTACCAGTGATGTCATGAGGTTGTATTATTAGTGCTTGGTTCATTTCATCGGAATTCATGCTTAGTTTTTTCACGGTAAACGGATATTGCGATTCAGGAGCGAATAAATCGATAGTTTTCGTTCTATCGCACGAGGGTATGCTAGTATCCATGCGGAAGGTCCGTACGTTGTGCATGGTACAGCGCGCGGCGGTACCCCACTATATTGGCTGTACGTACGTACGTGTGACCGACGACAGTGCAGGCTGCATATGCAGGGTGCTCGATCGAAGTAATTTCAAACGTAATTGCGCGGCAGAGTCTAGTCGATATGAATTCGCCGCGAACCGAAGGCATTTTACCAACCATGATCACTGGATTTTCCGATGCACAGAACGATATATTTGAGAAAAGTGTTTATTTTTGAACGACTGTGAATTGCAACATTCTCAAGGAAAGCAAAGTGAGATTCATGAACAATTTAACCATGTATTTTAATAATCCTGAATCATGTTGGCTTAGCCTGGCCACTTGCGTTTAGCCTAACGTGTATAATTCTCCATCAATGCAAATGTTGGTAAGCCTAACATGCAGCTCGATGCTAGGGGCCTAGGCTAGGCCAATTATGGCGCCATTTAAAGCTATTGAAGGTCAGTGGAAGTGTTAAAATGACTTTGAAGGACTATGATTACTTCGATTTACAGTATCCAACTCCAACTCACAAACTGACTTCCAGCCGAGAAGGTAGCGAAACTGAAAGATACCTACTATAGTAGCGTCCTTATGACATCACGGGGGGGGGAGGGAAGAAAAATGCCTGCCTAATGCAAAGTCAATACAAAATTGTGGTTTTGTAATACTCTCTCACACGAGAATGGTAAAAATCTGATTTCGAATATAAATTTACAGAATTCTTTGAAATATAGGCCTCGAAGCAAGCATTCATTGACATCAAAGAAAATATTTAACATGCAATGTTCAATTATGGAGGGTGAAAAAAAAACAAAATTTTACTGTGTTGTACATTCAATAGCGATATTCATTTCGTTTCCTCCGTGACTTCACAGGACCTAGACAAATAATGTAGATAACTAAAAAACGAGATCAGTTTGGAAATGTATTCCCAATTTGAGATTTAAGGGTTTTGAAATACGCTCTTTTCATCTAGGCCTAGGCCTATGTAAGTTTCAAAGTGATCCATTTACGCTTCTTCTTCTTCACCATCATTGATTTTTCAGAGTTTCAAAGTGATCCAAGTTACATTTCCACTGCCCGTAACATACGAATCAAAGTCCGTTCAGTATCATGAGTCGTTCATTGCCATATATAATGCATTATAAACACACAGAAGTCACGAGACAGTTAGGTGACTCGAACTGTCTGGTCGCGCCAGTTATACAATGTTCCATGTGGAGGTACGGTTCAATCACATGATACTTAAGTTTTTGTTCGTCAACCAATTGTATAGAAAATAATTATTATTTTCATTTTGTTTAGGCTTGGCCTAGGCCTAATCGATCTTTATAGCCGGCGGCAGGCGGCGTGCAAATTAATTCCATGGGGGCACACAGAACGCATGTCCTAATCTTAGACCTAAGGATTGGTAAGCTAGGCAAAACTATCGTCCCACACTGTCAGAGTGCAAGCGACGGTGTTGTTTGCATGACGTCACAAAAGCGAATCGCCCAGTAACCTACATATCACTGCGCTATAATATAGCGTATATCCGGCGTTTTGAAATTGCAAAATCCGCGCGTGGATACAAGTAGTCCTCCTAAACAGGCCAGGTCTGGCTAATGCAACTGGTCTTTCATTTTTGTAAAGTACAGATTTTTATGAAAAACATTTCAACTAATCCTGCTTTCCCCTACATTGCAGAAATAGACGAGTCTGGCCTTCGAGTGTGCCAGGCTTACTGTCCTACCGAAGGTGCAGTAACATTGACCACTGTGCAATTAAAAACCTTTTCTGAAGAAGATGAGGAAGAATACACTCTTTGACGGCTGTTTGCCACTGGTGTTTTATCTCCACTTCTTGTGCTTCCTCATGAGAGAGCGTGATGATTACAAAACTGCTCTTACGGAGTGACACATGGCCTCAGTCCTCATCACCACTGACTACAGAAGATGTCGACGTCACAGTCACCACTGTAAATATACATTTTAATCATCATTCCTAATAGCTACTTCTGAATATTCTGGTCATTTGATAGTTTTCCCCAGCTATTAATGGGGGGGTTTGTCCACGCGACACCAAAGCACTTAGCGTAGGACTCAGGCACGTCTTCAACAATCTTGGAGAACAGTTTGCTATGGGAAGTGCGGTTGGTGGAGATGGGGAGTTTCTGCCCCTAAACAAAATTTTTGCCGAACTGGGTGGAGAACTGATGGATAGCTGGCATGTGGTGTTGGAATTGTCAGTCTGTCCGATGCTGGAAAGCCATCAGAATCGACGACAGTAGACCTGTCCTGTAGGCCGCTAGGATGCCACTAGTTAGCCGCTAGGATGCCACTAGTTAGCCGCTAGAATGCCGCCGACGGCCAACTGACCGCCAGTATGCCACGCAAGCCGCCAGAGGTCCGCACAGCGAGGCCACAGGAACAAGCCCCACTGGACCGCCGGTGGCCGCCAGAGGACCGTGTGGTCCGACCCGCGGTGGAATGCTAGTGGGAAACTTGATAAGAGAGAAAACTAAGCTAAGGCCTACACTTTGACACGAAAGCAGGAAAAAATCACAGTGTTGACAATGCTACAAGAAAAAAAAATGCAGAGGCTATGCACGCGAACAAGGCTAACAGAACACCGAAACAGCTAACAGCAGAAAAAGATGAGAGAGAGAGCGAGAGAAAAAGACAATGCTCACAAACGTATCAGTGTTTTAACCTAAACTTTTTATGTCGACCTCAGCAGCAATTTCAAACAAGAATGCATTTAATAGAGTCAAATGATAGGAAACTGAGATTGGCCTACACTATTACACCTTTAAACACGAAGCAGATAGAAGAAAATACACTACAAGCACACGCACATAACCACTAACGACAAGTGCAAGCGGAACGTCTTGGTAGCTGCGGACCAGCAAAAACTTCGTGGGCAAATACACGGCATTGTTTCGCCATTACATTTATCGTTTGTTCACATTCAACTGACCTCTATGACACTGTCATAACCATGGAATGACTTGGAACATGTCGACCACATTGGCCCAATATTCGCTATCAGTGCCCCCATTCCTAAGCTGTGGCAGTAACAGTGACACACTTTCCCACAGAAATGAATACCTAACATTGTTGACACTCATAGTTATAGTTGAACAACTCCACAAGTTACCATCAAACAGCATTAGGTGGGGGGGGGGGGGGAGCGGGGCGCAGCCCCCCATTCTAGTCCCCCGAGAATTGGACCGCGAATGCATGTGAACACATCCGGTGGAGGCCAGGGTCTAATGTAAACTGGGCGAGATCGATGGAAAGACAAATCACACTCCCTGGACAATAGGTTTTTATTGTCAACTATTCTGCAGAACTGACCTCTGATAGAATAAGGTAAACACTGCTCGCGAAGGATGGATTAATGTAACAAAACTTGTCTGGCAGCAGGATAGCTCAAAATAAAGTGTAAATTTGGGGTAATTACTTGGATTAAATGAA
Source organism: Sclerodactyla briareus (assembly GCA_026419785.1). Lineage (NCBI taxonomy): Eukaryota > Metazoa > Echinodermata > Holothuroidea > Dendrochirotida > Sclerodactylidae > Sclerodactyla > Sclerodactyla briareus. The sequence goes on along the minus strand of JAODTK010004221.1, from coordinate 414,141 downwards.
AATCTATAACACTATGCGCACATAAATGTAGCTAAGCTATCCCGTAAGCAAGCTTCATCCCCCACCAAGTTTCAACCTGATCCGCATGTATGTTTTCGAAGTTAGAATGAAAAAAACAAACCCCCGGGTGACGAACAGAGGGACGAACGAACGGGACGAAGAACGACGAACAGAACTGACAAACGAACGGATGGAGAAACATGATGACTTGTACGTGTAGAGCTGCTCTCCCCGCAGCTAAAAAATCATAGGGTTTGACAATTGCAACCAATGCTAGAGGCTACTGCACGCGGGCCCCACGGAGAGACAGAAGAAGGATAAACTGGACAATATCTCACGCGAATCCAATAAGCACACCCAATAAGTACGATAATCTTATGTGGAGTTTCTAACCTCCAACAAATTGGTCCATTATGCAATAATTGTTTTGGATAGTCCTTACTTTTTATATTGCATGACTCACAGTTGAATTTAAGTTTTTCCACTGAGTTGAGTTAACTCAACCTATCGCGAATGTTCCACTGATTTACTCTTACAAAAGTAACTATCCTTACCCCCTTATTTTTTCAAAGAGAAATAGATGTTTGCATCTTGCAGAAAACAAAGGGAATATGACATCTTTTTGTCGGATGAATGAGTGCTTCTCGCTCATTTGTACTACACATGCATCATTTAATAATTGATATTTCTGTTGTTCTCTGATATGTATGGGAGTGCCGTGCTCACATAGTTATGATACTATACTTCCACACGACTATAAAAACAGCACAGCCGTGTATGCATGTCCAATTTCACACACTGTTCACGTTCATTAGCATTCCGCTTCACTGCCATTAATCAGACAACTAGCTGTCGACCTCAAGCGAGCTAGGCAGGTAGCAAGGAAACCATCTCTAATACGTATACGGCTTCAACATGAACCACGCGATTATCCCCCCATTAAGAAGCGTTTGTTGCCTGCGGCTTCTCCCGTTTCCAGTAGTGTCCGTATATGAGATATACTAGTGCATTGTCATCAGACAGGAGGCTACTTAGGTTTACCAAGAGTTGGAATTGGGGGAGACAGCGTAACGACGTCCGGTTTGGACAGCTGTATTGTATCCAAAATGTGCCATCTCCGCCTTGGTTTTCCTTGTATGAACAGCAAGGTTTTGATATGTACAATTGATAACGACTTTCCAAATCGACATTGATGTAATTTTTCAAAGTCAATAGGTGGCGAAAACCAGAATCAAGGCATTCAAAAAAATACTCGCGATAAATATTGGGCATATGGATAGAGGGTTGCTATCTTTTTCATGTAGATTTTTTTTTTTTCTTTTGAGTCGAGTAACCTGATTAAATTATATCCCTATCCTTGAGTCTGGATACCCTGTCCATATCAAATGAGAATGACATTCCGTTCCCCGCCATTTGACAAATCAATGAACGGGACTGTCAATCTCCATTTGATATGAAGGCTGCCGCATGGCAGAAAATTTCCCATCCTAAAATTGTACCATTGCACCTCAAATGACCTACACGTTGTTCTGAAAGAAATAACCTACATTCACCAAGCGTTGTTCAAATTTTACACAGGTCCAAGAAATCGCATACATTTTCAGATTTTGCCCTCTGATGACCTTGAAATGAATTCCACATTTGATCAGGAACAAATTTAGTTTCACATCCACCAAGTTTCGTTCAAATCGACAAAGTGTTGAAATCGCAAAATCATGCAAATTGGACCCTCCTGATGACCTTGAAATGAATTTTTCTCGGGCGGCCAAAGGTTTTGGCCCCACTACCACCCACCAAGTTTCGTTCCGTTCGACGAGTTTTGAAAAAACCGCATAATTATACAAATTTTCCCGCCCGATGAACCTTGAAATGACCCATGTTTTTCGGGACGATTTGTTACCCCCTAACCCACCAATTTCGTCTAAGCAATCGAACAACGTTCATAATTTCGCATAAAACCACCTCCAAAATAGAGGCAGTCCGACTGCAGTATTGCCCACTTTCGAACCCATTCGAGATTCCATGGTTGACATTTGTCACCACGTTTCGTGTCAATCGACCTTGTTTTGGAGAGTTTATCCGCGCAACGCCTAAAGTTTTCCGGCGGAGACTGCAGCGGCAGACACAGTCCCCAAAACATCATATCTCCAGACGCTTACAGCGTCGCGGCGATATATTAGGTAGGCTACGTGGATTGTAGATAAAGACGGGAAGAACCCAATACCTGAATGTTTTCCTGCATTGTCATCCATATTCTTGGCGGGTCTTGGGTAGGAGAACATTTTTGCATCTATAAATGACCGTCGAAAAGATAGTGTTATAGCAATCGAACACCCACTCACGTTTCGAAATTGTGTTGCTTTGTCATATGTCCCTAGATATGGATTTTGTGCTATGAAAGAGAGCTTATTTTGGTTACACAAAGTTCCCTACTCTGGTCAGTGCGTGATGTGAATCGTCAGGCTATGATTTTTGGCCGCAAGGAAAATGTGGCCAAAAATGTTGAAACAAGCTGTAGCTGCCGCCTAAAAGGTATGACAAAGCTACACCTGGCCCTCGAAAAAAATGTTGGGTATTCATGCGACCATGAACCAAAATTGAAACTGGTAAAAAGTTAAGAACACGAAATAAACAAAACAACATTCATAGCGGTCTTCAAAACGGAAAAACGGAAACAGCGTACACGACAGGAATCGAACTCGGGCCGCGAGATCCGAAAACGTTAGTCTTAACCACTACACCAGCCTTTCGGTCACGTGATCTGAGTGAAAGTGTGATCTAGTACAAGTATCGATCGAATGTATCGAGATTTATAGATGTGCGAAGGACGTGGATTTTGTCTACTACAAATCTGATGTATATTTTCGGAGAAATCGTTGAAAAGTGATTGTAGATAATTCTCAGGCCGTGGCATTTTCACGGACATCAGTGAAAAGAGGAATCCGAACTCGGTGACCCTATAATTGGCTGTTATGTTTGTTGTTTGTTGTTTACCCTAGATATTACTTGCGTGAGACTAAATTCTATCTTTATAAAAGGATAGCTATTGAAAAACCACAGTTCATTGCATGAATGGGAGCGGCAGGATATCAGGAGTACGTCCATGTGCGTTCTTACACAGTCAAAAACATTTAGGCGAACACAATTTTACTCATCTTACGAAAAGCACTGTTCGCACTTGGTCCTGGGCAATGGCTGTGGTGTGGAAGCGAGCTCGGCTCTGCAATGTGCTCTCATTGACGCTTAAGCGAACAATGACCAGATTTTTGTTCTGGAGCTCTGAGCGAAGCCCCGCCACTGTCTGGTTGTTAAGGCGATCAGGCTTCCTGTATTTTCGGAGATCAACGCTTATGGGGGTTATTTTATGGGACCACCTCTAATTTTGATTGCCCGAAACATCATAAATGATCAAGTCATTTCGATTCGTTGCAAATGGAACTGCTAATCCTAAAAAAAATTCCATTTATCGGTGTTTACTTCGTAAGAAGCACAGAGACAAAAGTGAAGCCGAGAAGGACGAATGACTAAATTTTGTTGTTTTAGAGTCGAACAGTGTGCACATTTTCTCAAATTTTCTTTTTGACATGATTCACTATTTCGACCTATTTACAGTTTGTTCACCGAACATCTACGACGGCGTTCGCAGTTGCTATTGTTGCTTCTTTGAGAGCCAATAATACGTTTCTGCTGTCAGATATCGGTCTTCCATTTCTATGGAGTGTCTCCCTGACAATCATACCACGACGTTCCACCCAAATATATCTCAACGGTCTATTACCGGAATGAGGCACTCTCCAAGGTACCGTAATGAACGACGAATTGTCCCGTTCGTTGTTGACGGTGAGACACCGATATTTGACACAAACGAGATCCTCTGACAACTCTTCTTGGCGCCCCGAACGACATAGGAATGATGATATTTGAGTTTCGATCTCAACAGACGCGTCACTTGTCGTTTACATATATTTTAATATAGTATTGCTCATATGGACATGCCTGCAAGGTACCTAAATCAAGCATATTGCGTGTTCACTTTTTATGGCACTTTGATCCTCGGTTTAGGTCACGCCATCGCGTAACGTTTGATTTTAATTACAAACACGGTATTTCGTAACATACATCCAGAGTAGTGTCTGATTCCACTGCCCCCAAAAGACTTTCAGGCCTCTTTACTTCCAACATAGTAACAGGAGTTTACGTGGAAGTACATGTGTGATTGCGAGCTGGTGTTCCTAGAGATGTCGTTACTCCACAGACGAGTTCTCGTTGTTCATAATTGGAGACATTATCATTCACGATTCCTCAGTTGGCTTGGACTGCAGGGAACACCGAGTCAATCAAACATACTCATAAATGTGACAAATACAAGAGAAGGGCTGGCTTGACGATCCAAGCCAAGGCCACGTCGAGCCTAATAGGAGAGTGCACTCTTCTACTTAATATCGCCTATACATTGATTTATGTCCTTATTGGATCAGGAGGGACCAAGAAGACTCTAATTTTAATTTTAAACATAGATGTTTCAGAAATAACGAGATCAGAGGTCTACTATTTTGACCAATGTTGAGTACAATTACTGGGAATATCAGCCAATGACCCGAATTCCAAGAAACGGTATTGACTTCTTTCAGCCAAAGAATTTGTGTAAATCAAAATCACAGCATGCCTCAAATCCATGAATCTGTAATCTAGACCGCCGTGGAATAATGCAACATATCACTCCTTCACAGCATTCTTACACAGGGTACCTTTGCTCCGATTCCAACTGGATCGGAACAAGCATACTTTACTACCCGAGTATACAAATATTTTTTCTGCCTCGGCCTGTGGTGATCTCAGATGACCTCTGATTCGACCCCTCAAAATAATGGCGTTCGTTAACTCGATGGGGTCCAATTCTCGTGTTACAAGCTAAATTCAGGCACTAACTATTAATTTTTCAATAAGGATCACCCCTGATCCACAAAACAATGGTTTTCTGTACTTCCCTTTGAGAAAGTTATACACACAATTTCAACTTGATCGGACCAATCATTCTGGACTTATTGTGTCTACAAGGACTCTGACCTCTGGTGACCTCAATGACCTCTGCCCTGACACGAAAACAAAACTGGGCCATGTACTCATCATGGGAAACCACACATTGAGTTGAGCTTATTCCATCAAGATGGGATTGAGTTATCGTGTTTAAAAGCTAAATTTGCGAAATTTATATTTTTGACCAAAGCTATTCGCGATTTACAAAAAAACATAAGGTTCGTGCACTTTGTAACAGGAAAGTTATGTCTATACCGAATTTCAATTGATCGAACCAACCATTCTTGACATTCTCACAAGGTTTTCAGATTTTGAATTCCAGTGACCTTAGATGACCTCTGGCCTGACCCTTAAAACAGTAGGGTTCATTGTACAGACACACCAAATATGAATTTAATACATCTAGATGTGGTCGAGGTATCGCGTTTATAAGCTGGGCGTCACATTCGTACATACATACATTTACACTGGCTCTTGACTGCATAGATTCCTCTTTCGTCAGGAAATAAGAGAAACTGTCAAAATCCTGCGATTCTGGCATATTGTCTGGTTTACCAATTTTCTGAACGAATTTGACCCTGCTTGATGTCACTGGAGGAAGAGGCCACTAACAGAATTTGCACCATAAATACTGCTGTTTTGAACGCTGGCCATAGTAAACAGACGTACTGACGGGTTGTCAAAAGTGCATATGTTGCATTGTCCTTGTATTTCACAGCTCTAGGCTTTTTTTGTATTCGTATCGGTTACAGCTCTGTCCTAGGTATTTATTTTCCCGAAGTACAAACAAAACTACATGAATGCAAAGACATAGTGCTGCACTCTCAAAAAAACTGAAAAGGCTGCGAATGTGGCAAATGCTTAGAATGCATAACAGTGCTATCAATGACGCCAAATTGTCTCAACAGTAGCCCCAGCTAGGCAAAACCTAGACGAAACCAAAGTTCAGCTTCGGCAGGCGGGGGTAACTTATCTAACCACCGAATTACTTATCCAAGTCTGTATATTGTCCCTAAATCATATCAAATGTGTACAGTTCCAGTAGCAGACATCGGGTTATGCCGGAAGTTTAAATCGAAAGAATGGATAGTTTTATAAAATCAATTGACGATGCTTAATCTCCCGAAGTGATGTGTAGTGTTCGGACAATAGCCTAGAGACTACACCAAGTTTTTAGAATCATAAATAGCTGAATAGGTTGTAGATGCAGTTCAGGTCAATACATCGTAGACAACCTTCCTGTCACCTGAAAACCATTTCCATCCAAGCCTCCTCTTACTTGTCCATCGCAGATCCGGGACACGATCAATCAATTCAAATCCACCACTTTCTTTGCCCCTTTAAGCTTCCGATGACTATTTAACCAAATGTATCGCACCCGCCTTCCTGCGTCAAATGCTAACGTCCATTAAAGAAAGTATCACTAGTAGATAATTATTCGGTTTGGCGAACATTCCATCTGAACCGAGGATGAACCACTTTTCAACGGTCTTTTTTAACATCAACCGTCTCGCTCTCTCGCTTTCTCTATCTTGTAGCTGATTGATTGTCGTTATTGCCAGATGGTACAATACATGTCTTCTTGACAAACTCGTCAACGGGTATTCCTTTTAGTCGGCTAAAAGCAACCGCTGCTTGACTGGTTTGAATATCATCTACGGTTTCATAAAAGCAGGAAGAATACTGAGATAACCGAATTACGGATATAGCGGGTGAGGGCAGATTTGAAGAGGTCGTCAATTCCTAAGAATCCTGGCACCTATTAGAGTAAGATAAAACGAACGTTTCGATTTAGTGTTGAAACGAAACGCATGACACAGATATCACAGAACTTCCCTTGATAGACAACTCTATGTTATCTTTGGCGGGGAATGTCAAGATAGACTTCCGCGACACTAATGATCACCGTTCGAAATTCATGCTACCAAAGTTCAACCCGCATGGAGTGACCTTTCGGTGACTAATCGCTTCCCTAGGATTGCGTAGGGTGTAATGACATCACATATATCGAAATGTATAACGCACCTATCAGCACCGATGAGAAAAATGTTACAAAACAACATTCCTGTTTCCGACTGACGCAAACATTGAATGCGGCCTCCTAATACCAGATCATGTGGCGTGAATTGGTTGGGCAGCAACTCGGATGCGCTAGGTGTCAGATAACAATAATTTGATCGTGCAACTTGCTTCATAGGGCATCTGTCATTAGGTACTTGAACCTATTGGATTTCAATTGTGAATACGGTTTCACGTCCAAATTACCCCTGTTTTATATCGAGGGGTACTAACGGCCCTAGCACCACACATCCATAAAAAAATGTATTGCATGTCACTCGAGGTACTCATGACTACTCGTTATCGTCAGCGGACGGAGTCTGTCCTCGGGTTTCCACTTTTGTATGCAATCAGGTCTATACCTGGCGGCTTGATGGAGGCTCGTCACGAAGGCATGGAATGCTTCAACAAGTTACGATTTACACGTGAGCCTACAGGACACCCAGTGTAAGGTATCAGTTTGCTGAGAGGCTTGTGGGTATTTCGCGTGCTGGCCACGGTGTTTCATGATGTTATTGTCATGGCGTGAGGGCCTAGTTTCCTCACAACAGCGCGGTCTGGGAACTGCGAACAGATTATCTCGACAGCCGGTTGTTCCTATATACATGCGCCACTCATTGATCTATAAACACGATCGCCTCGCGACTGAGGAACTTCATATCGCGTATCATTTGAAAAGCAAGACGAGTGATGTGTGAGTATGTCTGACCCTCATTCCTATATAGTCTCTTTGCGTTTCGTTTTCTCGAAAAAAGTTCGCTTTTCGATATTGTCAACAAGTTCACGACTATATTGGCAAATCATAACTCGCCGTACAGCAGTTATTAAGATGCAGACGTAAATGAGATTCCACGAGTTATTCTAACTCAATTTCGCTGTATTAGAACAAAATATTTAGCAGCCTACAATCAAAACTCAGAGACCTCAATCATGTTGCTTTTTTGCGTTACAATTTTTTTCTAAGAGACTTGATTGAAACTGTCACAAAACAATGTGCTAGAATTGTGATTATATTCCATACAGCAAGTGTTACCTCGTAGTCGACAGAAACACAAACGGAGAATACCATTCTCAATAGAAGTTTTTTTCTTCTCAAACCACTTGCAACATTTAGTCATGCTTATTCTGACACAAGTCCTAATGTTTCAGGGGGTATTTTCCATTTTTTACACTGAGTGTGTTCTCACAGGTTCTCGCAACCCCCCCCCCCCCCAAACAATCCGCAGATATGATGAGCGGAAATCAATGTATTCAATTCACAGAGGTATCGGCTAAAACCGGTTTGAAGCTTGGATTTCGTACCTATGAGAGAAACCAGGGTAACAAAAGTTCAATAGTTCGAGTTAACCACTCCAGGATACACTATAATGTTTGATAATCATACGCTGCCGAAAGTCACATTGGTACATAAGCAGACGAAACGGGTACGAATTCTATACCCTATATAAAAACTACCGTTACGGGAGAAAACGTTCAACAACTGTTTTCTCCTGCAGTAAAAAAACAATAGCCTAATCGAACGTGTTAACCGTTACATTATTCGGTAGCGTTATAGAGATAATCTCGCTTTACCCAAACTCCCAAAGACTGCTTCGATTAATATGAGATTACGCTCGACCGAGGAAAATAACGAGCCATGAAGCATGATTACATAACGACGTTTGATATTTCCGCGTGCCGGTATGTCGAGATGAAATGTCACAGCAAGAGACCCTCAATTCAATTCGAGGCGCTATGGAGGCCTCTGTTCGATCGAATGAATTCGAAGCTAATTATCACAACAAACAAATACCATCGACTAACATGCTGAGAAGCAGCTCTTCATCGACATTGGATGAACCCGAAGTAATCACCAGGGAACGTGCGAGAATTTGTTCCTATTACTTTCGTGTTTCAATTGTTGAGGATGCCAACTATTTCATTAAAGTTGAGTAAGACGTTGTTTGTCTACGTTCTTTGTGTGTATGTATGTATGTATGTATGTATGTATGTATGTATGTATGTATGTATGTATGTATGTATGTATGCACCCACTGCGACGACCCTATCGCGTACCAGCAGGCCCGCCACCCTCTCGGCTCCACGGGAACCTCGAAACTTAGCATTAGCTGTCAGAGTGCCCACTATGAGTGGTCAGTGTCTTGGTGAATAAAGCCATAGGAGAGGCAACATGGTTGCTAAATTTGACAAACTAAATACATAACTACATAAAAATTTCTTATGTTTTTTCTATAAACTTTTCGAAACATTTATGAGCACACGTACACTCTTCGCATTGAATGTTTTGCTAGAGACAGCGAAATAATTATTCCCAGATGGACTGAAGAATAATAACTAATATCGCCAACATTGTCGTTGCAGTTGGGAAACGAATGACACTATTATGTTGACAACTGTGGGGTCTTCTGAAAGCTCTCAGACGTTTGACCCTACTCTTCTTTGAACATGTCGTTAACTGAATCCCGAAATGGTCAGGCTTCACCTAGTATAGCTCTCATTGTCGTATCATTCGATAAGTCCTAGTGCAACACTACGCCAGTTCACAGTTACGTGTGTGTATGAGCCTAACATTAGATCATTCTCAGAGCTAATAGTTAAGCTTTCAACTTCACTTTCGACATTCCTCTCTGTGTAATTCCATTCTTCGTGATTGTAGGTGAGTCTCATACCTGTGCGTGTTCAGTGGACAATGTAGAGAGTGTCGAGACGTTCGATACAGGTGATCACGACGAGATAGCTATTGATGTGTTTCTGTTTCGTCAAAATTCCAAAGAGTTCAGAACTCGAGTTTAGAACTTTTCAGAAGGTGGATTTGGATGGATTCCTGGGTTCCTGAATAAAGTAATTTAGCATGATTTGTCATTTGGTTCTGTTGTTGATTCATGGAGTGTCTCACTTGGGAGAGTTTGTGGGGTCATGAGAGTGTACATTCCTTGGAATGAGCTCGATATCAAGAACACAAAAACCTTGTTCGATGACACGGTGTGTCTTTCTGGCAATAAAGGAAATATTATGTGTCGATCTTATCTTCTTTAGCCTCCTCGTCATATCGAGAACAAGCCTAGTGTTTTTTTTCACTTATGTTAGGGGTAAGCGAAGTCAGAGACAGCATTGGTCCATTGTTAGGTCCAGTGATAGGGTTAGCGATCAGCGAAATTCAGATATTCTAGGGTTCCAACAGTTATTCTCTTCCGGTTATTCACCACTCACAGAAAACTTTGACAATTTTGATGACCTCGTTATTGGTGTATCTCCTAATAGTATTAGCGATATCTGGATATCTGGATACGCTTGACCTGGTTAAGGAGAAACTGCAGAAACTTCGGAACTGTAAAGCCTCTGATCCGGACGAAGTTCATCCATTCCTCCTATCGTTTTTTTGTTGCTCAACTGTCTGTCCCATTAGCTCTTATTTTCGATGAAACTTTAACAGAAAGGTTGGTTCCCGAGGATGGGAGGAATGCAAATGTTTTCGCTTATATATATTTTTTAAAGAGGGGTATTCGTTCCTATTCTTGTAATTACAAGCTAGTGGGTTTGACCACCTATTTCGAAGCACGGCATCAGCAAATCACATTGCTGGGATTCATGGAAGATGTTACTAGTTCTATCGACAGCGGTAAAGCTATTGATATTTTTTCTCTGGACTGGACTGGACCGGACCAAAAACCGTTTGACGAGGTGCCTCATAAACGTCATCTTTCAAATTGGACAATATGCATTCAAGAGTGGCCCCACAACAGGGCGCAGAGAGTTGTAATTAAATAACGTTTTTCACCTGACAGAAGGTCACAAGTGACTTCGAGAAGTGACTTCGGAGAAGATGTTGCAATCATCATTCGAAGGGATTCAGACCGAATCTCCTGATGATCATCCGATTGGCGAACGTTTTTTGACGCCGATAAATGCGAAGTGATGTATGTCGGCTATCATACCGCCAACGCGTATTTTAGTTCCAATGGTCAAGAGATCAATGTGGTAAAATCTGGAAAAGATCTTGGTGTGTATTCCGATTCTACATTGAAACCTAATTCCAAATAGTGTGCGGAAGTCGCTAGGGCATGGAGGGAAGGTAAATGGCTCCTCGGCTTGGTTCAACGTAATTTCAGTTCAATTTCAATTTAGGCAGTTGATAAGATCTCGCCTGGAGTATTCCGAGCAGGTGTAGAATCCTGATTTCGCGAAATAAGCTGCTAATTGAGAACGTTCAAAGGAGGGCTACGAGATCAATTCACTCTCTGCGAGATTTGCCGTTCGAAAGATCAAAGCGTTTGTTCTGACTCCAATGAAGCTAAGGCGAATTCAAGTGATTTTATTCGGTTTTCAGAATTGTCCATGATTTCGATTACCTTTCTTTCTTTTCGAATGTTACCACTAATAGGAGTTAAAATTTCAAGCTTCGTTATAAACGTTGCAGATTAGACATTCGGAATTATTTCTTCTCGCGATTAGTGAGGATACCGCCCTGCAGAATATTGTTTTCTTTTTTGCCAATAGTGTTAATGCCTTCATGAACAGTCTTTATTTTGTTGTTCAGGAATTGGGTTAGAGATTTCATTGATTTCAGTTCTTTCCTGACCCTTTCCTACTAAACTAAACAGAACAAACATTACATTTAGATCAATCTGCGTTGTGGGCCTTCTCTCGTCCTTTTGACATTCACGACGGTATAAAGTAATCACTCTTTAATTATATTGACCTATTTCAAATCAACCTATACTGTGATTTAAGCGAGAAACGCATATTTGAAAATGTAACTCCATCATCAGTAACTGGTGTCAGTATTACCAGTAACATTACCGCCAACCCTTCATACCTGAATTTGGGAGTTTTGAATTTTACATTATTCAGATGGGCTGATTGATAGAGGAGTTGGACGTGCGTCTTTTGCTTTTGGTTCTCTCCACCTGACTTATTTTAATTTTCATTTGGCAATAGCCATTGGCAAAGCTGGTGTTTTGAGTAGAGCACCTTTTAAAATATGCGGTGATCGATTGAAATGTCACAGAAAATACCCATCCGTCTTCCCTGGTGCCTGTCAATTGTTCCGCTAATTCTGTTTACTGGGCAATAATGTACTGACTCCTCTCAAATTTTGACTGGGAAGTCGATGAAGTGGCGAGAATCTACCCTATATGCAATGATGCGCCTAGTGAAATAAGAATGATCACTGCTAACCTATTTCCCATTGAACAAGCATGCATCGACCGAGAACAATTTCCCACTCTTCCTAGGTGACGTTGAAAACTGGAGGTCCTGAAAAATCCACCTTTGTGACAAATTCGTACTAGGACCTACCCGGAGCGTTGTATGATTGAAACTGAGCGAAAATAGGAATTTCGAATCATACACGAATAATTTTCTCTCCTCCTCCCCCCCCCCCTCCTCTCTCTCTCTCTCTTTCTCACAGAAGAGAAGGAAATGGAGTGTAAGAAAAAAACTTCCAAGCCGGATACACTACACCGTCTCCGCCGCCGCCGCCTCAAGAAACTTTGCGCGTTAGCCAATAACTCTTCAACGCTTATCCGATTGATCTGAAACTTAGAATATGTCCTTCCTAGGCAGAATCTCGGATGAGTCGAAAGTGGGTGTCAACTGCATGTCTGCTGCCCTCTATTTTGCAGGTTTGAACATGAAACTTGATGAGTGGGGACAAAAGTGGGTCCATACAAACATGACGTAATTTTCGAGTCACCAGAGGTTCAATTCGCGTTTTTTCGGAGATTTTTTCTAACTTAACAGATTCGAACGAAACTTGGAGAATGTGAATTACGGTTGGTCTTGAACAACAGGTAGGGCATTTCAAAGTCACCAGAGTCAATGGACTAACTTCATTGCTTTCTTTCAACAGATTTCAACAAAGGCCATTTCTGTGGGAATATACACGTCGGCGGTTTACCCGTCAGCACATGTCTGGTTTCGAAATTAGTTTTTCAGTGGAGGTGGTGAGCGCTGATCTTGCCTGTTTGGATCAGTGATTGTTTCTTGTTTGGACTCAGTATCTTCCCCCAACCAACCTGAAATCAGAAGTCAAGAGAAAGCGAGTTGCCAGTTAGCAGGAGATAACAACAGTCTAAAAGCATATATAGATGGCTATATGTGGCCAGCCCCTAATGTCGTAATATAACCAGGAAGCCAAAAGGGCTTAGTAATTCCTTGATTTCCTGATAACCTAAAGCCAGACACAGGGCAAATGGGAGATTGTACCATCTCATTATGGGCAACAGAAACGTCTGACAAATTTGACATTTTTTTTACAAATTTACATTTTTCCCAAACCAACCAATAGGATTCCTATGCTCTTGACAAGGAAGCTACAAACACACCCTGAATTTCAAGGTTTTCAGACTTTGACCTCTGGTGACCTCAGATGACCTCTGACCTGACCACAAAACAATAGGGTTCATGTACTCATCATGAGGAGCACACATACCAAGTATGAGCTTCATCCATCAGGTGGGGACGAGTTATCGTGTTTACAAGCAAAATAGCCCTAAATCTCGACTTTACACAAATCTACATCTACACATCCAAACCAAAAACAATAGGGTTCCTGTATTCCCCATAAGAAAGCTATACACCAACTTTCAACTTGATCGGACCAACCATTCTGGATTATCGTGTTCAACAGGTTTTCGAACTTAGACCTCTGGTGACCTCAGATGACCTCTGACCTGACCACAAAACAATAGGGTTCCTGTACTCATCATGGGAACACACATACCAAGTATGAGCTTCATCCGGCAGATGGGGTGGAGTTATTGTGTTTACAAGCCAAAATTGGCCAAAATCTTGACTTTTCACTTTCCATTTTTTGCCACATTCACCCCCAATCTAAATTAACCATAGGGTTCCTGTACTCCCCATAAGAAAGCTATACACCAACTTTCAACTTGATCGGACCAACCATTCTGAACTCATTGTCTTTACAGGATTTTCAGACTTTGACCTCTGGTGACCTCAGATGACCTCTGACCTGACCACAAAACAATAGGGTTCATGTACTCATCATGGGGCACACACATACCAAGTATGATCTTCATCCATCCAGGTGGGGTCGAGTTATCGTGTTTACAAGCCAAAATTGGCCAAAATTGAACTTTCCACAAATTTTATATTTTGACCAAAATTCATCCGTCCTATACTGAAAACAACAGGGTTCCTGTACTCCCCATGAGGAAACTATCCACCTAATTTCACCCTGATCGGACCAACCATTCTGGACTCATCGTGTTTACAAGATTTTCAGACTTTGACATCTGATCACTCAGATCTGATCAAGTTATCGTGTTTACAAGCTGGGCGCACACACACACACACACCACACACACACACACACCACACACACACAACACACACACACACACACCACACACACACCACACACATACGGCAAGGAATAAACATACACACACCTGTGTCCCTGATTCCTTGTCATAGCTGACAAGCTATGGCGTAATAAAGCCAAACCAGAACTGTATTACCCTTATTGATTCGTCGGTTTTACTTAAAATTCTATATAGCGCACACTTGGAATTTAAAATATTATCATTTACCTTTACTGTCCTTCCCTTCCTTCTACTACTTTTGTGAGAAAGAACAGATAACCTCCCCCTTCACAATGGAGTGATATTCATTCTGACAAGTTTGGAAATCACAGAAAGTAACAAATTTGACCACCGGTGACTTCAAAATGACCCTGACTTTTGTCAGGGACAAATGAAGTCCCCATCCGGCCAGTTTTGTTCACATAGGACAAACTTTCGCGTAAATTATGCAATAGTGGGATGTAGCAGTACATACAAAAGTCATTTGGGATCAACCAATGGAAATTGCCAAATTGCACCGTAGAATCGAATGACCCCTGCTTGTTGGGTAGGATTGTTTGATAGGCTATTGCATGACCTCGTGAACTCTCACTCCTGTTGACCTCAGATAGGCTTTGACCTGACCAACAAACCACAAGGGGGGGGGGGGGTGAAGGCAACGAGTAGAGGAGTCGGCAGTTACAAGTATACCAGTTTTCAGTATTGGTCGGATTATAGGTTTCCACGAGAGAACGTTTCTTTCGAGAGGGCAGTAAATAACTGTCCATTTTATCACTGACCCAGATGTTGAAAGATATCTATCGGTTCTCTTTCTAATTAATGGTTGATTTTATCTTTAACCAGAACCAGGTTTTGAAGACATCTAAAATGCTAAATTCACTGAGGCCTTTAGGAAGGTTTCATCTACTGTTGTATTGGCCCAACTCAGCTCAAACTCAATTATTTACAATTTTGTGCAGAGACCTGTCGTGATGGGAGGGGGGGGGGTGGTAGGTAATGGAACCGTTCCCTGTTGTGCTGGGTCACCGCGGTGAGGGGTTTTCACATGTACCGCTATGTTGGAAACAGTGTATCAAACAGATGTTCTGCCTGCACCTACCTTCCAGTATTTCAGGCTTTTCTTCCCAGTGAAACCTGCCATAAGGGTACTCTTTTAAATTAATTTTAGATTGGCCTACTTTGTTGTTGAGAATGCCCATAAATAAATCATCAAAATTTGTCATTGGCCACTGGGAGTTAGTGTAAGCATGGCTACACTGAGAGCCTTAATACACATTACATTGGCAGGTTATAGGTGTGTATTTGAGACTGGACCAGTGATAACACAAAACCACTGTTGACTATAGGACAGCAGGGGTGAAGGATTATTATACTCATTACTGCAGTGCAAGAAGACAATAGTCGATCTATCCAGGCGTATCCCGGACAATTCCCACCCGGACAATTCCCACCCCCTCGACGGATGTTTTTTTTTTTATCAGAAATTAGGTTAGGGTTTAAAGTTAGGGTCACGTTTTGGGTGTGAAATGTCCGGGGGGAATTGTCCCGTGGGATTTGTCCGCACCATCCAGGAAATTGGTGTGGTATATGCAAAGGTGGACATTGGGTCATACGGTTATTTACAGCAATATCTAACACACTATTACTTGGGTGGCATCTGGACTCTGGAGGTGCATGTTTTTACTCAAATTTGGTATCACCCCCATGCCTGAGGGATATATATCGAGGCATTGGGCACAATTATGTAAAAAGAAAATATCCTGAAACAAGCATCTTAAATTTGCTGAGTGGACGGTTGCCACTCCAAATTTTCATAAGCTTAAACCATGTCGGCTCCCATGCATAGCGAACCTACATGCAGTTCGCCTAGACGAACCAAGCTTTTCCATTACAACATCCCCTAAAATTTTTGTTGCCAGATGTCACTGTCAACGTCAAATTTTAACAACTTCCAGTGTTTTGGCTGTCTTGACCTTTCACACATGTGCGGATTCCTTGAGATATCTCGTGATAGGAGTGTTGTATTACATTAGCCAATTCACTTCATGGGGTTTGATTCACAAGACGAATCTGGTCATCACCAAAAATAGCACTCATTACAAGGTCGAACGGTCAAACGAGGTCAAAAGGCCAAATGAGTTCAAAGTAGGTCACCAGATGTAGATTCGCCCAGACGAACAAAACTTTCCATACGACAATCACCAACCCTCTAAAATGGTTTCGTCGACAAGATATATATATGGACCTGTCCCATGTGACCTTAAATTCCTTGACCTAACACCAAAAAACAATAGGGTTCATCCTCACCATACGCGCAACCCACATACCTAATTTGAACTCGATACATGCTTTGTTCCTTAGATATCGTGCTGACAAGCTGTCCGAACTTTGCCTCTGGTGACCTTGATGACCTTGACCTGGCACTAAAATCAATAGGAGTCATCCTCTCTATATGTCCAACCCACATAAAAAAACCTTTAATTTGAACTCATACATGCTTGCGTTCCTGTAGATATCGTGCTGACCATGGGTTCACCCACCACACACACACACGCACACACAGAGACACACAAACACAAGCATACGCACGGTGCGTGACTGCATTGATTCCCTTTTGCCTCGGCAAGGAATAAAAAATGACACTAACCTTGACAGTCCCCATTTTCAAATTCATTGGGACTGACGTTGATTTCTACCACGTTTTGTTGAAAATGGTGATAACTCATTGACCACATCCATACGTTCATGGAAATCCAACAAAACTAAAAAATACAAAATTTTGCGGTATCTCACACATTGAATACAGCGACCCAGATCTAGGTTAAAATTCTAGACTGGATAACAATACCCACAACGTCCTCATGAAAATTGGACAAGCTTTACGATTTTACAATTTCGCGCTCCCGTGACCTCGATAAAGTGTGCAATTGTCACGATTTCATCAGCATATTTCACACTGGAAAATCCAATTATTTCATTACCCATATCCTGACTATTGGATATACAACACGCCATAGATACCAAAGTTTGTCCGATATCTTCCGTGCAAGCACAAAAATATAAGCAATTCGTGTTTCCCCACCTCGATACCGCATACAAAATTCCATCAAAATATACTGCATAACCCCCACCCACAACGTGACACACACACAGAACACAACACACACATGCATACCCAGTCATGCGGCAAACCATCCATGATTACACCAACCACATGCTTGGTCTTTTTCCTGTCGAAAATAATTGAGATTCTTATAGCATCGATTAGCACATCACACCACATATAAACTATATACAAAGAGTCACCCCTCTCTGTAAGTTTGATGTCGGCGATACAGATATGGATTGGCAGGTGTCTCACACCTGATGTCTCAAAGACGTAAAGGAAAAGCCATATATCATTCCAAACGAGTCCTCCCTGAACTGCATCATGCCTCTTCATTTGGTCTGGAGTGATCTTACTACAACGTTCAATTCAAATGTGAATTGTTGAGAACAACTTCACTAACTACTTCACTGAACATCCATTAATTTGCTCAGAATACACTAATATTATGCGGATAATGCAGTAGCAATATTCCTCGTAATTAGTGCATTAGTAAGTAGTAGTGTACACTCACTTCAGTAGCAATGAGTATTTTCGGTTGATGTTCCAGCAGCATCGCGATAGTCACCAGATTAGAGAACCTTACATGGCGTGAACCCTGAAATTTAAGGTTTATACGGCAACTGACAAACAAAACATTAGGCCACCTTTTGAGATATTATTATATTGCCTAAAACAATCGCACGAACGGAATTTTATTTGCAGAGCTCTATGTTATCTATTACACGATATCATTATCATCTCAATAATGTAACCCTAACTGGCTATTATATTTACGTCGTAAATGCACGTACTGACGTTCTATATAACTACCCGCTTATCATGTTACGATCACTATGCATTATATCGGCAACCTTGCACTCCATTCCTGACCCCACACAGGTATTGTTCCTGCTAGTTTTCATTTGTACCAATACGCACTTCCAATAGTACCCAGACACCGGTACGCGAGCCTACGGGACGTCCCATGCCTGAGATGTGACAGACCAACGACCATCCACAAATGGTACCCAGTGTTTTAAGTATGTACGCCCACCCATCATATACGATATCTCCTACGAAAAAACAAAACAAAAAAAACTTGTGTGTGTGAATTGAAACGCTGGGAGAACACATTTATGCTTGGCACTATATAGCCCTATTGTACCACGTGTTCGAGTGGGTACCTTGTGGGTACTTGTTAGGAGTATCGAGCGCCGCATGTGTTGCTTGATACGGGAAGTCCCACAGAGACACATGAGTACGGTACATATTGAAATGGTGCGTCGGAGAGAACAAGCAAGAGGTGATGCTGTATTTAAGCTGTGAACAAGTCACTGATGATCAGAGTAATATCTGCAAAGCGCATTGAGCATGTCTCCCACCTGGAAAGGTACTATCAGAAACAAAAATATTAATTATTATTATGATCCTTATTATTAATCAATATTATTTTAATTATTATTTTATTATTATTATTTCATTATCACCCTAAAACCCATTGCTACAGTTCGGCGTCATTCGAACTTTTGCCTTGTGAGCTGTTTCGTTTCCAAAACAAAATTCTCCCCGTCCTAAGTACATGTCACGGGAAGAATGCTATGGCAGCATGGGCCTTAGCACCGTGAATGCTACCGTTTGCACCTTGAATGGCAGACAACTGACAGGATGGCAGAGGCGGAATTTTGCTTTCTCCTCGTGATACAAACTTTATAACATCGGCAGTCATCCATTCTTCGATGAGGTATTATTTCCTCAAAGTAATGAATACAAAATACATGTCCCTTGTTCCATTTTTATTCCATATTCATGCTGACCATTTCTTACATCGTCACTGGTATATCATCAGTCTCCAGCGAAGAAGGAACAATGTAACGCTTGGTGAGTCCTTGGTAATATGCCTTGTCTGTGTTTTAGACCCACGACGAGCATTACTCTGATTAAGTAGCATGACTGATGACTCCGCAAGCGTGAATATCGGAATCAACAACTTCGGTCACATATATATACGGATTCACCTTAGGCTTGAGAGTTTTTGCTCATCCTTTCGCAGCCAAATATGGACAATATCTTAGAGCGAAGAGCGAGTACGAAATGCTATCTGGATCGACATTTTCTGCCATTGACGTCGCTGGTGTAAGGCAGTGCAACCCCTTCTGCCAATCACAGGCAAGAGAAGCTCGTGGTGAGAGGATGGAAACAGTTGAAGTCATGCTGATTGATGTTCGAGGATTGTACGTGCGTCACTCGCTTCCCTCTTTCTCTCACACAAACCTCTCAAAGTGCAGTTATGCCATTATTGGTCTGATTAGAGGTTTACACGATGACAGCCGTATTCTTCTTGAGCAGTGCTAGATAAATACCGGACGACGGGTCATTTTAAATCACTGACCAATGTTGAAAGAATCTATCTGTTCTCCTCTTGTCTAATTAATGTTGATTTTTATCTTTACCAGAAACAGTTTTGAGACATCTAAAATGCTAAATTCACTGAGGCCTTTAGGAAGGTTTTCTCTACTGTTGTATTGGCCCACTCAGCTCAACTCAATTATTTACCATTTTGTGCAGAGACCTTCTTGATGGAGGGGGGGTGGGTGTTATTTATTGGAACCTTTCCCGGTTGTGCTGGGATAAACCCCGGTCACCCGTCTTGAGGGTTTTTACATGTACCGCTATTGTTTTTTTGGAAACAGTGTATCAAACAGGATGTTTGCCTGCACCTACGCTGCCGTATTTCAGGTGCTTTTCTTTCCCCGTGAAACCTGCCATAAGGGTACTCTTTTTAAATTAATTTTAGATTGGCCTACTGTGTTGAGAAGGCCCATAAATAAATCATCAAAATTGTGTCATAGGCACTCAAGAGTTAGTGTGTGGACATGGCTACAACACTGAAGCTTATAACACAAGTAACATTGCAGTTATAGGTGTCCTTGATACTGGACCAGGATAACACAAACCACAACACTGTTGACTATAGGAAGCAGAGTGAAGGATATTATAGCTCATTACTGCCTGTGCAAGAAGACAATATCGATCTACCAGGGGCGTAACCGGACAATTCCCACCCGGACAATTCCCCCACCCGGACAATTCCCCCTCGAACGGAAGTTTTTTTTTTTTTATCAAATTAGGGTAGGGTCTAACAGTTAGTGTCACGGTTTTGGTTGGGAATGTCCGGTGGGAACTTGTCCCTGTGGGAGTTGTCCGGCACCATCCAGGGAATGTGTGTAATAATGAAAAGTGGACAATTGGGAGTCATCAGGTGTCTTTACAAACAAGCAATCTCTACACACTATTACTTGTGTGGCATCTGGACTCTGGAGGTGCAGTTTTCTCAAAATTGGGGTATCACACCCTGCCTGAGGGATATAAGCGAGGCACTGGGACAATATGTAAAAAAGAAAATAGCCTGACACAAACTCTTAAATTTGCTGAGTGGCACGTGGCCACACAAAATATTCCTAAGTTTAAACGACATGTAGGCTCCCTTGCATAGCGAAACTACATGCGTTCGCCTAGACGAACAATCTTTTCCATTACACCATCCCCTAAAATGTTTTGTTGCCAAGATGTCAATGTCAAAACGTCAACTTTAACAATCATTCCCAGTGTTTTAAAGGCGTCTTCTTGACCTTTCAAACATGTGCGTTCCTTGAGATAGCTCGTGTAAGGATGTTTTGTATTACCTTATTCCAATTCACTTCATTTTTTTGATTCAACAAGACGGAATCTGGTCATCACAAAAAATGGACTCAATGTCCACAAGGTTCGAAAGGTCAAACGAGGTCAACAGGCCAAATATTCAAGTAGGTCAACCAGCATTGTTCTCCCAGACGAACAAAACTTTCCATTCGACAATCCCTCTAAAAATTTTCGTTACCAAGATATAAAGATTGCCATGGTGACCTTAAAATGTCCTTGACCTAACACCACAACAATAGGGTATCCCTCAGCATACGCGCAACCCACCACACAATACTCTAGTTTTTTGAACTCGATACATGCTTGTGTTCCTTAATATCGTGCTGACAGCTTTCCGACTTTGCCCCTCTCGTGACCCCTGAATGACCTTGAACTGGCACTAAAATCAATAGGATCATCCTCTCTATATGTCCAACCCCACATATTACTTGAACTTCAGTCATACAGCTTGCGTTCTTTAGATATCTTGCTGACAAGGGGTGTCACACACAGCCACACACAGCCACCCGCACACACAGAGCACACACAAACACAAGCATACGCACGGTGCGTGATCTGTCATGATTCCTTTTGCCTTCGGCAAGGAAGACAAACAAATGACACTAACGCATGACAGTCCCATTTCAAATTCATTCAAATTTCCATTGGGACTGAACGTTTGACCTTTCTATCGACCCCGTTTTTGTGAAATGTGACTACTTCCATATGGACCAAGCATCCAATATAGTTTCATGGAATCCTAAACCAACAAATGCGTAAAATTTGCGAATTACACATTGAATACAGCGACCCAGATCTAGGTTAAAATTCTGACTGGATAGACAATACCCCACCAACGTCTCATGAAAATTGGACAAGCTTTACGATTTTACAATTTCGCATGCTCCAGTGAACTCGATAACAAGTGTGCAATTTCGACGATTTATAATCCAGCATATTTCACCCTGAAATCCCATTAGTTCATTCACCCAATATCCTGTAACTATTGGATATACAACCCGCCATAGATATCCAAGTTGTCCATATCCTTAGTGTCCCAAAATATAGCAAGATCGTGTTTACCCCCACCTCGATACCGCATACAAATTCCATCAAAGTAATACTGCTAACAAACAAGCGTGACACACACACATACACACACACCTGCATACACAACAAAGTGTATGCCTTGTCTTTTCCTGTCGCAAATAATAATTGCGATTCTTCTATTAGCATCGATTATCACAACATCTAACTATATACAACGATTCTCCCGCTCTAGTTAGTTTGATGTCGGGGGGCGATACAAGATATGGAGTGGGGGCGGTGTCTCACTACCTGAATGTCTCACAAGACGTAATGCAAGCCATATATCATTCCAAACGAGTCCTCCCTCCTGCATCATGCCTCTCATTGGGTCTGGAGTGATCTGTACATACAAAGTTCAATCAATGTGGATTGTTGAGAACAACTTCACTAACTACTTCACTGAACATCCATTAATTTGCTCGCAGAATCACTAAAATATTATGCTGAGATAATGAGTAAGCAATTCCTCTAATTATTGCATTAGTAGGATTAGTGTACACACTCACTTCAAGTCGCAATGAGTAATTTTTCGGTTTGAGTTTTCCAGCAGCATAGCGTAGTTCCACATGTTAGAGAACAATTACCCTGGCGTGAAACCTGAAATTAGGTTTTATATACAGGGCATAATACTGACAAACAAAACAATTAGCCCCTGTGGACTATATTGATATATTTGCCTAAACAATCGCACGACCTGAATTTATTATTTGCAGAGCTCTATGTTAGGTCGATTATTACGTACGCAATCATTAAGCTTTCCACTCATTTGTGATAGCTAGGAAGGATTAACTGGGTACCTAACTGATGTCAGAACATCGAAACCCCACGTTGAAATATCATATCAAGGAAATCAAAAGAAAATCCACCAACACATCTTAAACGACATCGGAACATTTGGAGCGGAAGAACATCACGATAGCAAAGTAGCACTCGCCAACAGATATACCAAGAATACCTATGGCGATGCCTGCCACAATTCGCCAGTTTGGATTTGATAGTAAACGCGATGAAAAAAACTGAACTGAAACCATGACGGACTTTATTCAATTCAATTACCAAGTTTCGTATCCTATTCAGGCTACGACTCAATCCACTCATTTTCAATCGTTGGAGACTAGATCATTCCCCTTTTCCATCGCTCTCCCTCGATAATTTTGGGTAAATGTTGTTTCATAAATCTGTGGGGATTTCTCCGACCGGTTTCTTTATTACTCCGTGGTCAGTAGCGACGGTTATATAAGCGACAGCCCCCCCCCCCCCCTACACTAACCTACTACGTCCTAGTCGTCCTCGGAAACGCCTCATTGAACCTGTCTTATGGTGAGATTATCTGCAGATTATGCTGGCAGGACCAATTAAGCCAGTTCGGGGGAATAGAACGAATTCGGGGCAGATTCCCCCCGACCCCCATAGCAATATCGTTAGACTACGACTGGGCCTATTTTCCAAACTTTCACAATAATTCTGAAAACGAAACCAATTCATGGCATGTATTCGGATGTTTAATGTTGATAAGTATGGGGGGGGTGGATCTTGTAAAAGTTTTTGTGATTGCAGGAATTCGTAATTTTCGGCCTGGAGAGTTTTTCAAAAGATCCGTTCTGCACACTGTTACGTTTCCAACGTCGCACGCGTGGTCATTCCCCTATGACCATTTGACACGATATCATCATCATCTCAATAACTTAACCTCCGAACTGGCTATTATATCTTACTCGTACTGCCACGTACTGACGTTTCTATTAAAACGAACACGCTTTATCAGGTTCGATCACGATGGCAATTATATCGGCACCTTTCACTGCCATTCCTGAACCCCACAACAGTTATTGTTTTCCTGGCTAGGTATCACTTTGTACCAATTACGTATCAATAGTAACCACAGACACATTTATCGCGAGCCTATACGGGACGTCCCCATGCCTGTAGGTGCAGATCCAACGACCACTCCACAATGGTACACAGTGTTTAAGGTATGTACGCCACACAATCATATACGATATCTCCTACGAAAAAACAAACAAAAAACTTGTGTTGTGTGACTTGAAAGGATTGGAGACCATTTATGCTTGGGCGCTATATACCTATGTGTACCACGTGTTAGAGTGGGTACCCCTTGTGAGGTACCTTGTTAGGAGTATCTATCGCCGCATTTGGTTTCTTGATATCTGGAAGTCCCACAGGATAACTATGAGTACGGTAGAATATTGAAATGGTGCTTCGGGAGAGAACAGCAAGAGGTGAGTGCTGTATATTACGCGTGAGACAAGTCACTGATGATCAGGAGTAATATCTGCAAAGCGCATGACATGTCTCCCACCTGGACAGGTCCTATAAGAACAAAATATTATTATTAGTATTATGATCATTATTATTATCAATATTACTTATTATTATATTATTATTATTTTATTATTATTATTATTCTTATCATTATGCACTCATAAACCCATGCACCGTTCATAGTGGCATTCGAAGCATGT
This sequence comes from Sclerodactyla briareus, assembly GCA_026419785.1. Taxonomy (NCBI): domain Eukaryota; kingdom Metazoa; phylum Echinodermata; class Holothuroidea; order Dendrochirotida; family Sclerodactylidae; genus Sclerodactyla; species Sclerodactyla briareus. The sequence goes on along the minus strand of JAODTK010004221.1, from coordinate 389,380 downwards.
TCCTTGTTGGCTGTTTCGTTTTCCCAAACAAAATTCTCCCTCCCGTCCTAAATTACATGTCCGGGAAGAATGCGATGTGCCGCCAATGGGTCTTAGCACCGTGAATGTCTATCTACCGTTCACCTTGAATGGCAGACAGACGGACAGGATGGCAGAGGCAGGAATGGTTGCTTTCCTCCATCGTGTAAAAAGCTTTAGAACCGCAGTCATAATCCTTTTATTTCGGATTGAGGTATTAATTTCCTTCCTCAAAGTAATGATACAACATGACCATGGGCCATTGTTCCATTTTTAGTCCATAATTCCATGTGCTACAATTTCCTACCATCGTCACTGGTATCTCTCAGTCTACGCAGCGAAGAATGAACAATGTAACGCCCTTGGTGAGAGTCCTTTGTAAATGACTTGTCGGTCTGTGGGATGTATACCCCAACGACGAGCATACTCTTATTAGTAGGCCTGTGACGTAGGTAGGTTAATTGCGAAGTAATGAGCATTACGCTATCGTTACGCACAAAATGAACACGCAACAGATGTCTTGTGTTTCAGTATTGACCAACGGCGCAAAACAGACTTCTCAGAAGCCTCCGCTAGATTAGGTAAATTTTAGGTATTTAGGTTTGTTTCGCGCAGGGCGGGGCGCTAATTGACTTTCATATGAACTGAAAACTGAATGTTTTCCCAGTTCTATCTCACATGATATTCTTGTTTCTTGCTTGAATTCTGGGATCGCGAATAACAGAGGGTTATCCACAGGATTGGTTGTTTGTGAATCACTGAACATAGACGATGAAGAAGTCCCCGTCGTTATGTATAATATGGCGGTCCGAATAGTGAGGACAAATCAATCCGAAAAATGTTAGGGCAATTAGAAATATAACGTATTTGGCAGCTATTTTCCAAGAGGGCCGATGTGCACAATCGTATTAGTGGAGGTGCGCTTAGCTGGTCCCAAAAAACCATCCTAGAAGGCTCTCTGTTACTTATTTTATGTTATTCCAACTCACAACACATTTTAGCCACATTTGAACTCCTTCCATTGAACTGATTGTAATGACCACTTTCTGTCCCCTACTGGCTATATCCAACTGAATGCCGAGCAAGCACTGCAAAAATTATTGGGAACTCCCTTAAATTTCCCCTTCCCCGCTTCAGGAACAATAGGTAAATTGCAAGGTGCAACGTCGGAAGGTAGCGTTATGGGGGTCACCCTGGTTTCAGCCGACGACTATGTGATCAGGCGCACTACTTGCAGCTTCCAGCCGTGCATGTACCCGTGACACACCGAGGGTCGTCGTTACTCAGCTTCGAACGTGGCAGCCCTGAAGCATAACTTTGCACGGCTGCGTGTGGTGTTTTTCTCGGGTGGTGTTATCCGATATAAAATGTCACAGCAAGAGCCAATCGCGTTTGTGGGCAATCTTATTCCCAGCTAGGGGCGGCCACTGTTTTGTAACCGGTTATTCCTATAATGAGGCAATTGTTATAACACAAACACACGAACAATCACAACCGAGCAACCCGCTGGTGAGAGTTATTCATCAGATAGATTACCGAACCCGGATTAATCAGTGAATACGGAGTATCACCACGGGACTTTGCGATATGTTGTATTTCCTACCTTTTCAACCGCAAATGCTACTCTTTATGAACTTTTAATTTGGCAGTGTTGTGTGTAAATTCCTATATAACGTACTTAAAGGGAAATTCCAGGCCGACTTATTACTCTTCTTTGTGTTATAATGATCAAGAGAACAAAAAATCATTCAAATTCACTTTGTTGAAGGTTATAGCAGTCGGTGTTGGAGGAGATATGGCTTCCCTTCTCAATTGTTCATATAATTTGCTTTTGCTGATTTTTGCAAACTGGTTTCTGTGATGTCATATCTTCCAACATAAGAAGTTTAACATTTTCTCCAAATTGGTAGATATGACGTCATCAAATGTTGCCAGTTTTGCAAAGTTCCAACTCAGCAGTGATTTCTGTTATCTTTAAAAAAAAATTGGTAACTTTATAACGACATGCTATGCATGAAACACAGTTCATTGGCCTATTTTCAATGCACAATCATTGACATTTGAATAATTTTTGGCTGGACTTGTCCTTAAGACTGAGTGAAATTGGGAATCCCTTGTTGTGAGGTTTTCGCCACCTGTCCCATGACCTGCTGACTCTGCCTTCCGCCAAGCGTGAATTCGGAATCAACAATTCGTCCCTATATATAGGATTCAGCCTTAGGCTTGAGAGGTTTGCTCTCCTTGCGTCGCACCAAATATGGACAATATCTTAGAGCGAAGAGCGAGTACGAAAATCTATCTGGATCGACATATTCTGCCATATGAAGTGCTGTGTAAGGCAGTGCAACCCCTTCTGCCATCACAGCAAGAGTAGCTCGTGGGGATAGGAGGGAACGTTGGCAAGTCATGCTGATTGATTTTCGAGGATGTTAGTGCGGTCACTCTCTTCCCCCCTTGCCCTCTTTCTCATCACCCCAACCTCATCAAGTGCAGGTAATTATCCTAAGCAGCATTTACAAATTGAGTGCTGGTGGCTGCCAGCCGTCCAGAATTTTGTTTTGTTATGACAAATATGGAACACTCTCCCAGTTTGACTGGGGTATCGATGACGTACAGTGCTCTCTACTTGATGGAATCAGGAATGATCCACCTAACCTATCTGCCATAAGCTGAACAAGCAACAATTTCCCACGGTTTTCTAGTGACTCTGTAACTGTCGGTCCCGATATGTCTACTTTTACTGGACTTTGTCTTTTCAACACTACTCGAGTGTTATAAGTTATTTCCATCTCAGCTTGCTCCCTATTGTTGATACATGTGGTCATTATTCAATATACTACACACTATACTCAACCATGCAAATCGAATAATGACAATATTTTCAAAATGAGTTAGTCCATGGGATATGAGTCACGGGAGGGTCGTGTTCTGAAGTGTGGTATTCACTCACTTGCAATCGGTTGGTCAACTGGGGATCAATGGATTCATTCTGAAATCTGATCATATATAAATTGAGAACCTAATATAACATCGATCATCATATCATATAACTTTACCTAATTTGGCGGAATGAATACAATGTTTTTCCTTTTTCCTTTGCATGTCTAACACATCTTATAATACCGTTTTTTGTTTTTCCCCCCGAGAATCTCCTGTTTGTCATCTGTTAAATCGTGTAATGATGCTGGTTGTATTGGATACGGGCTAAGGTTAACCGCCATGAAATCGCATTCTGACCGTTTCCTTATTTATTATTTACAAAGTTGTTTCATTCGAAAACCAAAGCCAATGCCTGTGGCGTCACGATATCAGCAGTTCTCCCATAACTTACAAAGGTTCCAAACACAAAATTATTTCGGTTACAATGAGCCGAGTCCGTCCACGTACGTTAATATCCACAATTACATACGATGTACCATCACCACCTGTTTCCTATGTTGATCGCAATTTTCACTATCCTCAGGTTATTTCAATTTTGACAAATCAACATTGCCAAATATGTCCGATTCATTATATACCTTAGAACCCCATACGTCCAGCACGTGCATGACTCCTGTCCATACAGCAGTAGGGAGCCTTTAGTTGGCCCTCCCACTCGTCGCCATGAATGAAGACCCTCATTTTGTTTAGCTGGTGCTTAATTCCATCGGACACTTTATCGTAGGCGTAACCGAATGAGGCTGTAGGGTCGAGATCAAGTTTAATCGTGCATCTGTTGGCGTCCCAAACGGGTGTTAATTTGATTGATAGTTAATTGCTTCGATTTATATTTACCTGGCGCGGGGTCATCAGTTGAATACTCGGTAGTATGCCAACAGAGGCTAATTGTGACTATGCTGGGCCAACATATAGAACCCAGCAATTCTAATTAAGTAGTGATATGAAGATTTGAATCAGAGAAATGTAAACGGTGTAACGTATTGGTACCCCGAATCACACAAACGATGCATCTTCCCAACTGGTGAAAAATGATTCATATACATACAAGGATAAACGCAATTCTAACATTTTCGCCTGCTGTGATCTTCCGAAGCTGTCAAGCGATACATACTAGCGAATCACCGGAGTATTCTATTGGTAGACCGACCAACCCCATGCTTCATATAGTTATGTTGCTTCAGTCACTCTGCGAAACCTATGAGGAGAACAAGATACCCGTAGTAACACGTTTCGTGAGCAATTCCAACTTGGGCAATCGGTTTCATGGGTCCCCCAACTAATGGTGGTGTTACGAAATGCGATGACAATTTAACATACCACCAATTTGCCATAATAGAATGGCAAAGCTATATATCTTACACGTAGTCTTCTGGTTTGAGGAGGATGTGTGCATGCTGGTGCCGTTCATTTGTTGGTGATTAATAGAGATGCATTCGTCCTGCATATCCTATGATATAGCGGACTACCTCACTAAACATGAGAGGCCCATTAGTATTTGGCCTGACAACAAAGGAAGAAGATTTTCAATTCACCTCAACTGTTACAATTGTTATTTTTTGGCCGCGAGCAGATAATAGGTAGTGGTTACTTTTCACTATTTCCTGAATGTCCTATATTTACAAACCAACTTGCATATAAGAAAATTAACGAAGCACTGGTCCCCAATAAGTCGGTACGGGAATAATAGAGCAATTATAAAAGAAGCTGATGCTAGTGTACTCACTTTTTAACATAATTATATTCTATAATCCGACTTTATTTATATTTAGTACTCCAATGACTACTCCCGTGATGGTTAACAGCAATTAAACTGGTGTAAACGGAACGTGTCATTTACCAGACCCACCCGCCTACACCGAAACAAAAAATCTTCTAGTGCATCTATCTGCAGCGCTCGTGTTATGCCCAATATTGATAAAAAACCGGATCGAAGAAAGTTAAGAACGCCCAAAAATGGAAGGCGCGAATCTTCAGAAGACTCAGTCTGCTCTGAACCCTGTCGTGTCCTCTTGTGAAGCTCTCTTTGGATTATCATTGTTTAAAAAAAGGAAAGAAATTGTGTTTTCAGGCAGCACTGGCTTCCGCTGTCGGAGATTCACAGCAGTGGCGGGCTCTGCTGGTTTTGTCAGGATCATTGCCCCTCTCCCCCCTTTCCGCAAGCTGGACAACTTTTCACAGCGTATGCTCCAACCGTTCCCTATAACAATCTCAAGGGCAAGGATACCCCTCCCGCAGGCCCTGTCAAACCGCTGAAAGTAACCTGTGAAATCACCATGCCCCCAGTGCCCCTCCATGAAAGAGTAGCTTGGAAATGCCACTCTTGTGTGTGGGCCATAATTGGCCTTTTCAGCCAAGAGACACGCACACTGTTGCTCTGGAACTCTAATTAGGTTTAATTCAGCAAATTCCAATCATCAAAATTCGAAGCTTTCAAATGAGTCGAGGAGAATCTACCAATTCCATTAGATCGCTAAATGAGTCTCGGTGTCACTTTGGACCGACTTGGAGACATAACAAATGCGCTCGAGCGTGGCGCCCATCGTGCAGTGAAGGTCACATAGATGTTACTAAGTTTGGGTAAAGGTACTATACGCAGCAGGCGACATATATTGGTAAAAAACACTCTCCCACAAGATCCAAACTTGAGGGCAAAACGTGAGGTAGGATCTGAATGACGAGGACGATATAGCCAAAATTAAATCCGAGTACATTAGTTAACGCCTATTTTCTCCATACGATGTTTGTGTTATCACCCACACACCTTGAGGTGTTTTTGAAGTTTGAGGGTTTTTCAGTGAGCGTCGACTGGCCCTTACCATAGGCTACTTTGACATGAGAAGAGTTTCTATTCAATGGCGCCAGTATTATAAAGGTACTTTTGTGAGACAAACAGCAAATACCACAATTACGCTCGGTTGGAAGTGAGGCCGACACGCCGATCCGTGGGAGCTGCTAGCGTCCGGAAAACAGGTAAGCAACGTTTTCTGGACTCACTCAGAAGGGATGTATGATGAATGTGGAAGGCAGTCCCCGACCATTAATCGCGCAAGAATCGAAATTAGAATTGCGATCTTCTCGAGTTAGGAATAGAGCTTATGGCTATGGGCACGTAATAACGACATTAACGAATTGATACTTGCGCACATTTAGCAAACAATTACAACCTTTCCCGGTGATGGTTTTTTTCCGTTTCTATACTATCAGACATGAAGTTAGAGCGGTATACTGAAAGCTTGTATACCATTAAAGGATGTCTTGTCGATATGAATACAATGCTTTGTCACTGTGAGAAATGCCCCATCTAACTTACTGTGATCATCACCTCGTATGGAAGAAGGCACGATTGTCTGAACGAGGTCCTGTGATTAATTAATAATAAATTTCAGTTAAATATAGGTCTGTGTGCTTGCTACACTTCAGTGACGTAGTAAGTTGGCCGCTAGCGGCTGCATTGGGGGTTTTTTCTTTCCGCTTTTTAACACCAAGCAAGAAATGTTACAATACACTCTATCGCGAGAGCGTTACTCCTGGCGAAAACGTTCCCCTACTATACCTCATTAGGTTTGTTTACTTTGTGTTTCATTTTTCGGCATGATTTTTTCCTTAGCCAACAAATGAGAAGTAAATGGTTAAATACTGTAATTCTAATCATCCTTATGCTAAAGATCACCCACAGATACTGTTCCGTTTAAACCCGGGGGATACAAGCAGTTACATGAGATAATTCACTAGCGATATTCCTCCAGTAATTCAATCACACTGATTACGCTACGTTTAGAGAGTGAGCAAGACAGAAGTACAATCAAAACTTGCAGAACTTCTAGCGCGAGGCATCATTTTCCGCTGTGAGCATTTGCATGCGTGATCGAATTTTAAAATCTGAGTGATATACAGGGTATTAGCTGCCGTTTCTGGTACAGCAGCGGTCAGTCCATAGCCTTTGTTTGTGCACTGGTAGATATCATTAGCGCCCACGAGCAAGGGCATGATGACCGTCCTACAAATATACGAATACATTGGCGATCCCGATAAATGAAATGAAAAATTCGATGTCCTGGACAGCATTTTCACGATTCAAGGAAATTGAATGGACGGATTCTAAAATTCAAGTTAGATTGCTCGAATTAGGAACATGTACCAATGCGTATACGAATGCGTGTCACTGTGCATTAATTCCATGGAATACTTCATCAAAAGTCATAATGACAAAAAAGGCAGGGCTGCTGGTTGTAATGGTATGTCCGCAAGAAATGTGTGATCTACTTTGGAACAAACGTTTGTTTTCGCTCCATATGTGATTTTCACACGCGTACGCAACAATGCCGGGAAATCCCAACCTAAGGCTACAGACGCAGCACAGACCAGAGACAATAGTAGATATGGGGGCACTACAGTCTTACATGAAGCCTGAAAAAACGGTCACCGAAGTGATTGTATAGCAATAAAAGCAGAGCGCGGAGAGGCAAGAACCGAGTTATACTCATGTATTACCGTTCGTCATGATACCCGATTTTCTTGTCCCAGCACCTACTCAAACCAGATTCAAAACGAACGCACAGTAATCCCCTTCTCGGGCCACAGCCTGAACAACTGAGGGATAGGATTCGGTTATGCCCCCATAATGGAACTGTACATTAGCGTAGACAGACCTCGATACCTGCGACCTGCCCTCGAAACGTGAGGATCATTATTCCGAGTGGCAACCCTTCCCTTCGTTCCAAGTTTAGACAGCTATCTACACCCTTCCGGTGCAACAGGTATCATGCTCACAAACTTTTCAGAATTTGACCTTTGTTGACCTTGAGTCCTAGACCTGAACCCCTAAAACAGTAAGGATCATCGATCCAACATAGCGAACGGTCAGGCCGAGTATGGGTTCTCTAAATCGTTTCGTTTCACAGTTAGTTCTGCGACCTCCGTCGACCTTTTCAATGCCTACGCCCTGCCTCCTGACCCAAATACAATAGAGAATCACCAAGCCACGTAAACGACTGTTCATGCCCAGATATGCCCACTACAACACTTTCGTTTTCGTGGCAAAGCTTTACAGACTAGGACCTCAGGTAACCTCATACCTGAATCAAAACAATTGGGTCTTCTTCTGTTGTATATACCCTATAGGTCTAATTCAAATTCAATAGATATGTTCTTTGACTATTTTCTTTCAAAGAAGCGTCTCATACACACTCCCATACGCATACAACAATGCATGACTGCATAGATTCCGTGTACCTCGAAGAAGGAATGAGGAATGATGCGCATCGATACAAAATGAGTTCTTGGGGCACCGGATAGGCAAGATCATGAACCCCCCCGGAGGTTTAAACGTTCTAATGAACTGTCTCGACGATGATAACAGGGGAATAAGTGATTCATTTTCGCAACAGAATAATGTTTTAATACGCACTATATGACATTCATCATGTAACAGAATGGGTTGTCGCCAGATCGAATTTTCTCCGTCGGAACCATGAAAGAATTTTCAAGTATTTGGTTGCCAAAGATTCGCATTCCGCTTCACTGCTCATTCAGGCAAGGTTCAATCCTGATTTATCCGCGAGCTGTGTGGGAGGCCTCCGATAACATTCCCTACTGGAAGATAAACGGTGATGAGGATTTACGCACCTCAAATCCTGCCGCCGCCGACGTTGTTGATTTCCACTCGATCAATTTCATTCTTGCTGTTTAAAGTGACAACCTACGGAATACCAGAGCGAAAAGCCACGATCCTTTCGACACGACATTGACAGGCGATTGTATAAAATTTATGATGCAGAACCACGCTACCAAAATAATAAGCGACATAAGTTGAGAAAGTAACAGGTGAGGGCTAGCTAATGTCTCGGGCGAAGGCACTTACTAAGGCATACGAGTAAACCACATACGCAAATAGCATCCGCCAGGTGTAGTGGTAACCCCCGCCCTCTTTCGGTTGATAGTGATAACAACATGTACGGCAAAATCTCTCGGCTGAGTCAACCATTTCCTAATCAGTATGGAGTATTATATACGATATCCTGGAGGTCATCACAGCAGGGATACCGGAACCGGGCGAAGGGAGGGGAGGGGGGGGGGGGGGGGGAGGAAGGAGAAGTCTACACCAGGAAACTGCGGAACATATCTGATGTAAAGGGAGGAAACCGCATTCAAGAGGGGTTAAAGGCAGTGAAGAGCGATAATGGAATGAGTAGGGTGGGCCACATGATCATTGTAATGCTCAATGCTGCATTTTTTCAAATATATAAAACTTTATCTGTCACATCCAGGGTTCCGTAAACAGATACAAATAGCTAAATTTTAAATACATTAACCCGTCGTTTTCTTTACTCTGTCATCATTATTCGATCATTATTGTGGGGGATTGGAAAATGATTGATAATGGTTATCCAATTGATGTTCGAGAATTATATCCAACGGACGGCGTCGTTCACATGACAGAAAAAAAAAACTGGAATTTTTAATTAATAATGTTGTGATTGATTCTTCCCTTTCCTATGGATGGTCTGATCACTCTTTCTTAAGCGCTACGTTCAATTCCGTTGTATTTCTTTTTAAGAAAACTATTATTTGAAATTCAACAAATCCACCCCTTTAAGGGATGAAGTTTTGAATAGATTGAATACAACAACGAGAACCCAATGGTGCTGTACTCAAACCGCACAATTGTACCAAGACTAATGTACAATATGTAGGCCGTTTGAAACAATGGCCCATTTTGCCCTTTCACGACTTTTGAAGATGAATCTTCATATTTCCCTAAGATGTCTTAGTCACGGTTAGCAGTCATTAAAATTCCAACAATGAACCACAGGCCACAGTGCCACTGGGCCTTGGGTCCTGAATCCCTGGGCACCCGAAAGGTACAGCTATTAGACCATCATTATTACTGAACAACAGCACTATGCAACATAATTGGTAGGAGACACAAGATTTTGCAGTATTCCATATTTGGCCCTAGGGGTCCCCAAATTCCCAATGGCCCGTTACCGCAAGGACCAATTACCTGTACTTTGAAGAAAATCATGGAGCTTGTGGGAGCAGAGATCCTTCATGTACTATTGTGTGAAAATTTCATGAAATGGGCCCATGGGCTCACGTAGGAACTTGGACCAAAAAATTCTGAACACCCAAATCAACAAGAACTAGTTCGGAGGCTCATGACAACCTGACCTCTCCCCCTCCGAATCCTATAGGTAGGGAGGGCGTCCAAAAGTGGCATAGGAGGGGGAGGGGGAAATTCAGAAGGGTGATGTTACCATCTCACCTCAAACTGCTCCTGTGCTTTAGAATTGTGATTATAACTACACACAATTCCAAAATTTCGAGTTTCTTGCTTAGTATAATTGTCATGGCATCTTGCGGATATAGTCCAATTGTCTCCTCATCAAATGCCCAAATTCCCAATGGCCTTTAACAAAGGACCATTACAGTTAAGTTTGAAGAAAATCCAATTGAAGCTTGTGGGAGGAGATGCCATTCAGGGTACCATTGTGTGCGAATTTCATGAAATGGCCAATGGGCTCAAGAGGAACTTGGACCACAAATTCCTGTTAAACCCCAAAGGTAAAGCTGTTAGACCATGCATTATGACCGATTGTCAGCACTGTGCAAAAAATTCGTAAGAAGAGAAGCATTTTCATATTACCACATGGTTGGGCCCTAGGGCCCACACGGGCCTGGGAGGACCTAAATGCCTGGGCACCATAGATATGGAATGGACCACCATTATGACTGAAGGTGAGCACGTGCAACAAAATGGAGGAGCTAACAGATTCCTGCAGTATCAGTATTTCATATGATGGGCCATAGGGCCAAATGGGCCCCTGGACGAGAATTCCTAAACACCACCAATGGCCCTTATCCAAGGACCGTTACATGTAACTTTGAAGCGCATCAATTGAATCTTGTGGGAGAGGAGATGCATTCACCGTAATATTGTGTGAAATTAATGAAATGGACCCTCGGGCCCAAAATGGGCCTTGCGACCAAAAATCCCCAACACCCCGAAGGTAGGCCTTTTAGACCCACATTATGACCAAACATCAGGAACATGCACAAAAATTTAGATGGAGATACATTTTGAAAGTCACACATAAGGGCCTATACTGCCCCCTTTAGAGACCTTGACCTTGACCTTCACTGTCAAACATGTCCCAATGGGCAATAAAAATTGTGTCCAAGTTTGGTCACGACATCCATCACAGAATGACTGTTCGCGAGAAGAGGAATATTCAAACCTTGAAGAGACTTCGAAATAAGGAGGAGAACGAAATCATTTATTCGAGCGCCCCCGAATGAAGATCAGGATCAAGAGCTCTGTACGAAATACGAGGTACCCAGAAATACTGGGAAAGTAGGGAATCTTCGTGGAATGTCATCTCAAACTTTCATGGACTCTCCATATGCTTCTTCTTGTATCGTAACAGAGATAAGGCGTGACCTGGTGAGGTATATGGCATGCACGGACTTGTGGTGAGATTTGATGAATGATCTTACAGTTACCAGATTAGGCTATGCCAAAGCAGCTAGCACGTCAACTACTTTGATCTGGAGTCGCCCAATGTGTCCACCAGGCTTTCTCCAAATAAAATCCACAAAACATGATCTGGAAACTTCTGGCATTTCGCGTGAGTGGCAGGAAAGGTCATGGAAAGTACTTGAAGTTCGAAAAATCGGACAGTCAAACGTGAGAACAGGAATCCAGCGCAGTGTTGAAGTATTCGTTATCGCCTTCGAATCAGTGTGTTCACATTATGTTGATCATAGCAGTAGAGGGTAGAGACCCAATAATTCCGGGGGTTTCAGTAATGAGGGCTGCTGAGAATGTCGTGGCCCCTAGGTATTAGCCCATGATATGCCATTTTCTTTCACGATTGCAGCTTCAACCAGTAGTATGAATGCATTGCGATGAATCCATTCCTCCTCCTTCTCTTCTGCATTCTCAAGCTTGCGATATACAGGTGTCATTGGTAGGTGGGCAGGTTTCAGATAAGGTGAACTGACTCAACAATACTGAACAATTCTGAAGGGGTGGCTTGTCACATGCACTTCAGATATGGGAGAACCACAAGAGGGAATACAAAAGGCGATCAGGATAAATACTCTGGGACGTTATCATGTGAACTTTTTAAAGACTTCATTCACAGTTTGGAATAAACATGACCAGCAATTCCGCCGTGAACGTCGTGATTGGAGAGGAATTCCCTCGAAATACCTTTGAGTTCGAATTTAGACGGAACGCTCACATCTTTAGAGACATGACGTCACTGCAACATGGGTGTTGAACTGGAAATAAGGTTCAAAATGTTCAATGATCAATTCTCACGGAACCATAATAACCATTCTTGGGAGGCCAAAAACATCAGTATGCGTACACAAATCAAAATAAAGGAATAAGCGGAGTCCCCAAAAAAACAAGTATAGCGAACAATCTGTGACGTCATGAAAAATACCCCAGTACAAAGTCAGATTCTTTGGAGCCGGGAAAAAAATTGATCTTTGGACAGTGAGAAGCTTTGTAATGAAAAAAATGGCATTTTGTCAATCGTGGAACAATATTTGATTAATACTTCCCACTTACCGACTTCAAGCGTGATTTGACATAGTAATCGAAATAAAGCGAGTCAATGTTGCGAAATCGATGTGGGACTGTAGATTTAGGAAGTGAAAAAAATTAATGGAGCTTTCAATTTAAGTCGAAGCAAAAACTATGTAGAAACCCTTCAAATAAAAACATAACATAGATTACAGACTCAACTGTTCCATCTACATCAATCATTCATTTAGATACAAGATAGGCATTCCAGTCCACCACACTAGAGACATTTGACGTTATGGATAACTTTGCTCTGTTAGATGCGATCATGTCACCTGCACTGCACGGTGTTCGTGGCAGTTTTCAAGAGTACCAAGTAGTAGATAAAATAATAGCACCCCTAAATATCAATTATCATCCCAAGTATCTGTCAAGTCCAGATGCAGCAAGACAGTAACTCCTTCCTCATGTAAATCTTTAATTGATTGTTCTAGGAAAGGGTACTGTTCATCTGGGACAGTAGGAAGTGAGCATCGGAATTACAAGCAAACTGTTGAGAACGGGACCAGTAGCCCTAGATTTTCAATCCCAACCAAGCCCAACGCTCCAATGATTGGCTCCATGAAAAGGGCAAAACATTGCGTGATCTGTTATTGTTACGGCGATTATGTTGGCACCCTCTTAATGACACCTCGTGTAAAGAAAAAAGAGGTCAATATTCGATGAAACATCTTTCTGGTCATCTACTGGAAAAATATCTTTACGCCAAAAGCATCTTCGAACTGTAACTGTAAGCCAGCAAAGAAATAGCATCTTTTATGTTCCCGATCTGACAAACACCGTGGGTGCGTCCATTGGCACACCGCACACGTGGCCCACCGTGCTACGTTACTGTCTTCAGGTGAGATTCCACGAGGGCGGAACTGCGGAGTGCGGTACGACTCCATAATGACAAACTAACGAGGGCACTGACGGTGAAAAATTGTTCCATTGCTGATACCCCGACCTGCAGAGATGGAGTTGGGTCGGTTCCACGAGATCAGAATTTATTCAAATTAGATGGAACGAGCACCGCTGAGGCAAAATATAATTGTACAAAGCGGTGTTGAGGCCGCCATACCGCAAAGAAATGATAGGAATATCTCTTCTCAAAGAAGCCAACAACGTGCGTTTCCACGACCGAGACATTTCTATGGTCTTTCAGCATCATCACCCAGCTCTTTTGTCCTCATGTGATGTGATATAACGTGTGAAACTTCGATTCTTACTTCCATATCAACACCGGCATCTGTATTTGTGGAATCCTACGTTTACCCTGCATACGTGGACACCTGTGCATGAATGACTGCTTGACGGAATAAACCACCACTATCGTTTATGTTCAGCTTCCCTGGCAATAGCCCAGAATTATTGCTCATTTATTTTCACGTGATGAAATTACTGAACCTTCTAAATAGAAAGTGAAGAGGGTTCGATATTTAATTTTCAACAACTTTTCAAACGGCGATTTTCAACTGTCAAGGCAGTATTGAGTGGTCCCTGTTATGCATCGCAGCCCTATTCGTTGTCATTGTACTAAAAACATACATTGAAGTTTCTCCCAGAAAAGGGTGTATACGCCTCAAAACAGAAATGTGTGTCATTTATGAACCGCTGACTGTCGATTACTTCAGCTCTAACACCACGCTCATGCGATTATTCCTCTCTGGAATTCAATTTGCAGCAATTACACTTGACAAGTTGAGCGAGGTAGCCCAGGGGGAACATGGTTTCGATTTAAGGTTGTGATTTGCACCCGGAGGATATTCCTCGCTGTTATCTACACAGGGAACTCATATAAATAGGAAGGCATAACTGTGTCTGAACTTGACGGATTTGACACAGTTCAGCGCTATCGAATACTACACATCTTTTTTCTCACCCCTTTCTACCACTGGAACGTTTTTATAGATATGAACAATCTGACGAATCTGATGAAACATAAAAAGGTGGATAGAGAGGATTCAAATAGGTTTTGCGTAATGTCAATTCTCAACAAACGCGTGACAACATAAGCTTGTCATTGTGGTATATTTATTTTCCACGTGATATCCATTCAGCGCGACTAAATGATGAGGCCCCCACCCTCGAACGATTTGAATCTGTAAGTTGACTGAAAACCTCGACAAAAATTTTCCTGAACATGGAAAAGCGTTACGTTTAATTCTGGTGTAATGACGACTGCAACAGTCAGTTCCATGGCGGCTCCATTGCTGGAACCGGTATTCTCACCTTGTTCTGCATGACCAGTCTATACGGAATACCGGAGAGAAAAGGTCATGCACAATCTCTTTTGTCTCAATCACAAATTGAACTGTTTAGCGTTTGTGGGTACTATATCCCGTTACGCAACACAGTGTCCGGAAGCAGACCTGCGAAAGTAATAAGGACCGCCGAGCTACCATGCTAAGATTGATCTTGAGCCTAAGTTCTCGTCGCAAGGATAGTTGTTGAGGCATGCTAATGATTTTGAAGTGGTTAGGCCTACTCTTCTCTCGCTGACAGTGATGATTACTTGTCAGAAATCAGTCATCTCCCATATGGCACTCATATATCATGTTAACTAAGCTTTCAAACAACAAGGAGATCATTTCATGTTTTGTCCTATGTCGGTGGGAAGTCTTGCAAGACAAAAGACCATTTTTTAGGTTCGAGACACGCGCAATTTCCCTCAATAGTCGTTTAGGCCATTAGCGGGAAAAAAATCGAATGTACTAAAACAAAGTCACTACTTATTAGATACGTATTATAGATATTATATATATATATATATATAGATATATATATATATATATATATTATATATATATATATATATAATATATATATATATATATATTACTCCTTGGACAGTTACTCTAATCCGCCATGTGAGTGTGATTCTTCACCATGGTAATTTCGTGCTACCAATATCAGACTGCCACATTGTACTACATGGTCCACAAATTACTTTCACATTATTATTATAATGGGTTATCTATAACAAGGCTATAATAACCTTTCGCGTCATCTTCTCCAACTGCACAAGTAGGAATATGCCTACGTTTTGAAGATAATGAATAAATAAAACTGATCTCCGACCTGCCAATTTCATTTATTCCGACCCGATTTTTACCTCGATACGGGGAAGGTGTTAAAATAAGTCTCCACTTCGCATTTAATTATGCAAATTAATGAAATATGTCAAAGTTGTCAGTTTGGCAACCAAGCTAAATTCGTTGGTATACATATCCGGAATCAGATCACAGGAAGACCAAGATATGTCACGTCATTGTATGTAGGCTGGGACAATTTACGGATTAGACGAGCGTGCATCTCTTAAAAATATGGTCTAACTAGCACACCTATTTCGGTGTTGTGTAAAGAATTACACCATCGTTGTGTATAATCTGAACAGTGTCCGGCAGGGGGTATTGTTGCACAACCTTACATAAAGTTGTGTAATTTATCCATAACGCCGGTATAGGGGTGCTAGTACACAGTGTTGTGTAAATGAACACAGTGTCGTGAAGACAATATTTTCAGAGCGTGGGATGGTTTGTACTATTTGCACATCTACATTTTGATATTCAGTTATTAGATTATCCAGTCAGTTCGGGGGAGAGGAATGTATTGGATGGTTTAATCTCCCAGGGAAAGCATTATCATGCAGTACACATTAACTGCTGAGAATCACTGTTTGAATTTCATTCAAGAGAAAAGTGTTTTCTCCCCGATATTGGAGTCAGTTGCACATTTCCTACATTTTTATTTTTTCTTCTTATAGTACTGCAGACAGGGAATAATGTTGACGACAGTTACAAAACAGTGTGTGGATTTAATTTCTTTTTTTGCGAAACAAGGGTTCCCGTTAAATGCTTCTAAGCGATATGGTTGAAAACCAGAAGGGTTTTTCATTGGACTGCACGTAAGATCGAGTGTGGATGATTGGCTAGTTTTGTAAACGGTTCTTCCAGTATATATGCTGAATAAACTGGAGATGTTTAGCATTAAAAAACAGTGTAAGAAACAGTAGGAGAAAGTGTGAACGTTACAATATTCTTCATGACGGTTTGCTCCTTATTCTCGATTTATACTAGGAATATTGGGTGTAGTGCAATCTTTCTTTCTATTCTCACTACCCTGTACGGAGGCCAAGTTTGTCGCTCGGACCATAACTAAATACCAAAACACCGACGCCTTGGAATATAAATAGTGCACCGGTCAAACATCGGTACAAGGCTTCGAGCTGAGAGTTGAAATGAGTGGGATAATATAGCTTTGTTATTTCAGGCATGTTGCCATCTATCCTCCAACGCTTATCGGCCTAGTTTATTTTACCGTTTAATAAGTTTATTTTTTTTATCGTTCTGGATCGACGTTTCAGGCAGTCACTTGTTTATATTTCACGACCGCAACAAATAACACGCCAAAACAGCACATTGGGAATTAGAATTGAACTTTACGTGACTGGATTAATATCCCAACATTTCCAATTTTGGGCGCTAATAATTAGATCAGAAATAGTGAATCACAAGTTTTTTTGACTGCGTAAGGAACGCATCAGATTAGAGCAATGGCCTGGCCCTGCTGCGGCAAAAGAACAAAAACGAGTACAGTTAAACCAGTAACAAGCATTATATGGCCGTGCTAAGGCCGGGTACCATATCTCGCTTGATTTAAATCGGGTTGCCCTATGAACATGAGAATCGCCGTCGTTTCGCCCGAAGACCGATCATAAATTAAAAGGGATAAATTCACGAATCGTGGTACGACGGAATGGATTTTAGGGTTGGAAGATGTATTATAGGATGCGGAATCAGTCCATGGGGAAATGGGGCGAGGTGCACAGTACTACCATACAAGACGCTAAGACGCGGTGGTTGAAAGCATTCCACTGATATACCTAAATAGTATTATGATTGAAACGGAAATAGTGATATCCCAAGAAAAATCGTCACAATAATTTTTATATATATAGTTGATCGAATGTTTTTTTTCGAAGAATACTATGATTAGATAGGTCTATTTTATGAAAACTGCGCTAAAATTTATCAAAATAAATTAAAAGTTGCAACACCTGTTGGTTCGATTCAGTAAATACTGAATATATTTAAATGAATGAATGAACGTCAGGAGTATTTCGAGACATTATATTTGATGAGTGACGGAGTCCTCCTAATTGGGACCAAGCTGGGTGAGCTGCTGTGTAACACAGAAATATCCGGATTCGAAACAATATGCTAATTGGAAACGGATGAGACTATTTATGCTGCGTCGCCATAGCATGTACGGTTGAGCAAGTTCCCGGGTCAGTGCATGGACCTTGTTGTATTATTGAGACATTATACGAAGGTCACACAAGCTCTATGCAGGCACCACTGCACCGACAGCTGTCAAAAAAAAACAAAAAAAAAATAGTTCCTCTTCGAACAAATACTAGCGCAAACCTTGCAAATATGTATAAACGTAATCACGAAATGTAAATGAGATATCGAAATATCCCCAAACATCTATGTGCACTGATGATTTCTGCGGTTATCAGATGAACTCGAATCGTTAGTACCCACGCCCTCCATCAGCTTTTGATGTTATTGGTATAATGCATGGACTCGGAGAGGCCATTTTATAAGAACATCTGCGGTTCCGTGGTGCTTAACGGTACTGTCATCCAAATTGTTTACAGACATTCTTCGGATGGCCTATTGGGTTTGATAAGGACGTCATTCCAAAGGTGAAATCACTAGCGCATACATGAACGATTTTCTCTATGAAGCAAACGCCTCCGCACCAAAACAAAAAGCGATACAATGGTTAGTAACGCTGGTAATGCAAGGACGCTTTGAGATACCACGTTAGGAATGAGAAATACTCATCACATGAGTAGCCTGCATTGTAGATCCGAAGTCCTTGGCAATATTTAATTTTATTTTCATTTCATTTCGCTTGCTCTAGGCTGTTTTCTGCTCGCCATTCTCCTGTCCCTAGGCGTTTAACTGCCGCCATTGTTCTGCTATAGGCTTCTCCCGCCAATTTTCCGATGAATCGGCGGGAAGTCAAGCTAAACCAATTCGTTTTCGTTCTTCAGAATAACGTTAGCATAGCGACCAATATGAAGGGCGGACGGTCCACTCTCATAAAATATTTAGGATGGTAATCATTCATATGGTCGAAAGCAGATGATGGTTGAAATAACGAACTTTGCCGCGGGAAGAATGTTGTTTGAAGCATGCCCATCTCTAGTGATTATAACACTTGGATTATTCTCGTGGTATGGATCTGTCACAATCAATAATTCCACCGAAGTATGGTAGGGAACAGTTTTAGGACTATCTGCATGCCTGCCGTGCCTACTGCGCTCTCGCAATAATTGCGAGGCCGGTTTTCAATATGTTTAGATATTCTGTGGAATAGTAGTGAGAAATTCCATTCCCAAGTGGCTATCTATTAATTCACTCTATACTAGGTGTAAAATCGATTAATCAAAAACAGCTGGAAGAACACATTCCCTATGTTAAAAGAGAGATAACAGCGAGAGACTTCACTCCCAATAGTCTACCGTATCTGACGCGTCAGGTGAACATGTTAAAGAAATGAATAATTCAATAGGCATTATTGAAATTAGATACGCGAAAAAGGCCGCGTGGGGTTAACGCAACAGTTTTGGTGTCATGTGGAGCCTATGAATTACGTTTCGATGCGATACATATAACACAACGTTGAAACGTGGATGCACACTTCCGTATCGACTACGTCAATTACCGTGATTGAACTTTTTTTCATATGCTGAAATTAGCAATTACCGTTGAACGCTACATTTCTAACATCTTGCTCAAAGAAAACAGTAAATAGACATCCATTCACGATTTGCCTTTACATAGGGCAAGTTATTTCAGTAGGTTTCTTTTTTACTCAAGTCGCAACGTCCTCGTGGTGGACTTCCTAGATCCCGCAATTCATTCCTGTTATGTACATTTCTGTCAGTATAAACTGGAGAAAAGAACTTGACCTTTGCACCTGACCCACACAATATGGCATGCCCTTATTTTCCGCATATCGGAATGACTTTTGGACTTATCGTCTTTACAAGTTCTCGGGTTCATCCACCTGACGCTTGGCCTGACCTCGAAAGTTTAGGTTCAAGTTCAATTTTCTTTCCTTCTTTTACTTTCCTCTAACTTTTTTAACATATAATCGGAACATATCATCGCTTAACATATTGTAATGTTTATTTCAAAAGTCAAATAGAGGAATTGTAGGACCAGAATTAAGAAGATACTATTCTAGTCGGGTACCTTCGTTCCAACTACATTTTATACTCGCATACATTTGAACTCACTTTTAAATGGTGACGTAGATGCTTGCTCACATACACACTGTTCAGAAAACACATACCCACACGCGCGCGCACGCCGCACACACGTATACTAGTATCATGTGTTTTCGGGCATGAAGGGCAACAAACAATAAACAAAACATGGAAAGCTACACGTGAGAATTTACAAACGCTGTCTACCTACACCCTATCCGATTGTACAAGCAATTTATACAACATAGTGTAGAGGTTACATACATCACTATAAATGCGACTGCATTCAATTGATTGTCACGTCAAAAAATAAAACCTTCACACGAGCAACCACGACTCTGACGGTACTAATTTAATTTTTTTTCCTCCTAAATTTTGAACTGCCAACCCAACGACCTAAGTAAATTCTAACAACAACGCGACAACATAGTACGCGGATATCAAGAGTCACTGAACGTGCGAGACTGTGTGGTGCTATGTATCTTTTTCATAATTATCATAAATGCCTGACATTCTACCTGTCAAGTGTAGAACAGTGTCCGACAGCTCCCCTATTCTTACATCCTGTACCTTTAGTTATGCCAAAGTTCAACAACATCACAATGTGGATAAGAACCCGTTGTCAGCCGGTTGATCCATGAGTCACTCTAATGTGTTAATGCTACGATCCTCGCTTCGAATGGGAAGACTGTTCGCCAAATAGCCCCGATTCCTCTTTATTCCATCTGGTATATATATATATATATATTATATATATATATATTATCGCTGAGAGGTGCGATTTTAATGGACGTTATTTGACGAGACAAAACCCTAAGGGCGCTCGATCATATTTTACTGTCCTGACAGAGTAGATGCTTAATGGGGTGTTAGAACACCTCAAATCCAGCCTTGGGGTCATTGAATCCACTTTTTCTTCGCTCATTCTCTTTTCCTTTCTAGATCAGAACTCTACGAATACGACAGTCTGGATGGATTTCTCTTAGCTTACGATTTAATGAAAGAGGAACTTTCAATAACTTTGCGAAGTAATATATCTCTACGGCCAACCTGTCGTCACGAGAGCATGCCGGAGGAATCGACGAGGGAATATTAGTTACTCAAGGACGAAAAACAAATAACACTTCCCTTTCATCAAGTATAACTTAATATTATATCGGCCATTACTGACGTTCTGCTATTATCAGGGACCCCGCTCATTTCCAAAAATTATTGCGCACTGGCAATACATCGATAAACTAGAGAACCATGGTGCCGTAGCTGCAGAAAACCGTCAATTCAACAATGTTATTTTTGCGAGAGCATCACAGGATTATTTTATAATTTCTAACCGAATTGCTTATTTGAACTCTGAACAAGTTGCAAGTTCGACTATTTGTGAAATTGTCACAAACTGGCTCATGGGTTTTCAATTCTTTTGATGTGTAGCCTATACGACTAGGCTTGTGGTCAACCAGAATTTAGAAGTCGCTGAACATCGTCTCAAACTCAGACACGTGAATCTTCAAGGCCTGACACCTGCAATTTCCCTGTGTTACTATGAGCTGGAATTTTTCATTATGTCCCTTCATCGACTTCCACCTTGAACTAGACTGTTTGATCCCTAGAGCTGGGTAAATCGGCACACATAAAGAAACTAGAGACAACCAGGCAGACAAACAGACAGCCACACACACAACAAAGTGATGCTATGTCACTTCCTGAACAAAGTTTCAGGCAGGACAAAAATACAAGCAGAATGACTGATGTAGAATGACCCCCAGTGACTTTTTGGAAGTATGTGCAGTTGGAAGCTACCCAACATCACATGCAGAAATGCACACGTGCATCACACACACAAAAATGACCACAAGCATCTTCTTGACTCTTTCAATGCAACCACGATTTAAAAAAAAAAAAAAAAAAAAAAAACCCAAAACCAAACCCCAAAGTCCTCACATAACAACAGCATACAAACGTTCCACAAGCACAGGTTTGTTTAAGATACCTTTAACACTCACTGTTAAATCCTTGGTGTGTATTCACCCTTTCCCAACTGCGTTAATGATCTCTTCATATTAAGGTATTCAATGCAAGATGATGCAAGACAATACATACATACAAACAATGTGTTCCAAAACATTTCAATTCCCTCCTCACAAGAAGAACTATGAGTGCAGTCGTTGCCATCGCAACAATAATGCGATTCTAATCCCTGTGGTTAGGCACAGCAGTATCTTCAGACCATCTGCAGCTATCAAAACTATCCCCTGTAACTGACCCTATTACATGAACACTGAACTGAGCATGGCAGCAGAACCTAACAAGCAAGCTGTTTAAGTGTGAGACTCCTGGCATACCTCACCATACACTCCTGTTATGTGGCCATGAGCCCAATGAACAAGGTCAAGTGGCCACTGCTGATTGGATTTCTCTAAACATTTTAACTCTGCAGATGTGAAACCAGAACTGTGTGATGTAGTACAGTCTGTCCAGCTGGATGATCTCTTCAACAATCTGTCCACATGGTTTCATGAGCTGAAGGTCATGGACTCATTGTCACAACAAATTGGGGGGAAATAAAAGCAGAGAAGCAAATTCCTGGGAACTCGGCACTGACCGTTGCCTCAAAATTTGAGGAAGGAAGCAATCTGCTTGATTTAACATGAGTCCCAAGGCCACATTGGGCCTCGGCCAGAAATTCACAAACAACCACAAGGACCATGACCCAGAACAACACATGTGACTTTAAAAAGAAATCAACTGAAACTTGTCGGAGGAGTTGCATTTCAAGTACCGCTGTGTGATGTTTCATGGCCTCAAGCCAGTGGGAACGTGGTAAAAAATAATCTGAAACAATCGAGGCTGTAGACATCATTATGACAAAATGTCGGCACTGTGCACCAATAATGCCAGCCACGGTTGCATCAAAATTTGTAGCGAAAGAGAAGCACTTGGCCTAATTTCAACATGATGGGCCCCAGGGCCACACGGGCCTGTGGTCCTAAAATCCTGGGCACCCTGGAGGTACGGCTATTAGACCATCATTATGACCGAACCTCAGCAATGTGCAAAAAACTGTAGGATAACAGATTTTGCGTATTTCATATAGTGACCCCGACTGGGCCCAATAATTCCAAACACGTCCAATGGCCGTCCACCAAGACCATCGCATAATTTTTGAAGAATCACTTGAGCTTGTGGGAAGATATGCATTTCAAGTAGGATTTTGTGAAATTTCATAACCGGGCACCCGGGCCCAAGTGGGACCCTTGGACCAAATATTTTGCAACACCCCGAATGTACGGCTGTCAGACGCACATAATGACTGAATTCAGCACTGTGCACCAAAATTGGAGGAAGAAGCATTTTTCGTATTCCAACATGACTGGGCCCTGGGCCACATGGGCATTAGGTCCTAAATCCATCGGCACCCTTCAAGGTACGGCTAATTGTAGCTATGACCGAACATCAGCCCTGTGCAACTAAAATTTAGTAGAGATACTTTTGAAATTTTACCCATAATTGACCCATATTAAGGGCCTTCTGTGACCTTGACCCTTCACAAAGTCAAATAAGTCTCATGGGTCAATGAACATTGTGTCAACGTTTGGTCAACATCCACCGAATGACTGTTTGGGAGCCAAAAGGCCATTGTTGACACCTGGATAGATAGATGATAGATAGATAGATAGATAGAAGATAGATAGATAGATAGAGTTGACTGCAGATTCCAATAGCTCAACCAGCATAGCTGGTTGAGCTAAAAAATCAATGGTGACTTTCGCCACATGATTCCGCACCAGCCCTTTCGTCAGCTTGGTAAAACATGTTAAACGGAGCAAAACACCATCCGATATTAGGTATACCTTTGGTAGACGTGTATATTAACATCTTATTTTCAACGAATTCTACGGGTCGCCAGAGCTAGGTAGGCCTCTCAAAATACTCTACCGTATCGATCGCGGATAGCTACCACCGGCAAGACTCGCCTCACTCTCGTACTAGTGTTCTGATGATATCATGCTAACGACAATCCCAACTACAACGCCCCATGACGCATATACGTCTTCGAAAGTAACCATCATTGGATCCGACCACTTTTCGGAACCCTGAGGTGCGGAAGTACAAGTTTATTGTAAGTGCCCACAGCCGACTGACGAGACTTATGGCAAATATCCGTAACAACTAACACGCCATGTTACCCCCCAGGAGATCCACTGCAACCGCATATGAACCAGCGAGTGAAGCACCAAGAATCTCCCCCATCGTGCACCTGCAAGTACAGTCCAACTGGAAAACGTCCTGGTACTGTGGATTTCGAAAATGTTTTTCCCTTGCAAAACGTCCATGACACCACCTGCATTCTTCCGCCGGCTACTGTATAAAACTATTCAACTAGCCGACCCACTTTCGACGCGAGCCGAACAATCTTTCGAATCGAACAGAACTGGTAAACTAACACTGCCAGTGTCCAAAAAGGATAAGGAAACAGGCTCGCACGGAACTCAGCCCAAGTGACACTGCTACAACACCGTAGACGAAATCAGGAACCTCAAGATTGTATTGGGGGGATTCCTTGGACACGTGTAACATCAACCAACCAACTACAGTGGAGTTGTACTGCTCAGTGATTACAAGCTGGACAGTTGTTATTTCTCGGTGAATGACCCTGCTCATAGACGAAATTAATAGGTTCAAATGATCTGAACACACATTTTCGAACATCTTCGAGCCTGCGTACGTATAAAATGGCAAAAACCGGAACACCAGAATTTGACAATGTTTCCCTAAATTCTCACAGTTTATTAGAACTTACAATCACGTAGAGTCTGTATCTTTTCAAACTGATAATGCCGAGCGTGATTTATTATCGTTACTATTTCACGTGCATATTCGATCTCGATACCATTCATCATGCTTCCATAAGTACATTTAACATCCATATAACGGAAACGGCACGGTAATGCAATCTGTTTATTGGGTGGATTCGAAGGACGTCGTTACCAATTAGTTTACTTGATTCAGTGTTCATATTGCTTCCCGTGCGGAAATAGATGTCTCTATTATGAAAAGGCTGATCATCAATCAATCAGTTCTAAAAACATTTGTTGTTACAAGAACAACAATAGTTCAGTAACATGAGTAGGCTTCCCGAATCACGACGAAATATGACGATTCTGGGTCTCGTGATAGTGTCTTTAATACCAATGATTGATCACTGCGATTATACACGCTTCCACTGATGATCAGGGTTGCTAAGGCATTAAAACACATTTCATAAACATCCATGTATGAATATAATCCAAGTTTGCTTGAAAAAGATATATATTAATATAGAGCATAAGGATGATAATCCCCATATATTGATTAATTTACCTCCATATGTTGATATGAAACTCTACTCAAATAACAACTGCAGTAACGATTACACAGAGACTACTATAAAAGCTAGTCCTGTGTGAGAGGAGCGCTGCAGTTGGATGTACGTAGGCGTTTACAATATACTGTTGTGAGAAGACACAATTACGGACACACATTGAAAGAATAAGTATTTTCCGTTTTTTCAACTATGACGTCACATATGCGCAAGGTGACTCTTCCTGCATTTCTTATCTGATATTGGATCAAACTTGAGGTCATCCTTCTCAAAGAACAATCGTTTTTTGAAATGGGGTTGCGGCCTGTAGAGTTTCCTTTCTTCACAATTATAGTCACTCCTGCAGTTTCCTCAACAATCCGTTGCAGATTCATTCGCGTGGGAACCGAGTTACCAACGCGGAAATTAGCGAAAGTACAAACTGGGTTTACATGTACAATCTCGAGAAAGGCATTGTTAAATAGCAGAGGTTAGAAACATTTTGAGAAAAGTGATAAAGGGGCGTATTGCTCGTATTTTTCATTTTACTATTAGTTAGTGATCGAACGCGTTCACACGTAGTACAAGTACAGAGTACAGAGATATATGGTTGAAGTCGGTGCTGACAATTGGAGTGAAGTTTTCTTGAAATTCCGTTCTGTCTGTGGCTACATATCCGATTTCGAAGTTCCCATCCGAAACAATTGTCATTATTAAACACTATTACATCATAACTTTCTCACGTAGAGCACACAGTTACTGAAAAATGTCACCGCTCATGTCACCACACATTAACGCTAATTTGTTTCAGACATTTCGGGTGGGAAGATGCGCAATGCGGTAATCGCACAAATGTGGAGTAACTTCGGGCACAACGCGAAAAGTGTTCATCTGAGTACTTAACTCATTTTAGAAGGAATTTTCGCCTCCTAAAAAAACAGTTCTCCATATCCAGTATCTGCCAGATAATATTGGTTCATTGCTTTTTTTTTTGCTCATCAAGCCTCATTCCGTATCTTCTGCCTCCTGTATATAGAGGCCCCGAGCAAAAGAACTGTGACAATGAACCGATAGACGGACAGTACGGTTACACTCTATCAGTGTGACACACGGGCGATCCAGTGCAACTGAACTTGTCAATGAGCTGCTGGATTTTGTAAAAAACTAACACTAACATGGATGTTAGGTACGTCTCAACATCACAAACACCCCACTGTCTGGTCTTACGGGGATTCGAATTAAGGAGAATCGTGCGCCCGATTAGGCCAGGAAGTGGGAGTTTAAAATCACCTTAGACCTATAGGTAATTGGGTAACATAAAACTGATAGATCCTAGTTAGTCGATGCAAAAGAATGGGCAGGAATCTGGATTTTGTCCAGAAGAGTACCGAACACCACATCAGGAACCATGGAACTATTTATCATCTGAAAAGGGAATGAGGCACATTGGAAGAGGGCGAATGAACGTCGTGGCAACACCGTACGATAATCGATTCCATTTGGTGAGAATAACATTGTATCAGCTATATATTTTTTTGTTACTCTCACTTACTCTCACAAGTTACGGGTAAAGCAACAAGGACGCGAAAGGTAAAGGTGTATGTACTATGTTTATGTAAGTGATAATCAACGCCTGAGTGCAACGCCTTTCAGCAACAGGTGGTTGGGACATTTTTTTTTTCCTCTAGGCTATGGGTAGGGTGGCTAATGCTTTATTCTTTATTATTATCTCTAGTGGCTACATACTAGCGTCAATTCACCGTAGGAGTGTTATCGTGGATTGCTGGGGCTAGCAGTCGTATGTCCCGAATGTTAGAAACACTAATCAATAGGATTTCAGGGGAAAACAGAGTTAGAGTAACACTCTCAGGAGTACTATTAAATTAGTGTGTCCAAAATTCTGTGACACGATAAGCCCCTGGAAGGGGAACTAGGAAAATGCAGTGAAGTGTGCTGGTGGATTCTTCTGAGAATAAAACTCGTTAATTATTGGCAATTAGAGCGTTCCAGATCACTACCCCAATTCTCCCCGGCTCCTTTCTCCTGGCCCTAGCCAGGTGAGGGACATATATCCATATATTTTGAATGGTGACAACATCCTGTTAGAGCTCATTAATATGCATTGCCGCGGCACCTCCTCGTGTCACAAGTGGCTGATATAACTACAGTCACTGCCGATGAATGGTGAACTTTCTTAATGTGGGACGCAGTGACTTCTGACACACAGTTTGGAGAAAATGCCATTAGAAATTAATGAATGACACTGAAAAATGAAACACGGCCCATTAGCTCTACTGGCAGAATTGAATTATATTCCGGAAGCATTTTAGCGATTGGCAACCACTCCTTATCTTCGTGACACCGAATATTGACGATGAATTGGTCGAAGGAAACACTCTTTGGATGGAGCCAAAAAGGCACGGGACACGACTGGATAAAGTCCAGGGGCCATATCAGATTTCGTTGCAGCTTGCTAGCAAAGGTGAAACAAAAACTAATACTAATAAATAAATATGGAGGCTCTAGCTAGCATATTGCTTCGTTCAAGCGATAACAGCAGGAAGAAACAGGCGGACACTACCAATCGGAGCGAAAACGCATGTGGGCAGACAAGGAGCACGGTCCATGCAACGGCCAATAGCCATATAACAGATTCCTTTCCTTTCAACTGGCTCAGGTAAAAATGGGACATATCAAAACTCTCCACCCCAAATTTGTAGTTTCCAGCAATTTGCCTTGTTGAGTCATTTTAATTTACTTTTGAGAAAATGATTTCACGCGGGAATAGAGCGATGCAAAAGCCGCCCGAAGACTCTCTTCGCAGTGACGCTTGTAAATTTTGCGCTTCGATTACAGAATAACGGAACTAGGTACATTCATCGAAATGAATTAATTATATGTTCAAATCTCGTGAACTATTTTGGATTGCTTCTATCTAATTCATCCCATCCCATCGTCGTTTTACCCTTCCATCATGTTACAAAACCTTATGACATATTCACATCGACCGCTGGGCCCCGGAAAATAATACAACCGATTACCAGATCGTGACATTCGAATTGCCCGAGTGACGTATTGTAAAGTACTTGGCGCTCATGTAATATTACCTATCAGTTCCTACATTTCTACTCAAGACAGTATAAACTCTTAGCGGCAGTTTGTGACTCTTAATCATTCCTAACTTATGGTACGCTTGACGTCTTCGTATCTTGCTACGCATTCAATGTTATGTAGGCGACGCTCTCTGAGTGTACAGGCTCAGCCAAGCAATACCATTTACTTTAACAAAGCATATCCGTTAATAATGATGGTAACCAGAAAAAAAAGGCACATCGCTGCATTGTTGGATTCCTCTGAGAACACGCCGAGTGTTGAATTCAAGTTATCCAGACGAATACCCAAATTTTACAATTCACATTTATTCTAGAATTTACTCCAACTAAAAGTTAATGCGTGTCCTGCACAAGGTCCGCACTAGTTTAAACAACCCAATCTACCTGGCATGTGAACTAGGTCTGAATTAACAACTAGAAGTACCCTATAATATTTCATTTTTTTCGATTGAATTCTCGTACTCGCTGGAACATAACCACCAGTTTTGACCTCTATTCTGGTATGTTGTTGATAGCTGTCAATAAACGAACATACACAACAAGAGTGAAAAAGCATCAACATCAATTTAATGAGTGCCAGGTTCTGGTAAAAAAACAGACAGTTTGGCCGTTTATATTGCGTGCGGAATATTCATCAATGTTCAGGGGTTCCGACAGGTAGAGATCACCGCACGTTCCATCTCCTCGTACTCTACCGCCTTAGACTCATGACGACTGCAACGCACAGATAAGTGAACCGATTATGCAGGGAAGTGGGTGTTGAAGTTGTTCCCGGAAGCTACGAGACAGCAGTGCACGACCACAGCACCGACTGATGGGCCGTCGCGTGATGATGACTACCATGAGCGAGAGATCGAGTAGAGGATTCGGTGCATTCACCGAACTAACGGACTAGCACACAAACATTTGTTTATTTTATTTAGTAACGAACAGGAAATACAGATATTCAAGGCTGTTGGCGATTCATCTATACGCAGGAATAGATCAAGTGTAGAAATGGACACATTTGCGCCGTTTTCTGGAATCATCAAGAAGGCTGTGAGGCCCATACAACATCTTAGCAATGTTGATAACTATCATGGAAAATATCGAATTATACAGGATAAGTGCGTTTCCGGGTCTTTCGCCGAACGTTCACATTTACACATATTCGTATAGAAGTCAAGAACAAATCGTCTTTTCAGTTCATTCTTTGGGGCGTATGACGCTTGAATTGTGTACTGGTGTAAAGCTGTGATAGTGTTTACTCGCCTCTTAAGCACGACCTAGCTCATAGCACTTTGATACAAAAAAACGCATAGGTGTCATTCAATTGTTGACCATAGGCTACTAGTGCTGGGCCGTTGGTAATGTGCAGCTGATAAATCATTTGAAAATCCATGACCGTTGGCCGTGCAATGATAGGATATTACCGATCACGTTTGCTGTCTACATTTACTGACATACGATTTATGGCAACCCCGCGTGCTACTGTAGACAAGAGCAGTGGGGTGTTTGAAAAATGTTTTTCCCCGAGCCATTAGGCTCTCATGAAACAGATTTATAGGCCATCGTGTGAGGATGACTACCAATGAGCAGAAATGAAGTACCGAGAGATATCGATTTGTGACATTCGTAGGCCTAACAAACATTACGTCATGTGAATAGACATATCTCTGATCGAAAGTGACGACCTGAGTACATTTCCGAACTTGAAAGGAGAAAACATAAATTTGATGGAATATAACTAGAGGTTATTGTGAGTCCATAACTATTATTCACAGGTCCAAACCCCACCTCAAGACGATGTTCCCATGAAAAGTTATCGACCCGCAACGTGTGGTCCATTCAATCCTAGTACGCAATAATGTGTGACGTAGCAGATGAAAAACGAAGAACATCCCTTGTGTACTTTTTTATTGTTTTATTCCGCAATGGTTCCACTTTTCTTCTGAACTGGAGTAACGATCAGTATTTACCAACCCATTACAACAATCATTTCGCACTAAATAATAATATTCCCCGCAACGTGTGGTCCCTTTATTCCTAGTACGCAATAATGTGTGACGTAGCAGATGATCAACAAAGAACATCCCTTGTGTACTTTTTTATTGTTTTATTCCGCAATGGTTCCACTTTTCTTCTGAACTGGAGTAACGATCAGTATTTACCAACCCATTACAACAATCATTTCGCACTAAATATATATTCCAATAAGACACTTGGCATCTTGCTGGCATGTAATGACCACTTTAATAATGCATTATGGGAAACATCTTCGATATTGCCCGAAGACATGTACATACTTCAAAAGCATTCCGTTATGGAAATCCTGGGAATGTCAGGTTTGGGTTGATTAAGTTTTTCCTTTAGGTTTTGAACTATTTCGCTTTACCTGGTCCTGTCATTGTCGACTCAGAATTACAAAATACTTGATGAAGCCCTCTCTGTATCAAGTTATCCCAATGCGATTGGTTTTACATTGTACACTCTAGCGGCATGTTACTCGTGACCTCGTCAAAATGTGTCTGCTATTATCCTTGCCTTGTTCTGGAGTTGTTCACTTTAATTGATGTAATTTATTCTAGGCCCTGTTTTATGAATTGGAGATGCGAAAACTGTGACAGCATCTTGCATGGCTACAAATGTTTTCGGCGAGTGTCAACTACATTATGACGTGTTCCTCACTTCTCCTGCCTCTCGGCCGTGCGTCGCAGATATAGGCGGATATGGCCTGAATTTACCACAAACTTCCCATCACGTATTACGCCTATGTGTTCCAAAAGTGACTAAAATGTAGCCACTGCGTGCGATTTTTTCAACGATTCGCCGGAGTTTCGATCAAAATCCTCCTATGCTCGATTTTCTCGTGGGTTCCATTTGCTCGGAGGACAGCCTGCTTCCAAGCTCGTACGGCCTTTTGTGGGGCAGTTATCTGAATGATGCCTCATAAATCAAAACGTCGATATAGTCTGGCTGACATTGTCTGATTAATAAGGTGAAGTAATTTGAATTTCCTCGTTCAAAACACCATAGGTGGCGGAGACTCTCTGCCCGCGATCTTGCCTCTCTCTTTTTCTCTCTCGCTGGTTCTCGAACAGAGAAACTACCAACCTACAGTTCATAACAGTCATGAGCCAAAGGGGCAATATCATCAACTCACAGACATTCTCATCTCGTTTCACTCTCGCATCGTTCACGTCACTTATCTCAATACTATTTCGCAGTCATTGTCCGGACAGCCCCTGGTATTGACGAGGCCATGGTGGCAGCGAGACGTCTCAGGAAGGATGGTGTGTCATTTTGGCGACCGTGAACGTGACATGGACAACTATTTTGAAATCCTCATTGTCTCGAAGGTAACCGCCAATCCTTCTCTAAAATTGAGAGGACTAGACTAGTAATGTGCATTTCAAATGGAGCAGTGAGATACCTGTTTTTCCGTGGAACCACTACTATTAGGATACACGCAAACTGCAATACCATATCGCAAAAGACTTGAAACTCGCAAAATGTCATTATCCTCGTCCTCGATACGAAAAATATGTTGAGTAACTATCGTAATCGATATTGGCCAAAACCGCACGCATGTTAACAAACAGCTGCCGACATAAACTCCTGTAAATAACACGAGTGACGCAGATAGTTGCGATGAGAAAAAATAAAGCATGTTATTAGCATGATGGTTCCCTCTAAAGTTTTTGGCCTATCAGTGTCAGTTTCTTCCCGATTTGAGTGATTTAATGTTTGTTTTGTAGAGATATCTTTAGATACTTTTCGGAATGACAGACCACCATTAAACATGAAAACAATTTGGCAGGTATCAGCAGTATTGCCCCCATTCTCAACTGAGGGCCTGATTCTTTTATTGCCATCAATGTGCTAGCCGCACTCCGGGCGTCACTGAGAAAACAGCAACAAGTGATTAGACTCCATTCCAAATGTATGGAAAAGCAGGGCGGGTCAGTATGGAGTGGTTGTTAACTATAGAACTAAACGCAGTAGAATTTCATTAGATCATATGGTATGAATGTTAGGTTAACTGTTTATCTGTACCTCACTGAAACCATACCTCTGCGACATGCGTGCAGGTGTTGTGATCACTATGCTAGTTGCTATCATACGTGATTCGAACAGCAGATTTGGGCAGGATTGCCTCCTGTCACTCTACATTCAAAAAGAATATTCCATATCGCTTTTTCGTAACTGCACTTGTAGCATCAGATGGAGCGCGGAAGATCGCTCCGGCATGGGTGAACATGAAGCCTTCATTAAGCTCAACTAAAATTCCGGAACAAATCGGTTACACCGTGCCAGCCGCTGTGTGGGCTCATAGATGCGAAAATTGAGAACATTCGTGCTCTTACCGACACCTGCGGGACTGTGGGTAGATCATACACACCAAGTTTCATGAATATCTGACGAACATGCAGGAAATCTGATCAGGTTATATTCCTAAGATCTCTACCTACATGGTATGTGCAAGCGACATCACGTAATTCTACGGGTGTTGTGATCTTGCTAACGAGCTGGAAAATGATCATATAAAACCGGGAATCAAACAACAAAAAAAAAAAACAAAAAAAAAAAAAAAAAAAAAAGCCTAGCTAATTGGGGGAATCCTAGCTAAATCTAATTAGATCGTGTTAATCAACCCGATACCAAAATACTTTCGGGAAAAATCATAGTAACAGGCGAGCGTCACACACTTACTCACGCACATTTTGCCCTTTGATCTTCAAAGATAGGAATGAGAAACTTGCAGCATTAATCTAGCCTATACATTACCATCCTAGCAGAACGATGCGAACTCCATTAATATGAGCAATTCTATTTGATATAATTTAACAATTTTTTATACATTTAACACAATTCCAAGTAATTCACCAACGTTGACGTGACTGTCATTCAGTTTAATAATGATTACTCTAGATGGCATTGCTTGTTAGTTATGTTAAATGGTGCTCAAGTAGTCGAAGTGAGGAAGCTGAAGCAGTTGGAGTATCGTCCGCCGAACGAAATGAAGGAGCATGGTCGTGTTCTTTGAGTGTCAAAGGTCCCATTATACTGTCCATGGAATTAGTACTATTTGACAGTGGTTTCGTAGGCCACCGTGGAGTATTTTGGATGTACTGGATTCTGGTGGTCGGCACTCCGTGTCCTTTTGCCGATAGCTCATGCGTACATAGTCGCAGAACGCCCCATAATCAACTTGAAACACGTATATCTGTAGTAAATGACATCTTGAACGTCGTCGTGCGATAGCGTTGGACTCTCAGTGCACTTTCAATAAATGTCGCTTTCAATTAAGTGGCTTATAGAGGAATTTTGTTGGTGTGTTAACTTTCTGTTTAATCTGTAAATTATACGCAGAGTGACAGTGAGTAAAGTGAGAGAATCTAGGCTTTCATGTGTTTCTGTCTATTCGTGGTCCTAGACACATCAGGAAGAATTAACGAATTGTTCATATTTTAGGATAATTCCCTACCATGCATTGGTGTTCACGGAATGCAAATTCAAGCCCTGACCGCAGAGCGAAAATGAAATACGAGTGGATATGAATAACGATGGATTTAAAACTAGCACATTTTGCGATCCATGCTCACAATGGCGCCTCCATTAAGAAGTGAAAAACGCGATGAAACCGTCACGGGAAACAATTTGTTATTAGCATAAATGGACTGTTGATGCGGGAGCCGCGTTCGGAACCACAATCGCCGTCTGAAGCTGGCCTACTGCTGTGTATATACCAAGTATTGCTGATTTACGACCAATTCACGCTTCATTCATGAACAAGGTTGCCAAGTCATAAAACAGAATCATCGCTTATGACAATTATCGTCGCCACTGTATCCAATGATTGTAAGATAAATAAATAGAATCTGTAGGAGCAATCGCATTTTTATTGCATGCGCATTCGGGTAGAGATAGAGATATTTATTGCAATGCAGAGCCATTCGAGTGAGAGGCAGTTACAACCCACGAATACCGAGGAGACGGGCGCTGTCAGTACCAAGTTCAAAGTCACGGAATGAGCAGTTTTCTTACAAGACCGGTTTGAAGGGGCGTGCTGTGTATAATCAGCCTAGAGGTGCAACCCTGACGCAGCCCTGAACGTCCCTTGTATAGCCCTGCCTCCATAGGCAATGATCAACCCAGCGAAGAGGAAGGAAGGATGAATTCCGCTGGAGGCCTCTTTATGACCTAATGATGACAAGTATATTGCTCAAAAAGGTGAAGGTGGAATGCACCGGTCTGCAACCGTAATGACAGTGTCTTACTAGTGTTGGGAAATGGTAAAAACATGATCGGGCAGAATGACCAATGTAATTCTAGAGACTGCAGCTGATGGTAAAGCACGCACACTCCTCTGGCTATCTCCGTCTATACAGCCACCCTAAAGATGAGCACTTAGGAACTAGCGAGAAAAAATCTGAGTTTAAAAATGCGTTAAAATGTTGGTTAAGGCCTAGATAACAGTCCGTTTACAGAGAGTCCATTAACGGAACCATCGATCCATTTGCGGGAAATTTTAGACAGATTTAGGCAAGTCCAATGGTGTCTTGATTGTCTGCCTACTTCACCGTACATGTGAAGTGGCCAGTTGGCCTTTGAAACTCCACAGTAGAAATCAGAGCATCATTCAATAGTCGAATTCTGTAAATGAAAACAATCAACTACAAGTCTGACCACGGCCTCCGACGTACTGGAAGCCATGGTTTCAGATCGAATAGGTATCTTTCGACTTTCGGAAGTGGATAAAGGGTGAAACATCAGGAAATAATGACCACATGGCCACAGTTGGGGCGCATCTTACCTACCTCGGATTGTTGTCTCAATATCGAAATTGTCATGATAACGAGAATACAAAATAATGACAGAGGATTGACTGACCACATACGTATACACCGGCGTCAAATCCTTTAGGGAACCAACGAAACCAATTTATCACGAACAAAAACACAAACCTTGCAATGTGAACGTAAACGCCGGGTATGTCACAACAGAGCTTATCGTCCCACCAGCCTCCCCCAACTACAATTCCCTACATTATACTCCGATGTTTCGAAGGAATTACGGAGAAAAAGTCTTGAAAATCTCAATTTTGAAGAGGCAAGTTGGCTTTTAGATTTGCAGTCTAATTCTGAGTGCCGTTTTTCGACCGACGCAAAAGAGGGACTGTTAATGTGAACTCTCCTCTGCAAACATCTACCCTCCAGCGGGAAAGGACCAGGGGTTACATTCCGATCAGTAGGGCGGAACATGGGCATAGAACAAATACTGTATCACGTATATAGAAGGGACGTATTTTGCAGTCAACAAACACACGCCCGCAATTCAATGACGCATGCCCACAGCAAAAGAAAGTTCGTCATCGGAGTGTGGAACCATTTGGATGAGTAAATGAATCGCCACCTACAATTTGGTGACGATACTGGTGAATGGCTTCTGACATGCACCGACTGTAGAATGAAATATTTTTCTTGATATCTCTCCCTAGTTAGGTTTACAGTAAGTTGTCCACATGAAGAGAGTCCCATCAACGGAACGGTCCTCGATGCTTCAATGGGGAATTTTCAGACATGTTCAGGCAAGTCCATGGTGCCCTGAGGGTTTCGCTACGTCAGTCCGTTCATAGTGAGGGAGGCAGTTGGCTTGTGAGGCTCCGCGCTGGGGCACGGAACATCATTCAGCTATTCGATATCATGTATAATTAAAACAATCAACTACAAGCCGTGAGGCCATGTGCTTTAGTTCGAATTAGGACTTCTCGAGTTTCAGTATGGATAAATGTAAAAACGTCGGGGAATTATGACCACATTTCCACAGCCGGGTATGTCACAATAGGCGCATGACCGCGTTATATCACCCAAGCCTTCCCCACTGCAATTCCACTACATGCTCATATCTCCTACCTAGTTAGGCCCCACGGTCTTCACAGTTTTATCGTTCTTCGACTCCATATTTCTGAATAGTTTCAGTCAAAATGAATGATAGAGTTTCAGAATCCGACGTTTCGGTCAATATTAGGCAATGTTTTACGATAGCAATTATCTTCCGTGCTGCGTTTTTTGGTAAGACAGAATGAGAAAAACATTGCTCATCACCCACAATTTTACCCGATACTCATAGCCATGAAAATCGATTTTGAAAAATCCCCCAAATCTTCTAATGGCCTCGATGCGGCGGGCAAGAGAACATATTTCAATGGCACATATGAAAAGATTAAAACTGAAACCATAATGCTTAGCGATTGTATCCAGACAACAAACACGAAGCACAATCTTATGTTTTAATGTTCGGCATACACGCTATGTTTTCGACCGGTTTCGTCTTGACATTCGTGACCTCAACTTTTTTACTACGGTTTACAAAGTAGTACACAACACACATAAGGAGCATAGTGAACAATGCAGATGAAACTGAGATCACAAGTTGATCTCATACATCCGTTAAAAAAAACATACCTCGTGGCTATAGAGTATGTTTGTTCTTGAGTTTTGAGGGACTAAACTTGCCTCAATCAGTGATTCCCAGTAAGTGCTGCATTCTAAAGTATTGTAATGTGGGGTTATGGGCATGGTTATCCGTCGACGCCTCTGAAACTGTCAATACATCATCTCTACTGTAGACAGGCCTTGATGATCGTGGGAAAAAAGGAATTAAAGACACATCTATTACCAGGCGCACTCAGTCATAAGAAACACGAGAGAAATTTGCCAATACCTATCCTGGAGAAGATTAAAAGAAGCGAACGTAAGATATCGGACAAAATTCGAATCATTCGTTTACAATTATCGACAGAGGTACACATCACACATACTGAGGTTGTTTCATTTGCATGTTTTCCTTTTGATAAGTAGGTTGCTGCATGGTAGGATTATGGAAAACAAGCGAGAACAACCGAGCACCCTCTGATAGAATACAATACACCCCCAGGCACAGTATAGTTACGCTATAGCTGTTGATCTGTTGAAGTCGTTTCTAAATTGAAATACCCGTCATGGAGAAAAACAGTATTCACAATTTCCCTCTGAAGGGACACTCTGCACAGCTTCAAAATAGTTAATATTTACTAAATAATAGTACGAATACTAAAAACATAATCTTACACGTATCACATCTCGTCACATGAATGCAAACGGATTCAGCGAAAAAGAAAAAACCTACTGTCGTACACAATCGGACACAGTATAATGACGCTAATTTGAATCAGGCTCTCAAACGCACCAAGAGGCAAACTGTTCCTAAAAAGAGGCACCTTTGAAATATTTTCCGAAGTGACCTGTCCGTTCCAGGATGAGGTGCTCACGCGAGATAGCAATTAGATACTGAAGAACATTCACTGTATGAACTGCTCGCATCTGGAGGCAACAACCAAGTTTATTCTGGTGGTCAATGGATACGGGGCAAGCTGACACACACACACACACACACACACACACACACACACAAATGCCAGAATGTACAGTGATTGTGTTTCTTACACAGCACCGGGATAGGTGTGCTAGTTACAAAACCGTTTTAAGCGTGTAAGGGTCAGTCGGCTACGTATCCAATGATCATGGTAACTTACGTCCTGGTGGATGAGGAAATACATAAGATATTCACTTCTCCAGAAGATAACAATGCAAAGTGCAATCAATACTTATCGACTGAGAGAAAGAAACATCGAATCAGATCTCTTTCTTAGGGTATGATACAACGGCAGGCACAGACAAATGAGAATTACCAAATGCAATCACCAATTAGCCATTGTTCTTTTCCTCCTGATATGCAGCTGTGTCTATGGCCGTATTGTGAGCGAAAAGAGATCGTTTTGTATTATAACATGCTTAATGTATCCCAAATCAGCAGTCTGAGGCTACAGTCGCCAGCAGTTGGGGTTAGTCTTCATTAGGGGGCACTGATACAGGATGTGATGTTTTCTCTGTCTCTCGAGGACCACTTTTGTCAGTCTGTTGAGTCAAAAAGCTTCTCCGAAATATCCTCCTTAAAGGGATGCCCGTAATCCAACATTAATAGTGTTCCGAATAAAATACAAAGCAGCCAACCAGAATGTGCAAGAGTTATCACACAAATAAGTGCCTATAAACTAGACGATTGTGTTCTTCATCGGCATTATATATATTCATACCTAATCCGAGTAATGATGTATTTACTCTACATGATATATATATATATGTTATACTATATATATTATATATGTATATATATATTATATATATATAATATAGATATATGCTATATATATATATATATATATATTATATATATTATTATATTATACGCGCTATTCGCCATCTCATTTGAGGATCCAGCCTCATTACGTAGCATTGTTGTTTTACAGTTTTTGCCTCTTGTCTAATCTATATATAAGATATATATATATATATCTATATATATAGTATATTCTCATTTTTCGAAGTAGTAGTAAGAATATATTTATTCTGGCACTCAATTCAATTATACGAAGTTATCGCATGGGGAAACACGTGATGCGAGCTTTGCTTATCCGTGTAATGTGCACAAAGTAGCATACACTAGCTCATACTCGACAAAATAGCAGATCCAAAGAAGATACCATTTGAAATATGCCACATTGAGCGCCTGTACAAAATATAACTATAGTCAGCAATGTACGCTGTGCCAGTAGTGAGTTTCATCTTCACCACCGCCACTACATCCACTCTCTCCTCTTATCCTAAGTCGTACTATTATTAACATCAGAGAGCACAGTTACTCGAGTACCATAAACGTTCGCCGCCTCGCTACAACAAATAGATGCATTACGAACCCAATCAACCTCTTCCGAATGGTTGTTCGAATCAATCAACAAATTAAATAAACCTAGTTAATAAGTAGGTGTGCCAGCAGTATTTGTTTTAGCTCACTACCAGACACTGAATTAACAGGTCATTCCCTATTTCCGTGCCAGAGCGGTGCTTTATTCAATTAGGCAATTTGTGTCACCATGTTATTAAGGAGGACACGGAGCGGTAACTGACAACCCCTGAGCGGGCACATCTTATCCAGGAGAATATCGCCGAGGACAACACCGGGTTTTAGCGCTTCTACGCTACTGTTGTTGGCGAAGCTGGTGATTTGTTTGCGGGTACACAGATATGACAAGCGGAGGGATGATGACGGAACTTGCGCGGGCAATCAAATATCAATTTCTTTAAAATTGTCGCTATGTTTTTTGTTTTGGTTTTTTGGTTTTTTTCTTCTTCGTTTAATTAATCCTTATGTTATACGTGTGAGACAGGCAACGGTTCTATTTAGTTAACCAATTCGTGTAAACCCGTTATTCAAAGGAGGAATTTCGGGTGGGATGCGTATTAATCTATGTTGCCATTGTTTTAATTGACAGACGAACAGAGAAAGTCAGGGCCTTCTGAATTTATCGCAACCGTTCGCAGCATGGGCGTAAACCTGCGGGACAGGCAGGACGTTGCATGAATCACTGCGAAAGAAATTAGAGCAGGAAGTATCGCATTCAGGCAAAGAAGAGGACAAAAATGGGCAGAGATAATGCAAACCCGAATAATTCAATATTAATAGGCGCCCGAATTTGTCTTGAGAATGCTGTAGAAGTGACAATATATTTCGGCGCCCGCACAGTTATCGTTTTCTAGAAAATGACTGAACAACTGCAATGATAAACAGGCAACATATGACACTAGTATCCTATTACTCACCTGTTCTTAGATGATATTTATTGGTTCCTATGTGAAGTTATTGATTTTCAATCTAACAAGACAATTTTAAACATCCACAATTTGCTAGATGGGGGAAATTCATGAGCTTCGCGCGCAGAGATATTTCCTGATATCCACATATGATCTGCGAGTAGAGACCTGGGCAAATCAGGTTAATCGTTTCTGTCCCAACCAGTCAGTGTTCCCCTACAGTCGGGGTGAAGGTCCCGATCAGGGAGGACAAGCTGATCGCCAGGTC
This sequence comes from Sclerodactyla briareus, assembly GCA_026419785.1. Lineage (NCBI taxonomy): Eukaryota > Metazoa > Echinodermata > Holothuroidea > Dendrochirotida > Sclerodactylidae > Sclerodactyla > Sclerodactyla briareus. The sequence continues at coordinate 349,169 of JAODTK010004221.1, read as the reverse complement.
GGACCGGCGGTCTGGAACTTCGATCGAGGGTGTGACTTCCTAATGTCGGCCGCTTTACCCACAATGCACATTAGTCCTAGTACATACAATACCGGCATGGAACTTCGAAACTAGTACCACAAGGTTGACGAATATGATATCGACCGAACTAGAGTATAACACGAAATGGAGAGGTTACCGAACATGTTCACCTTTCACCATGCAGGTTTCAGTGAAAGTCCCAAATGGAGTTGAAGCTAGGGCTCGCCATAGTCGCGAAACAAAATTTGGGAGCATATCGGTCATAACCTTTGTATGCGCTGCCGACACAGGCTCACAACCCTAAGGATGTAAACGATAGTTTAATTTATTTAAAGCGTTTTTCTCACACTTTGGATAGCATATTTTCTGGTCTATTATATTACTTTGATTACACAACACCTCTGAGCATCTCAATTCAACATATACATACTGAATGTTAGACGGTCTTTCATGTGTTTGACGTTTTCAAATAGGATTTCATTGTGAGTGTTTTGATATTTTCCAAATGATAACAGTTTTGCAAATTTCTTGGCATGAGAGACCGAATTCAAGCAGTTCAGATTCAACTTTTTTCTGCCACCTGATGGACCAATTCCCCCGAAATGTTCTCTCCGAGAATAACCACGGAAGTTTATTATCAACTGGAAGGTCGGCATATAGGTTGTACTGAAAAAAAAAAAAAAAATGTCTCACATTGGAAATATGCACGATCATTCCCAAACACTCCCATAAACAAATCAACGCGGAACTAATTACTGTATCAAAGGAAGTCTTGGTAAGTCTTGTTGTGAAAAAATGAAAAAGCGGATCATGTCTATGTATGACGGACTATACGTACGAGGTGCGCATTGGATATCACGACTCGTGGGAGCAAAGGGTGAAAATTATGGCGGCTCCTCCTGCTCTACTTCATATTTATCAAGTGGGTAATGGCTATATTTGCATAGGAATTCGCGATTGCCTGCCTGCATGACACCGGACTTTTGAACCATTGTAAGCACCTGTAGTAACATCATCGACTGCGCAGCCTCCGATTTCAGTCCCGACTAAAAGAAAACACAATCGAGGTCACCTCCGAGAAGAATACGCCTTAGCTCGATAATAATCATCATTAAAACCCCGAGTTGCTGCTGGAGCGAGTAATTTTGATTGAGATGAGTACGGCTTGCTGAAAGATCCTGAAAGATGCATTGCAAGGACGGTTACCTGGTAAACAACTGTATGTTTTCTGTTAGTTTCCGCCTATTATACCGTACAGCGAAGGATTCCTGATGATTCCACTGGAGCTTGCATTATTGTCTGCCCGGGGGGAGTTCTGGGGACCCACGCCATAGCAATACACTTTTCTGGACGTAAAGAGGTACCAAGTCTGGCCTTCTGTGGGATGTTGATGAGGACGAGACCACAGATTTCCTTCCGATGTGGAACCGGCATAGTTGAAGTTAATAACATAGGTGTTTCGGTCTGTTTCCGTGTAGGCTGCTATACTATTCATCTGAGCCGTCGTCTGAGCATCTACATTTTCGCTGGGCATGACATCGAAGACAGGCCTCACATAGTTTAGGCATAACGAGCTGCAGCTTCTCATGTTGAATTTCTCACCTTGAGCACCAGATTCTATAGGTCATGTGAATTCAGGTACGCCTCTCCGGGTAAATGAGCAAGCTCAGCTCGTCCAGGACTCTGATAACTCTGACTGGCCTCATAATAAAGATATCAATGGATAGCCAATGCACGTCGAGCTCCCAGGGTAAGACTATTCGCCTTTGGCGCTGGAAAGCTAGATGATATCACAAAGAGTAGCCCCAGTCACTGTATACATTGAAACAGAAATGAATAAATGAAAAAATCGATAGGATCCTGCCTAAGGTATTGAAGTACCAATATAGACAAATGTACTGATTCACATCAATGGAAAAATCCCATCCGGACTGGTTAAATAGCATAAAATTATTTTCTGGTAATTACCGAAATATTCGTGAGTCGAGCTAATCTATCTTTCACAAATTATTAGCCAAATTATTACTGGCCCATGGTGCATTCTTGGAACTGACAACATTTAATTATAAACTATGGATGTTTAATTTCTGGAAGAGCAGCCTCGCGTAACCAACAACAGTCTCTCCGAAAAAAGCAGCTGCTCATCGGTATGTTTATTAAATAGCTTATATGAGGTGTCGATAAACGAGTGTAGTCGCTCATTTGATTGCTATCAATTCGCTCACTGTAAGCATATGAAAAATCTTCCCACCCGCAGAATAAAGAAAACAAAAATTGCCTTACCCTGCTTGGTAATGATGCTGAGTGCGAAATCATCCTCTTACTAACCTGTTGCCATGGCCACACAATGAAGGGTAATTCAAAAATTGCTTCCTTTTATTTGAGAAATATTTTAGAACCCCGGGAGCTGGTTAACGTCGCTTGAAATACGACACTACGGCAGCAAGCAACTGTCCAAAATAATCCAGAAGATCGCTGACGGGAGTACATTCTATGAATTCCTGCGAACAACAGGAGAATTAACGCCTAATATCAAAGTTAGAGGAAAAAAACGTCAGATGCGTGGAGAACAAACATCTTAGTTTTGTTCCTGCTTGGTTGCATAATGTGAACAGCTCCAGTGCACTCGTGGCTCCTCATTGGTCACCCAGAGGCTAGGCGAGAGTCTCCATCGGAGCGCCGTCTAGTATCCAAGACATCTTGATGCTGATATACAAAGTCTTTCGACAAGTGTGTTCTCATACATCCAATTGAACATCACAAGTCCAGTACGCGTCTTTTTTATCTCATGGGTCCCGAAGGACTGAATGAAGATATTGTAGTTAGTTTGCCAACTATATTCACTTTTGCTGGTTGCCATGACAACGGTCACTGGAAAATTGTGTTTTGAGTTGAAGAGTACCCACGGGGAGGTCCTACAGCGGGGTACCCATGGGTACTGGGTGATCCAGCAATGAGGTGCACTCGCAAAGGTGTCCGCTAGTGTTTGTGTGAGTGTGTGTATGTTTGTATGTGTGCGTGTATGTGTGTGTGTGTGTGTGTGTGTGTGTGTGTGTGTGTGTGTGTGTGTGTGTGTGTGTGTGTGTGTGCGTGCATCTTCGTGTGTGCGTGCATCTTCGTGTGTGCGCGCGCGTGACGCGTTTCTGTGTGTGTGCGTGTGTTTGTCCGTCAGATTTGTTGATGTTCTTTTTGAAGATGCTCTAGTTTAGAGTGGCAGACGAGAGTCAAATTTCACACAAGCCTAAATGATCACAGGACCCACGTTTTCTCCAAAATTGGATGAATGGATATCTCATTTCTGCCGATTTCTAACTATTACCCAAGATGTTCAGTAATTACAACACCCGATCGATTCCAAATTTTCCAACAAGGTGAAGCGTCACAAAATACAATTGTTTCCTTCATTAGGGCAAAAATTGCTAAAATTGTGAATTTGAGGTGAAAAAAAAATGTTCAGCAATTTGGGAGATTTTTTCAGATGTCTATCTATTGGATTGAACTGGAATGGTTTTTGAAAATCGTGTGCAATGCAAGAGGTCTCAAAACAAACAAAAAACGTGTGAACATTGGGTACCGCTACCATGGCGAGAACCTGTAAAATTCACCCTATTCTAGGCCAAACGTTACAGCCTGCAGTGTGCAAACAACATAACTCCTACCGTAACAGTCGAAGTATCCATTGAGTGCCTCTTCTGTGCCTCGGCCTCACGTTACAGCTGGCACTGCAATGTACAAACAACAGCCAACACACCACATACTGTGAGAGCCGAATTTCACACTGGGTCCTAGTAGAAGATGAATATGGACAGATGGAGAAGACTGCAACGGAGAGGCAGGAGGGGAAAAAAACTTATAGTAGAGCTGCTCACACACATAGGCGTCTGGTACGCTATAGTGCAATCTGGTACAGGGAGTGAGGAGTCAGGAGTCGGGAGCCAGTTAACTGAAGCTAACGTTATCAGGTTATCGGTATTTGCTTCACGTCAGATATTGATCCCTAACAACCTTTAACCATGTGTTGCGCATACAACATGGTGGAACATCGAGGGCCCAACAGTGGGGTCCATGAGCAACCATAATGCCAATATACCGCACAATGATGTTATGGCATAGTCATGAATCGATGAATAACAAAATATGTCCCTATTCCTGAATATACGAAAAAACTGCGACTAGATTAACTACGAATACCAGAAACATGTATCATAGGAGGGCTCACAATCCAACTTAAATTCGATGTAATTTGAATAAAATATTCAGTAGAAACCGGGATCATTGGAAATTCGCTATTTTCAGGATAACAACCCAGTCGGCGATCACCACCACGTCGTATATATTCCTTTCACTCAAAACTGCATATTTCTTACATATTTTATCCGTGATGCATGACTATTAATCACAACTTTTGAAGTAACCGCCACTGATGACGTGTGTTTTACGTTACAGTTCAATTTTCTTCAAAAATTTTCAGGTACTCTGACAAACAGATAATCCAAATGCTCTATCGATCCGCTTACCGGAAAATATCAAAACTTGAAATGTCCATTTCTGTATTCTCGGGTCCCCGATTCCTGCATATGCTTCTATACAGTTATGAAACCAAAACCAGACGGTAGTTTCCTGAACATCAGAATGGATAATCAAGTTATTGCTGGGCTTCTACAATACTTTGTTTATGACACGAATCTTGTTTTACAGGTGCACAGTACAGTCACATTCAATTTTGATGCAGCCTCTAGAAGCGAACCGGGAGCTTATTCGTCTTCATGTTAGGCGGACAAAACAGCGTGTAAGTACGGTACCCCAAGAATATGTAGCGGAAGAGCCTCCTTACTCGACAACACTTTTTGACAGGCCCCAGGCCTCGCTGTCAAGTGAGTAAAAGCGTTACCGGTTATTAAGACGTGCCAATGATTTGCCGGAGAGGGTTTGATGAGGTCAAGTGTCCTGAAGTTGTTGGAGCGAGAAATCGGGCCATCGACCAGTCTTACGACAAATATTAAACAATACGGACCTGAATGTATATATCTGTATAACATAGATAACCTTCCGACCCTTTTTGCGTTAGGATCTCTAGCGCGTGTGACGCTTAGGTTTTAATGAGGCGTGTTCCAATTAGTAGGGGGTATTGAAATATTGAATGTACTTCTTTGCATTGAGATATTTAGGAGCATCATTCTATCACATTTCTCAATTTTAGTATTCCTCATTCAAACTTCAGTGTTAAACTGAAATTCGATTAGCTCAGTTACTGATGAAACTTTTTCGACCAATAAAAGCTGAATTGATCAATATATTTCATACTCGTGTTTATCAGGTGACTAACTTGCTTTAATCGTTCAAAAATACTTCCATTGTTCCAGCAAAAGCTCTACTACCAACTGAGCTAATCCGCATCTTTCAGATATGAACAAGAAATGTCAGCGCCTTCGAAGTTAGTGGGGTGGGGTGAAAGACGATACTACGAAAGCAAGCAGGGAATCAGTGTCCTACATGCATCATATAATTTCTTGTAAACAATTAGAGATATAGAAGCATGTGGACATTTGAGAACAAACATGTAGCGCTCCTGCTGAGATAAATGTTAGAAAACCTTCAGTGTATCTGTAGCCTCGACAGGCGGATACAATTTCCAATGTGAAAATTTGCGGGCCCTAAATGTATAACAACGGCCCGGTAACGATTCCAAGTCACGCTTGGTAGACCTGTTCAGTGCATATAAGTATATGACGATAGATAATAAAAAGAAAGTGACTTTATATTGCCTCTATGTATCCTGTATCCTGTGACTAGATGTTTCATTTACTGATCAAAAATGGGTTCCTAAAATAGGTTCGTCGTGAACTGATGCATTGAATTGAGCGCTGTCGGGAGAACATGTTTGATATGCACTGGTATCGTCGGAGAAGATTCGAAAAGACTGGAACGCCTTACGCTGACAAAAATTCCTTTGCTACGGAAAATCTCGACTCGATTCTCAAAATCAGTATGCTCTCATAGTGGCCACAAAAAATGATCCTTTATAACCAGTTGCTGTTACAAATAGGTCCCATTGAATTCCGACGCAACTACACGTTACGCGAGACTTCTTTCCTCTTCCGTTCGTTGCATTTTTGCGAATATGAGAGCAAAACTTCACGAGCATTAGCAGAGACCCTCAACCCGACATTGCTCCTTCTATTGTCCCAGGCCAGTCGGAATACGAACACGTAAATAGGCATAGAGATGCCTATTAATTGCTTGAGGCATTAGAGTGTGTAGTGGAGGTCAGTGTTTTGAAGCTTGCGAGGCGAGAGATCTAGCCTTTCAACAGGGGCGGGGGCCGAAAACTCGTATATATATATATATATATATATATATATATCTATATATATATATATATATATTATATATATATATATATATCTATATATATATATATATATATATATATATGCCTGTATTCTTGTCTTATGTATTGATTGGGCGAGGATAATTTATATTCCGCCACTGAATTCCTATGAAGTTAGAAGCTTTTTTATAGTCCCGATCATCGTAACAATTCGAGTGGAAAGACTAACAAACACGTATCTACCCAATTACACAAGGCGCTAGCAGATTGTGACATTCTATGTTGGTCGTGTAAATACTGCCAAAGCCGACCATCCGGCAACAATTCTGCATGATTGTCTATGATTAGCGTCACAGCCAAATATCATGATACCTATGTCTCAGTCATCTCAGTTTAAGCTCATGCCATGTGACACGCGAGTGAAGACACCACCTGAGACAGACGGTCTTAGTTGTACAGGTACTTAAAACAAGGAGACCCGCAAGGAACCGAGTAGCGTCAGAGGAATGAAGAGTCTACCTACTGAAGATAGTTGATAGGAACGCCCAGAATACACAGCAGCTATTGGTCTATACGTAAACAGTTTCTCAACACTATGGGACGTGTTGTCTTTAATAATAGAGTGTGATAAGAAGGCTAGGATTCTATGGACTGATAGATGCCGACGTGGTTTGCGATATGGATGTGGGAATCGCTGTTTTGCGATCTCTCAGAAGGAATTACACTGATAATGAAATAGCGATTATAAAAAATGAGGACCATAGAATGAAGTTTGGGGATGCAGAATTCACTGCCGCAGTGGCAGGTATTTTTGCCCATACTCGATCCATTTTTTATTTGATGATTTGTGCTGCTACGGAACCAACTGCAGCTCATTTAGGTACGTTCATGTGTACTCGTATGCATGGTCTAAGACGCAATGTTGTGTTAGGTATTGTCATTATTACATTCGGCGAATGCATTCATCAATTTTGGCAGCTAAAAGAAAATGTTAAATTAAAGTTCCACCCCCTAAAGTGAATCAGAGAGCAATAATCGATCAACTACACAAAAAAATAATCGATGTTTGAGGCATTTTAGGAGTTTTGTCGAGTATGCCAGCTGAGTTGGCAGTAGGTTCCCAAAGGAAAGCCAAGAAATTGAGTATCAATAAAACATGCATGTACCGTATACCAGTTCCGTCATTTGCTTTCCATCTGATATTCATTTCCAAGATGGTCGAAGACGTACTGGGTTTCTAATAATTTTCTAATGGTGCTCAAAAACACATAGGTTGAATTAAAAAAAAATGGGGTTGCCAACCGCGAATCCTTTAGTGATGATAAATGTGAGAGACAGTGTCCAGTGGGTGAGTGCCTTATAGAAAGTCACATGACAGGTATGGAACAGTATTAAGTAGACATTGTCGCAACTATCCTGAAATAAAATGACGCCGCCCGGAGTGCCTGACAACGAGGACTTTGATCAATAGATAATCTTGTGATCTATGACGGTTTTATTCGTCTTTTTTCAACGTTTCAAAACCAGAATGGCATGTGCATAGGTCTTGTTAGATGCCTACTTCGGAAGGAAATCCACGAATCTTGTAACCATAGCCTGTCAGAGTCACCATTAAACTATACCGAGTCTCAAGTGACTGAAAGCAATCCATGACAGACATCGCGTGAACTAATCAAAAGCTTTACGCAAATAAACAAGATAAATAGAATTTATTCGATGAAGCCGCTCAGCGAATAGGATTTCCTAAGAAGAATGGGGTCTGAACCAGATTGTCATGTTAGACCTAACATGACAATGTTTTTCTCCGTTTCGGAATCACGTATAATACGATACTGCAATAACAGAAAAATGTGTAAAGAGTCTCGGCTGATACCATATAATGATCTTACGGTAATTTGAGATTCTGTAGACTAACGGGGTACAACGGTTCGTTGACCCCGTGGTCTTTGCGCTAACAAAAAAACGTTCCATCTGCAGAGTGTGCGGGTTTCGACGCTCTTGTAGCATATCCATTATGATTTGTTCGCGTTGTTTCTCAGTTTCTTTTTTACTCTCCAAACGGCCGATAAATATAGCTTGCACAACACGCTAACGTTGTTGTTTTTCGTTTCATTCGACTGTCAGCTGACATGCTCCGGAATATTTCAAGTCTCAACTTTGAAAAACACAACTCGTGTCATGAAAAGAAAACATATATTCGCTTGCAAATAACAGTGTTATGACACGTGGGACGTTCACATTTCAGGCTGGCAGTGTTGTCAGTATGTGTCAGGTGCATTCACATCATCACTGAAGTCAAACACGTGGATACAACGAAGAACAAGGATATGTGTTGGTAGGTATTACCACTGGCCATGCATATGAGCCTATTTATATCCTCAACCATTCTTGCAGTTTGCTGTCGATTTGGATATGGTGGTGAACTCTTTACAATCTTCTCCATTCAGCGATGTTGCCGCACACGCTCCCTCTTCTGTGACTTAGATGGCATTCCGTCGATTTTAAACAAGCCATGCATTCTACGTTCATTGAATTTGTTCTGTCCGTTCGTTCGTTCATTCAAGAATCAGAAGGTAACGATCGACCCTACCTGTAAAACGGTTCAAAATACTAATACCATTAGCGTGAATTATTAATCAGTGCTGGGCAGCACAAACCAGTGGTGAGGATCTGGTAATGATCGCTCGGTTCAGTCGTCTGTTGCGCAATATCTCCGGCACGGTAGGCTGAAATTTGATTTCTCATTCTAATTACTGGTTTTCCACCTAGCTTTACAAGATGAGGGACTAGCCAATCAGTCGGTCATTGTTCCTTACCACCACTAGAAACAGGAAGTTGTCTTACCTACAGACAGTACGAAAGTACATACCAGAATCTTGAGAATCCGAGACAGGGTCCCCATACATCGTTAGAGTCAACGATCGATAGGAGTGGGAGTGTTGGGTGGCATTAGTTTATAACCTAACTCTAATACGAACTCCCCATCAGTAACCGTTAGTTAAGCTGTTAGTTGAATCAGGTGTACAACGGGAAATGTATTTATTTTAATAGTCTATTGGATCTTTAGTTCAGACAAATGACATGAATGAACTAGCGAATGCCAATACGAATCCGAACCTTCGAATCTCAAGAATACCAACCAATGTTTTTTCTCAAGTAAATGTGGATTTATAATGAATCACTCTAATGAATCGCAAAACCATAAGACTAACAATTCACTGGATAGTAGCGACTGAATGAATATTCGTCCTTTCAATTCTTTCACTGTAATGTTTGAAAGAAAAAAACATTTCAATGTCTCATCCACTCGGCCGCCTACGGATAATGGGATTCATATCAAATATGATACCAGAATTGAGTGGTGTATCTCCATGTAGATACACTTTCATGAGAAACAATTATTAGGCATTGGATTCACGATTACGGATCGACTCTCTAATCGACACTTTCTGCAAAATTATACGAAATCAGTAGAAAGAGATCAGTTATACGACGAATTGAAAACGTAGATGAAAGGTTTCCTATGACCGGTATATTATGACAGAATGATTATCACTGTTGCACAGTGAATTGATTACAGTCTTTGAATTCCTTGAACCATACCGGAAAAATGATGAACAGTTAAAGATCAGCCACTACCGTTGTGAATAATTGTCGAATGATAGTTAACTTTACTTGATCGATTTCCCTTCCTGAGAAATATAACATCCTAAATGCCACTAATAAAATACCATTAATGAGAGAGAATTTTTTTTTTAATGAGCAGGTTTTATGAATGACTTGCACATTACAGGTCCCGTTCAGGAGGCCATTCATGTTCCAGAATTACCTTTAAGCTCAAAAACAGTCACTGTGATACAACTGACAGCCTATAGGCCACCACACGGCATTTGTAAAGCTTTTCAGTTCATCCACAGTACCGGTGTTCCATCTTTGTCGTTCAATATAGATCCGTTTAACTGAATAGTCATGTAGGCCTGTGTTCAAAATGCCATCGGTAGGCTATATATTATAATACCACATAGTATTAGTTATTACACCGTCTATTCATTATTGATTATACCACCCTCCTGCGTTATCCCTATTGGTTATCATTGACTAAGGGATATTCCCTATTGCTCTTTAATTGGTCTGGTAATGTCCGGTATGATGATAACCTGAGCATTTCGTATCTCACAGAAGACTGGGTTCGCTCTTATAATCCATGCTGTCCCCCATGACCCCACACCATTATTACTAACAGGGTATCCACCTTCTGCTGGTAATGTTCATCACCATCAGACCATGGAAACCTTACCGAGGGTTCATATACTGTGAAAGCTTTGCATTTACAGACATGAACTATTCAAGCTCAAACTGTCAGTCATCACGAGAGGTAAAGAACTTAATGGAAGGACAATAATTGTCCATATAAAAGTGGGGTAATTATGATATAGAATTTTTGTTGTGATGTTCGATTGTGTTATGTATTACACTACTTGTAAATCCTCCCTTATTTGTTATTTTCAGGTAGTCCCCAACTCAGTTCACTTTTAGGATTGTCTGGACTCAGGAGGACTTCCTCTCATATTGTATCTCTGAGAACGGAGAACAACATTGGCCTGAATATTCCAAAATAATCAAATATTCGTGAGCAGGTGAGGAAGTAAATGAAATGTGCAAATGTACAAGTTCGTTTAGTACATGACATACATCGTCTGTTCATGTCACATACTCCCTATTCAGTGATAATTACCAGCCATGGGATTTTTGACTGTCTTGTTATCTTCCTGGAGTAATAGGGAGATTTCCCAAGGGTTTCCGCGGGTAATCTGATAATGCATCATCCTTTGATATATTAAAAAGGAGGCGTTCTCGACCTTTCGACTAATCAATGAAATTCAGTACAAGCAGACTGATGTGCTTACCCTACATTATTCATGAAGATGCCAGGCTCCTGTAAATTGGTTCATATATATATATATATCTATATATATAATATATATATATATATATATATATATCTATATATATATATATATATATATATATATTATATATATATAATGCCCATCGGAGACCTCGTCTGTAGATACGAACATCTCAGTTGCAGCGTTTAAGCAGCATGTTGTTGTGCCAAATGTATTCTTGAAATGACAATTGCCATCATATTTTTTCGTACCTTCTTGGTATTAGTTTGTATCACTGGTTTTACTGGCGGTGACATAGAATAAACTGAAATCTTAATTTATATTTTATTGTAAGTGCATTTGTTCATTTATTGTTATACATGGAAATGAACTTACCATGTTGCTTTATACAATGGTAAATATCACTAGCACTAGCATAGGGCATGCGAATCGATTGTCGCTTCAATATAGTTCTATACAAAGTGTTTATTTAAGGTCACAGTATGTTTATTTCCAATCATCGAATATGGTGAATGTCAATACGAGCACGGATTTAGATATTGACTTTAGCAACCGTTGCTTATTCTCGGGCGAGTGATGCCGATGGAATGAATTCACACCAGATGGATCGCAAATCCATGAAAGTTACATTTCCCCACTTGACACACGGGCTAAGCAAATAACAGCCCTTTTACTGCATAGTTGCTTTGGGACGAAAAGAAAGGTAGATTTTACAAAGATTGCAAAATATGGAAATCCACCTGCGGCATATAGCTATAGCTGACCATGGAGGTCATACGAAATGTGACACCCGGACAAATACGTGTTATATTTCAAGGGTATATCTCCAAAGAACAAGTTGATATGAAAGGACAGACAACAACATGTTTCCGAAAAAGAACCCTTCAAAATTATCGTCCAAAACCAGACTCATGACATTTTTTTGCACCGAATATATATGATGGATCGTGTTTGTTCGGTTGCGGCACCAAGACTTTGGAATGACTGGCCTCTCAACATCAGGAATGGTAATTCTCATCGCCAATTTCAAGAAACTTTTAAAAACGCATCTTTTTCGCAATTCAAATTCGCTAATATTTCAGTAACAAGAGCAGACTGTTTGCGTATATCAACAGTGGTTGATAGACCTATCTGTCAGGGGTGGTCATGAACAGGTCGTGTTTCTTCCCTGGACATCAACAGCAGAAACATGTCGCTCTCATGATTTTGAATTCGTTATACCATGCTTCACTCGACACGGACCGTATACTTTAGGACGTAAGACTTTTTGTTCAGAAGGTCTCCGATATTGAGGACAGATCACAAGGCTGCTACGATGCTGCCCGAAAATAAAGTAAAACTCGATTACACCTGTATTCAGAAGTATTATTCTCCACTCTCATATAATTGTAGTAACCTATGTTTCCTTTATTTAGAGCTTCTCAAGTATCCACGAACAGGTTCAAGCCCTCCCCTTCAAAAAAAGTGAATCATTCGATTACTTTTGAGAGTATGTTGACCTCCATGACGGAGTGTACATGTGAGAAATCTACGTATTCCGAAAAGTGTCGTCGGGTGCTCCATAGCAACAATCACTTTTCAGTAACAGTTTTCACAAAGCCCCGTGTATTCTACCCCTGTTATTTGATCTTCGTGAGATAAGGTAATTTCCCAAGAGGATTGCGTGGATCAGTCGGTATAAAATCATCCTTATGTTTATGTATTAAAAACAGGCATTCTCTGCTAATTGATGAAGACAATCATATGCACTAATGATGTTTTCACTTATTAAATATCAAGATCCAACACTTTTGATCTATCTGGCTCATTGTGTCTGCCTACTCAGATCAATGATTGCTATATATAGATGGCCAACAGGATAACCAGACTGTTCTACATGTATACCACCAAGCAGCGTTGTGAGTTGGTAAATGACTGGTGAATTTGACCTGCAATTCCCCAATCTGTGGGAGATGCATTTTCACATGATAGCGTTTCATGCCCTATAAGTACCATTATCAGTATTAAATTTGAGATTGGGATGCCTTCCCCTCTAGCTCATTCAAATTGGTGACTGTGATTGCTGAACACTCCATGAGTACCACTAGTCACCGCTCACCGAATATCATGGTAATCTAACTTTAGCTGTGGAATTAGATGTGCTACTATTTCTTCAACATGATGACCAACATCTCAACATTTTCAACACCCTAGATACCATTAGTCAATGATATAACCGAAACAGTATCATGATGATCCAACCTGATATGTAGGATTTTAGTTGTGTGGGTCAATCCCGACAAACTACTATTATTATTATCTAGGAGCACTCTCTATCCCGCGAGCATATTTTCTTGTCAAGTTGCATCGTGGGAGCAACCTAGCACGAACCACAGTGCAGCAAATCTGTTGTTGTTCGCCTTCGTTCTCACCGTTACCCCGTCAACAGCTTAATGAGAACTCGGGGTGACCGCAGCAGGAACTGAAAAGGTATACCCACTGTGATACAGACCGTGTTGGTACGGTGATACATGTACATTCGGATCACTCGCGATACGGGAAACCGAACGCTCGCTGAAACAGTAACAATGTAGTGGCAGTGACAATCAGTACATGCTGTACACTATTCTCCCTGACCTGTTTTTGGTTCATCGGACAAAACCATAAAACGTATCAGTGAACTCAGAAGTGAAAACTCGTCTCTCCATCTTGAGTCCCTGCTTGTCTACAACACTGAAAACCTGTGGTTGGAACGTGGCATTGGGAAATTCATAAAGTCGATAAAACTTACACAAAGACATGAACCATTTCGATTATTCAAATTACTTGCAGAGGCAATCGCGCAACGCGTGAACGGGGTACGTTTCACATGACATCACATTATTGAATCCGCCGGCGCCCGTGATTCTAATATGGATGCGTTATATCGTCACTTGTTACTCAAATGTAGGTTAGTACCGTTATAACATTTCTGTCGTGACGTCATGTTAACGACCAAACCCTCCTTTAGGGGATAATACGAGGTGGCCAGAGGTCGTTTGTTTGCATTAAAGACCGATGATTGACGTCATCGTGGAGGCTTGAAAACCCCGAGCCGAAGGCCATTCATAATACAAACATCTCGAACAAGTATAAACGGAACCGAAAATGATAATCAACTTTCTGTTGTTCAATAAACATTCTACTAAATCGGGTCAGTGAACATCATACTGGCGAATTACATAATCAGAGTTAACCAAACGAATCAGAGACAGGTCTCGGCATAGTACACAACATTACAGCGTAATCCAATGCGGCAGTGTTACACTGAATGCGATTATCCGGAATAATGATTTTAACCTAGTACAGGTTAGTGGCGTAAGTATGCGTGTTGTGTTAGGCCTAAATTCGAGAGATGAGCGTTGACTAGGCCTCGTATTGTGAACCAGGCTGGCTGGGTTGTTTACGTTATAGGCCTATGCGGCACTGTACTTGTACAATACACAACACACGTAGTTATGGCGGGCGTCATTTTGTTTACACGTAGTGTTATTGTGAGCCTGCGCTATGAGACTGTATGATGTATATTATAATGATGATGCTGGGACTTCACAATGTATCACAATAGCAAACTCTATTCCAAACCAAAGGCTAAGATGTTTTGCTAAGGCACTTTGGAGTGCTGGCTGGCACATGGTAACTATGGCTGCCCCACCAGCTACTAAACAATCAGATTCAGATAATCATAAATACTCCCAATTTTCTCTATGCAAAATAGGAGAGGGTTCGAATGGCGAGATTCGAACATCGGGCTCGATGAACTTTTTGCCAATCAGAATGTGGAAACCAATAAAGGTTATTTTGAATGTCCGCTAAGAGGGTGCGAGACGATTTCGCCTTACTGAAAATGTTACTATATCACGTGACCGTAAACCACGCCCACCCAGTGGTACGGCCTACATGATCTTGTATCCAGCCAGGTAGGTGGGGTTGAGGTTATGAACAAATGTGGTTCCGTTGGATCCGGGCTGGTTTCAAACACTCAGCGACTTGCAGTTCAGAACTAAAACGTAATTTTGTTCTGTCGCTCTGATCACGTTCCACGACGCTCTCCGAGCGCTTCATTACTCAGGTGTTTGTTATTGGAATTTACACTATTACTAGACAAATTGCTAATTTCTATTATCTGGGAACGTTCCCTCGAGCAATATTTTCTTCTGATCCCTAAGGATATACAGTGTTGGAAGGCGAAATCGGATATGGAAGTTATTTTTAAAACAATATCAAAAGTAAAATTAGAAAAGATATAGATAAAAGTATTCACGCTCCGAAAAAGCAGAATATGATATGAATAATCCACGTATCGGTGTTATTCTTTTGAACTCAATGAAGCAGACAGATAATCTGCATGAATTGTTGTTGCTTGGGCTCACTAGATGTGTAAGGATATTTGTCCTTGCGACAGCGTTTACTATTAATAGATATTGCTGTCTGAGAGCATATGCGCACAGGCCGGGGCAACGGCCGGTGGACAATTGCTTCCTATGGAATAGAAAATGCCTAAACATATTTAAACGTTCGAGCGTTCAGTGTGTATATCACGATCACAGGAGTGAGGAGATCGAAACAAGCCAAGGATCACCCAGAAATATGCTACGATATTCTGTTGCTTAGCCAGACCTATGAAAGTCGTATTGCGTTTGAATCATACTTACTCGGAACCTAAGTGATTCTAAAAAATGTTGGTACAAATACGAACTGGGGCATTTGTTGTACCCAGCTATGGGAGCATTTACTCAAGAGTGGTAAAAATATCACAAGACTGGGTAAACAAATTGCCCAGGTGATAGTTGTACCCAACATTTGTTTAGAGTGTGCGTACGTTAGGATTCCGATAGTACGGGACGCGGTAGGCGCTCCTTTTCTCAACTTATAATAGCTTTTTTATTTTTCTACCGGTACGGGATCCAAGATAGGCCAGTGGCGGGATGTCGACAGTCACTTGGAATTGACTTCCCAGAGAAGAGGAGGACTCTCAACCGCTTCAGTGCAGACAAGTTTGTTATCGCCGGTCCAGAGAGTGTTTTCAAGAGGAGGGGTTCCCCCTTGCTTCTACGGTGAAATCTGGCGCTACATTTGTTATCTTTTGCAAATAAATTATTGTCAGGAATATAGTTTTCCCTATCAACGATTCCGATTTTCTCAAAACTTCATAAATGTTGCCTGGAATTTGGTATCCGGTTTTCGATCAGCTGGCTGTGTAAGTTGTTTTTCAGTTAATTGAGCAACTGATACTCCCGTTGTGGTCTAAATTGATGGATATTTTTATGATGGATCTGTTAATATTGGAAAAATTCATGTGAAAATTTTCTTATAATGTTTTACAAAATATGTAGGCATATAACAACTCGATAAAATGCCGACACGAAAGGGTGAATTCTGACAACAACCGGCTTAAGTACATCAAGCACCACGAACGTTCTAAAAAATCCGATGGCGAAAATTTGCAATGGGATACAAGAATGATTTAAATTAGTAATGTTGGCCTCGAAGTTCAAGTTTATAGCGTTAGATTTTAGAACATCCCATATAATGATTTTTTGGTAGGGCGTGAGGATGGACCATTAATTCAAGAAAAGAAGTGTTAAGAGAATCATAACCTTTGTGGTATTCAGTATATATCACTTTCAGTGTCGGCTAGTGTAATGTTCTATAGACCTGTGGACTCTGGCTCAACTTCATGTGATCGGTATCTGGGTACTTTAGATATTGATTCCAGGAAGCCCTAAGCAAAAAACGTGTTTCAAAAACTGATATTTATGCGGGTTTTGTCTACAGGAGGAGTTTCATACCAAGTGGTTTTATGGCACGAAAACAAGTGAAAGGACTAATTAAATATATCGACTGATCTACCACCAAGAAAGTAGCTTGCAATACCTATGGATAAATTTATCACTAATTCATGTCGAGTTGAACGCGTGATTGCGGAGAAGGTTGTGTGCAAGCATTCGTGGTGTCAAGAAATGTAGCATGATTATTGCCCCAAATGGATGCTTTATCGGGAGGAGAATATCAAGGTTATTCCAGGCCCAATGATCAGGGATTCCCCATAGGAGGATACATAGGATGTAAGCTATTGATCAGGGATTGGCCATGAGAGGATACTAGGATTTAAGGCTTATGGATCATTGGATGCCCTATAGGAGGAGTACGATAGGATTCAAGGCTTATTGATCATGGGATGCCCTATAGGAGATACCTAGGAGGATTCAAGGCGTAATGATCATTGGATGCCTAAGGGGAGATAGATTTAAGGCTACTGATCATTGGATGCCCTATAGGAGGATATTAGGATTTTAAGGAGTGTTAGTTTCTGATAATTGGATTTATTTATGCGGGGGTCTACAGGAGGAGGAGTTTCATACCAAGTGGTTTTATGGACACGCAACAAGTAAATTTGGACTAATAATTTTGTAGGTTATCGATGATCTACCCAAGCAATAGCTGCAATACCATAGGATAAATTTATCTAATTCATGTCGAGTTGAACGCGTGATTGCGGAGAAGGTTGTGTGACGCAGTCGTGGTTTTGTCACGAAATGTAGCATGATATTGCCAAATGGATGCCTTATAGAGAATATCAAGGTATTCCAGGCCCAATGATCCATTGGATTCCCATAGGAGGTACATAGGATTTTAAGGCTTATTGATAGTGGAGTGCCCGTAGGAGAATACCTAGGATATTTAGGTTAGCTGAGCATTTGGGAAATGCCCTATAGGAGGATACTAGGAGTCAAGCTTATGATCATTGGATGCCAGATAGGAGGATACCTAGGATCAAGGCCTACTGATGCATGGATGCCCTATGGAGGAGACTCGGAAATTAGGCTTAACTGATCATTGGATGCATATAGGAGGATGACTTAGGGATTTAAGGCTACTGATAATTGGATGCCCTATAGAAGGATACTAGGATTCAATGCTTACTGATAATTGCGAATGCCCTGTAGGGGATACTATGGATTCAAGGGATTATGATCATTGGATGCCTTAGGGGATACCTAGGATATCAAGCTTAGATCATTGATGCCCTATAGGAGGCTACTAGGACTTGAAGCTTAACTGATCATTGATGCCATATAGGAGGATTCTAGGACTTAAAGATGATAATTCATTGGAGCAGCGTTTAGGATAGGAGGATACTAGGATCCAAGGGCTTACTTATTAATTGGATGGCCCTATAGGAGGATACCTAGGATTTAAGGCTTATGATCCTGGATGCAATAGTCTTGTGTTAAGACGTTGTTGACAACCTTGCCCTTCCTGTGTAAGACTTTGCATTTCTGAGGTGCGTCAGCGAGTAACTGCGTTGTGTCACAACAGAGCGCGGTATCAATCAACAGTACTTTTTTTATGTGCCGAGAGGGTAACATTCACTCAAACGAGTTAGGATAAAAATGAATAAAATAGGCTACGCAAGAATATTGGATGCCTGTAGGCAATAACCAAGGTATTTCCCTATATATTATAACCATACATTAAATCAATTTAGGATGAAAAATCTCGTCTGGATAATGCTGCCCATATAACTTGCAGGGAATCGTTACACATAGCCATTTACGCCAAAATTTATTTCAAATAAATTCGAATTCGATTTACTTGATGTTACCCGCCAATTATCGGGTTAAAGTTTAAATTTTGTCCTCCGAACATCAGCGGATGAAGCAAGTAAGTAAGTTTGTTGAATGCAAGGAGTACTGTATTCGGCCCCATGAGTTTCAATGTTGTCCATACTGACACCGCGATGGGTACCATGAAGCAAAACAGTCAAGATCGTGAATGCACGACTGTATTCAGGCACATAAGTTCCAATTCGTCCTTACCGACATCAGCGAGGGCAATGCAAGCACATTAGTGAGCTCGTTAAATGCAAGTTGTGTATTCAGACCTATATAGTTTCTCTGGACGTTGTTCTGAGATATTTATATAATCGCATGTACTCGCAAATCTCATATATGCGGATTAACAAGTTCGAGCGCATTTCGTAGTACAATAAGTAAATGAAACAATCACTACTGAGGACATGTTTTTTTTTTCCTCGACGCACGTGCGTCCAGTTTAATACTGTCTGCTCAGCAGAAAAAGAGTACAATATCCTAAATCGATTGATAACGACTGGAAGGTGTAAACTTTCTCGGACAAATTCGATTATGTTATAGAAACACATAGAAAACAAGCGCGGCCGCTGATGTTTTTGCCTGCGCTGCAGCGATTACGAGTCTATCCATCAGTCACCCAGACAACCAGACCAAGATGTGGGTGTGGACAATGTGCAGGCACACACAAAACAAAGATAGTCGTTCGGTCCATTGCCGTTTATGTTGCTCCCTGACGTCCTGTAATGGTTTGTGGGGGTTAAAATTATGTGGATAGGCTATGTGTTACGCTAATTCGATAAAATATTCACCTTTCGAAGTGGGTCGGCGGAATCGAAAACTACTTCTCACAAGTCCAAGGAAGCCAATGCTTCTTAAAAAAAAAAAAAAAAAAAAAACAAAAAAAAAAAAAAAAAAACCGGTTCTCAGGGGACTCTTAAAAAATAAATTGAGCCAATTAGTCACATCGACTCAACTGTTGAAATGATAGAGACTGGTGGGAGCATATTCCCAGTTTCGTGAAATTCAGGCGAACTTCGAACATTGCCTAAATTATGCAAATTATACTTCTCAATGAACAATATCTGATCAGTTTCGGGACCTCTCACAGTTGTCATGTACAATCGAATTACAACACCATGCATCTACAAATCATACGTGACGTGACAGTTCTTCTTTGTAATTGATAGACATACTTCATATTATTCTAGAGAGGCTACGCTCCCTCACACCAACTTCATTATACGTATTCCCGTTATTTCATGCCACCCAAATCATCACATCTTCCTGACGGCCTTGAAGAACTGCCGTAAATCATGAATGCATGATCATCTTAAATTTTCATTAGATCTTCCTTGATATCACACTAGCTATAGGACACCGAAAAAATCATTATAAAATAATATTTATGACAACCGGATTCATTAACGCATGCCCAGAATGATTTCATTGTGCTAACACATACAGATGACAATAGAACTCATCCCCTTGCTACTGACTGGATAATGTTTTGTAACGAAACTGGCATAACATTTTCATTATCGGAACAAGCATGATTTAAAGTGAAAGCCTCTGACAAATAACAACCATTTGGTGTACCATGGGTTACAAAACTTCTACAACCAAATTTCAAGCCATGTTTCCGTGAAGCAAGCGATTATGACCTTGGGGAAACTTTTTCGTGTGGACGGCTATCGAGTTGAAGATTGCTCGACGTGGAGGGGTGATAACCTGTTGATGAGTTGTTCCTGATGAGGATCTCTTACAAATCAAACAATCCTCGGTGATCGACGGTATGTGTTGTGTTATGTACCAGTTCAGATTGACGCACTTCGACACACCCTGACCCTATCTATTATGTGTGGTTACATATGAACCAGGTGAAGGAAACGCCATTGGAATATCCGCTCACGGCCTCAGTTCGTCTGATTTAGTGGCGAAACTGTGTGGGAGGTTTTTTTTTTTTTTCTTTAAGAGTCTATAGAAGTCATTGAACATCGACTGCCTTTCGATAAAGCTCTGTATATAATGTGCGGTCATTCAGGAGTTATCCTCGGTGAACACCTGGACCAATCCCTGAGTCACTATGAAACACATGTTGGCCGTTCTACTAGGTAATTCTAACGTCTATAAAGCTCCAGCAAACAAGAAGTTGTCTATCACTATGACGTAAATTGGCAGTATCGTTCCGTATTTTGGACAAGCAATGCAATAATGTTTCATATTGCACGGCCGCACAAACATGTCAAAATGTCATTCTCTGCATGTATCACGACGCTTCCCCTCTAATTGATTTATTTAACGTTAGACGCATGCTTCTTAACGTTCCCATGTATCGAAGCGAATGTCCGAAGCAATACTAAGGAAAACAAGACAAACGCCCTTATGTCCCTTGTAATTGTAAAACTGAATACTGGTACCGGTAAACGAAATAAAATCAATTTACACTTCGTTGCCCTATTTTATGAAGCAAAATAAACAAATATTATGAAATAAAAATGCGAAACCAGTTTGCCTGGTAACATATCGAATCAAGAGCAATTAGGGCAGCTTGGAGCCTATCACTTGTGAGAAAGGACGACTTTTACATATGTGATTTCCGCAGGTCAGTTCTTATTTAATATATGCGTTTATGTGAAGGTATTGATATGCTTAATTAATACCAAAAAAGAAGTATACATGACTTTACATCGTAATATATTACTGTAACTGTTAACTCTGTGTAACATCCCGTCATTGGCATTGGCTATATGTGACCATATATGTTAACCGATCAGTTGTACTATAGGGTCCTATGTATTACCGACGAATAACGCATAGCATACAACATTTCACTGTTCAACATTTTAGCAAATGCATAACATTATAGTTAGCTATGTGTAACAGCGGAGTCCGTTGCATGAGCTAATCATTTTTGGTAACTGATCGCTTGTACTAGTCAATCTGTGTATTTTTCCGCAATACTCCGTATTCTCCTGTCAAATAACCCCCAGCATACCGCATCGCACTGTTCAAGAGCTTCAGCGAATGCATGGCTTACATTCCCTCTCACCTTATCGTTACAAGTTAACGTGTAACTTCGGAGTCATTGTTAGAGATAATATTCACGTGTGTCAACTGATTGGGTTCTATTAGATTCCAGATATGTATGGTTTCCCGTCAAATACTCTTAGCATAACCCAAAAACCCCTTACTCACTGTTCAAGAGCTTCAATCAAATGCATTATAATACTTGCAGTACAATAATACCAGTTAACTATGTTTAACACCGGAGTCATTGCCTTGAGTTATCATGTGTGTTAAAGGACAACTACAGGATGAATTATAAAGAGGGCTAAGATATTGACTGGAGAAAAACTGAACGCTTCAGTTCAAACCCGTATTTCGTACGACTTTCCGTTACGGAGTTACATCCTTCGGAATTTGTGCATGTGTAATTGTCGTAAGAGATTCGAAAAGCATCCCATCATGCAATAATAAATGATGTCATACTTTGCACCCCTGCAAACATTCTTCGTTTTTTATTGAAATTCACAGATTATTCTCACTTCAGAAGCATTTAGTCTATGGGCAGGGATTTGCTGTAGTGGGTTGGTAGGTGTTGAGTTTACTTTGTAAGAAAGACACCGAACTTCTGCTAAATTTGACTTTTTAAACAAAATGGAACAATTAAATGCCTGACATAAACTTTTCTTCATGTGTCATGTGCCAAAATGGAACAATGAAATACATGACATAACTTTCCAGGTTGTCCAGTGTGACGTCAGCTTATTATCGTGCAAATTGGGATTCTCCACATTTTCTCTGCATAATGGAGAAACGTTGAAGGCCAATAAACTCACGTAGGAACATCGTCTTGAAATGGGGGTTTGGACCTATAGATAACAGTTTTCCATTCTCCACCTCCACGTTATAACCCTGTTTATAATTCATTGCTAGGGGTCAATATACTAGTCTCCCGTTAATAATAACCCGAAGCATCCCTCCGAAGCCACATCAACATGTTGAGCAGGTTGGGATCACGTACCATTCCAACCAACGGCCCGAATCGCTTTAACAGCATAACCTCCATCATGAGAACCCGGTACGCACCCCGACAATCCCGGATTACTTGCTTCCATTTCGGCCCAGGTTGTACTCATGTTCCCTCTCACAGGCCCTAATTAAAATGGTGGACTCGAGCAAGAAAATGATCGTCTCGCTCGAGGACACACCGGAAAGCTGCACCCTACTCTGTCGATTCCGAATAGAGACTCTGTGACTGAGCTGATGACATGGAAAGTCCGGCTACAGCTATAAATATCACACAGAGTGACGCTAATCTTAACAGTGGCTCTGGGCGAAAAAAATTTTTTGTTGCTTCGCCGGGTTCGTCTTATGATGATACGAAAACTGCTACATCTTCATCTTCCCATATACGATCTGCCACCTGTAACGGTTGTGGTGATCACTTCATACATGCTTTTCCATGGCTGATATGCTACACTCACAGGAACCGAAGCAATAAACTAACATGTCCATGTACAACAAGTTTATTTATATGAATTGGATGATGTCACTTCCATTCATTCCCTCGCATAATAGCCCACAACTGTATTATTGGCCTAATTTTCAGTTCCAGAGTACCCAAATTGACATGGAAACTGCCATTTACCCATACGCATATATAAGACAGTGAAATGGTTTTTGTTTCACGTGTGAATGGGACCCTCGGTGTCCCGTTTACACGTGGGACCAGTATTTCTCAATTGCGGCCATTCTGAGGATGGTATGTAAGCAATTTTATGTTCTATACAAATTACATGACCAAGTTTTAGAGAATTAATACGAGTTGGGAAAAGAATAATTGACAACTAGAGCCTATTCTTCCATTCAGGCCAAAATGCCCTTCATTAATTGGTTGCCCTTATTTATGCAACTGAATATGTCATATGCCATATCTAATATGCCCCTGAATATTTTCCTTTATTGATCGATTTTACCAAACGGGACTGCTAATATTTCAATAACAAGAGCAGACTGTTTGAATATATCAACGTGTGTGATAGACCTATTTGGTCGATGGTCAATGAACAAGTCTGTTTCTTTCTTCCCTGGACATCAACGGCAGATACATGTCGATTTTGATATTGAATTCGTTATTCCATGCTTGACTCGACACGATATTATACAGGATTTTCGTCAAAAGGGCTCCCACATTGAGGGCAGCTCGCAAGGAGGCGACTGCGATCTGCGCAACTACGCAAAACTCAATTATACTGTTAAGCAAAGTATTATTCTTCCCGGCTCATATATTTAGTAACCGAGGTTTTTGTCCTTTTCAGATCTTTTCAAGTATCCACGAACAGGTTCAAGCCCTCCCCTTTTTTTTTTGGAAATACTTTTCACAAGATCAGGACTCATTCGAAAATGTGGCTCTATCCGATTACTTTTGAGATATGGTGACCACATGACCGTGTATAGTGTGTAAATCTACGTACTCCAAAAAGTGTCATCATGTCTCCATAGCAACAATCACCTTTTAGTAACAGTTTACACTGATCTCCTGTGTTTTCCACCCCCGTTATTTATTCTTCGTGAGATACAGAACTTTCGCTCGAGAGGATTGCGTGGGGATTAGTCGTCGGTAGTACATCTCGTTTGTTTTATGTCTAAAAATATCTTCTCCACTAATGATGAAGACATCATACACACTGCCGATGTTTCCTCACTTATTAATTATGAGATCTCACACTCTTGATTATCTGGCTCAATATGACTGCCTAAACCTCAGACAATGATTTCTATAGACGGCAACGAGGCTAAACAGACGCCGAAGGGGTCCAGTGCTTTCTTGACTGAGTCTCATCCTCATCAAACTGAGCACGGTAGTCAAAGAATAAAGAAAGATCGCCTTTTTTCATCGAGGAATTATTTCATACCTTCATATTACACGAGAAACCTCCACGTATCCGCCCCAGAATTACTGTTTAACAAGTTCGTCAAATAGATGGACACAAATAGAAAATCTTCGAGAGTGCCGTTCATGTTCTAGCGAGACACTCGCCAAGGTATTAAGATTTGAATACCTCAACCACATATTCATATTCATAGTCAACCTTGACTCTATGTTCCGCCAACATCAATAAATCGATGTATCTATATGTAGGCCTAACCGTGATTCGTTTTAGGCTAACGAGGGAAAAATTATCAAACATATTGATCGCCACTCTACACTAATCAAGATTAGTCAACTTGTGAAAAGACAACAAAAATCTATATTGTAACCTAAATGCCTTCAGCCACATTCAATAATCTGACTCACATATACTGAGGGCAAACATTCTCATATCAATTATTATTTAACAGTAATCAACTGGTGAATTTGACCTACAACCCTTCAATCTGTAGGAGATGCGCGTTTCACTATAGTGTTCCACGCCCTTCAATAAACTTTGACCCTAACTTCCCGAAGACCAGAAGTACTATTAGTCAACGATACCATTGAATATATACCCAGTTTGAAATGTGGGGGATGCATTTTGCTAACTTTTTACTTATTATTTCATCACGCTCATCCAAATAATTTAAACAGCAAATTGTTGAACATTCAATGGTACCACTGCGTCACCGCTCACCGAATATCATGATTGTAATCTAACTGTAGCTGTAGAGTTGGATGCACTGTGCATTTGTTAACACGATAGATAGCTAATCGTGTCTTAAATGTCCTTTAACCGACCTCTCTCAACACCCTAGGTAACTCTAATAGGTCAAATAATATCATCGAAACAGATCCGGAGGATCCAAATAATATGTTGGAAATTTATTTGTGTGGTTCATTCTAGACGGAATTACTATTTTTTATAATCTAGGGGCATTCCCGCGAGCAATATTTTCTTGTCAAGTTGGATTGTGTGACGCCTAACTGACCACATTACCGATCTGTCGTTATTCCTTCAGTCTCAGTCTCTCTGTCCCGGTCAACAGGCTGACAAAGTATCTCCGGGTAACTAGCAACAGGAACTGGTAAAGGAGCACACAGACTGAAAAACCCGCCCTCTGAATCTTCCCTTGTGAATAGGGATTGAAGACTCCATTGCATTTTCAGAACGATACACTGCTCCGATTTTTTCTTCAAACCAAGGATCATCTTGACGGTAAAAAGTGGTGGGTACGGTATACCACTTCTTGTGTATTATATGAGATGTAAGTTACATCGGGAAACCGAACACTCGCTGAACCAGTACATGTGAAAGTGACATTGGACAGAAGACTGTGCCAAGGCGAGACCATTCTTCTGACTCGATCGTTCTGGTCCCGGACGAAACCATTAAACTTAAAGTACAAAACTCAGATTGAAACTGGTCCCTCTATCTTGAGTCCTCTTGTCTACAAAGTGATAACATTGTGGTTGGAACGTCGCGTGAAGAAATTCATAAAGGCGACGCAACTTACACAAAAACATCAACCATGTTCGATTAGCTCAAATCGCTTGCAAGGCATCGCCGTCGAGTAGCAACTAGTGGAACCGTAACGGTGGCGTTCACGTGGTATCACAACGATAAATCGCCCCAGTGCATTCCAATATCGATGCGTTATGTCGTCACATTGTTAGGTCAATGTAGAGTTAGTACCGCTATAACATTTGGCGAGTTTTGTCGTGACGTAATGTAAGAACTCCTCCATTATATGCTGAGAGGTTGCTAGACGATTTCGCCTCCAACTCAACATGTTATGTATATCACGTGACCGGTAACCACGCCCACGCGGTGGTTACGTCCTTTGGGACGATCTTGTGTCCTGCCAGGTGACGTGTTATAAACAAATTCCGTTGTTTCTAACACTCAGCGACTTGCCAGTCAGAACTGAAACGTAATTTTGTTCTGTCGCTCTGATCACTTTCAGACGCTCTCCGAGCGCTTCATTACCCATGAGTGGTTATTGGAATTTACACTTTTTCTAGACAAAATGCTAATTTTTATTATTTGGGAACGTTCCCCCGAGCAATACTTTCTTCTAATCTCTGAGGGATATACAGCTGTGTGGAAGGACGAGATCGCGTATCTGGAAGTTATTTAAAACATTCCAAAAGTAAAATTAGAAATAATCATCTGATAAGGTATTACCCATCCAAAAAGAAGAATCTGATATGAATAATTACGTTTCGGTGTTATTCTTCGCTTTAAACTCGATGAAGCAGACAGATAATCTGCATGAATTGAGCATATGCGCACAGGCCGTGCAACGGCCTGTGGACAATGTTCATGAAATAGAAAATGCTCTAACATCTTCAACTTCAAAGCGTTAGTAACGTCGCACTATCACAGGATGCGGGGTCGAAGCACGCCAAGGATCACCCAAAAATATGCCACGATATTCTGTTCTTAGTCAGACCTTATTCAAGTCGTATTTTATTTGACTCATTCCTGTACTCAGTACTGAGTGCACTCTGCACGCACTGTGGTACAATACCACCTTTGCAATTTGGTTACCCGCCTGTGTGAACTTTACTCAAAGGTGTAAAATATTACCCAGACTGGGTAACAACAAATTGCCTTGGTGGTATTCGTACACATTTTCTTTTTTAGAGTGTGCGTAAGGCTATGATTCCATAGTTACGGACGCGGTAAGGACCGGCTTCCCTTCCTCAATTATCACATTTTTGGTTTTTTTTTCATCGTACGGGAATCCAAGATGCCCAGCTTTGGAACCCCGGTGTCGACCCTACCTGGGATTGACTTCCCAGAGAAGAGGAGGACCCAACAGCTACAGTGGCGTCGCCAAATTTTACAGGTGGCATACCTGCAAGTTTGTTATCGCCGTTCTAGAGAAGGGTCAGTATGAGGGGGTTTACCCTTGTTTCCCCTCGAACCTGTTGTTGTACTTGCTAATATCTTTTTGCACAAGCACATGTTAGGTTCAGGAATATAGTTCCTATTCTGACCTTTCTCCCTTTCTTCAAACTCCACATTCTCTCTGGGGGTACCAGGGGAGAAACAACTTGATGTATACGTGCCCCCACCGCCCCCCATTTGAAAGCTGCGTGGAATACATGCTGCATGAATTTGGTATTCCTATTTCAATCAGCTGGCTGGTAAGTTGGTATTCGGTACACTTAGCAACTGATAGTTCCAATATGGTCATAAATTACTGGATTATTTTCATTGATGACTGATCTATCAAAATTGGAAAAATGAACCCTGAAATGTTCTTGTAATCGTTGTTTACAAACTCTGTAGGGCACCTAACAACTCGATGAAATACCGGAAGGTTGAATTTCGCAAACATGATGAGCTTAACTGCACAGAATTAGCAGCGCGTCTGCAGCTCGAGTAACAACAAGCACCACAAACGTTCCAAAGAATCTGATGGCCTAAAATTTGAAATAGGGATATAAGGAATATTTCAATTTAGTTAATGTTTGGCTCGTCCAGTAATAACGTTGGAACATAGCAGTAAAAAAGATTTTTGGTAGGCGTGAGGATTAACCTCTCGAAGTGTTCGATTGCGCAAGGTGTTAACGTTCGTATTTGGCAGAGGAATCATAACTTTCGTGGTATTTAAGTATATAATGATCTTTCATTGTGCGGCTAGTGTAATCTTCTATATGACCTGTGGACTCTGGCTTACATGGATTAACTAAAGTTCATGATTTCGATATCTGCGTTACTATAGATATTCATCCATAACAGCCTTTAAGCAAAACACGCGTGCAAAACTGATATTTTAGCGGGTAGACTACAGGAGGAGTTCTATATCACGTCGTTTTAACTGCACAAAACAAGTAAAAAGGACTAATTAACTATATCGACTGATCTCCCCCTCAAGAAATAGCTGCAATAACATATAATAAAGTTACTCTAATTCATGTCGAGTTGAACGCGTGGTGTCACGAAATGTAGCATGATTAATGCCAAATGGATGCCTCATAGAGAGATACCGGTACTAAGGTTATTTCATGCCCCTAAGGATCATGGATAGCGTATAGGAGGATACCTAGGATTTGAGACTTACTGATCATTGGATGTCCTGTTGGCAGATATCAAGGTTATTTCCCTATATATTATTACCATACATTGAACCGATATAAAGGAAGTAAAATCTCGCTAAAAAATGCCGACCATATAACTGGACGTGAATCGTTACACATAGCCATTTACACCAGATTCTATTTCAAACAATTTCGAAATCGATTTACTATGCTTTCCGCAATTATCGGGTTTCAATTTTGTCCATAATAGAACCGACATCAGCGATGGGCACATGAAGCAATCAGTAAGTTCGTTGAATGCTGTAATGTATTCAGGCTGCCCATATAGTTCCAATTTTGTCTTTACCGACATCGGCGATGAGCACATGAAGCAAATAGTGAGCTCACCAAATGCAGTAATGTTATTCAGTTCAGGCCCATAAGTCAAAATTTTGTCCTCACCGACATCAGCGAGGGTATATGGAAGCATAGAAAGTTCGTTAATGTATTCATTAGTTTTTGTGTATTCAGTCCTATCCAGCTTCTCAGGAGTTGTTCTGGGAATAATTCTACCATCGCATGTACTCGGCAACTCTCATATATGGAGTATTAACAAGTTTCCAGCGCCAATTCTTCGTACAAATGTACAATTAAACACCCATTATTGCGGACATGTTTTCCTACGACGGTGAGTGCGCTCCCATTTCATGCTGGTATGCTCAGCAGAAAGAGAGTACATTATCCTATATCGACTGGATAACGACTTCGCCAGTGATCTCTTGCTGGCAATTCGATTATGTCTAGAGACACATGGAAAACGAGGCGACCGCTGAAGTCTTGCCTGGCGTCGCAATCATGATCCCTCTAATCGTCACCGCACAAACAGCCATATGAATTGAAAGTGTGGGTGTTGACAATGTGCAGGCACACACACAGCAAAGATTGTCGCTTCGTGCGTTTGCTGTTATGTTGGCTTGCTGGCGTCTTGTATTGTAGGGGGGTTAAAAATTATTGTGAATAGGTTCATGTGTTACGCTACTTTAATAAATATTCCACCTTCGAAGTCGGTGGGGAATCGAAGTACTTCCTCACAAGTCACACTGGAAGCCAATGCCTCTATAATTATTTAAAAAAAATATCCCACGTTTTCAGAGGGTACTCCCTCGAAAAAAATAATATTAGGCCAATTATTACATCGACTCAACAGTTGAAATGATTTCGTGAAAATCCAGCGACCTTCGAACAATTATGTAAATTATGCAAATTAGAATTTCAATGAACATATCTGATCAGTTCGTGTACCTCTCACAGTTGTCATACATATCGAACTATACCACCAATGCATCTACAAATCACCAACGTGATCCGTTTTGTTTGCTTTTTTGTAATTGATTAGACATAAATTATTGTGGAGGGGCTACACTCCTATCACCACCCGGGGATTAATCATCAATATATGTAGTGGTGATACATACCCTCCAATTCATCACATCTTCATGACGAGCCTTTAAAACTACGGTACACCATGAATGCATTAATCATCTTACTTATCAATTAGTTATCCATTGATATCCACACTAGCTATAGGACAACGAACAAAATCAATAACAAATAATATTCATGACACGGAGTCATATAACGCCTGCCCAGAATGGGTTCATTGTGCTAATACTAACACAAACAGATGGAAATAAAATTCATCCCCGTGCTACTGACTCAGATAATGTTTGTACGAAAACAGGAATAAGCATTTGCATTATCGAACAAACAAGTCTATAAAAGTGAAACCCCTGAACGAACTGATAAAATTTGGTGTACCCATAGGTTACATTAACGTCTACAGTTTCGAGCGTGTTTCCGTGAAGCTAGCGACTATGACCTTGAAGAAACTATTCCCTATTGACGTTATCTCTGCCGAGTTGAAGCTATTAGCTCGACGGGAGGGGGTGATAACCTGTGACGAGTTTTCCCTAATGTGGATTTTAGCAAATGCAAACAATCCTCGGTGATCGACGGTATATGTCGTTTCATCCACCAGCTCAGATTCACGCACTTCAACACACCCTGAACCTATCTATTGTGTCTGGTTAAATATACAACCAGGGGAAGAAAACGCCACTTGAATATCGAGATTGACCAATGAGAATTTAGGCCTTGCGTTTCACATCATAATGTCTATATACCCAGCCTTTTGATATTATTAGCGGCGCACGGCCTTAGTTGGTCTGATTAGTGGCGAGAATCGTGACGTTTTTTTTTGTTTTTTTTCACTAATCTGTCAGAAGTCACGAACAACTGCAATCTAATAATAATGAGCAGTCATTCAGGAGACTTCTGGACAAATCACTGAGCATTGCACTAAAAAAACATATGTTGGCGTCCTACTAGGTACGTCTGACTGTCTATACGCTCCAGCTATCATAAGACGCAGTCGATTCATAATAATGTAAATTGGCAGTATAGGTTCCGTATTTTGGACAAGCAATGCAATAATGCAGGTTTTTTCACGAGTCTATCAGAAGTCATTGAACATCGCCTGCACTCTAATAAAGCTCTGTATATCATGAGCAGTCATTCAGGAGTTATCTTGGGCGAATACTGGACAAATCACTGAGCATTGCACTAAAAAAACATATGTTGGCGTCCTACTAGGCATGTCAGTTTAACATGTAACAGTTTATAAGATCCAGCTATTAAGAAGTTGTCGATCATAATGATGTAAATTTTGCCGTATAGGTTCCGTATTTTGGACAAGCAATGCAATAATGCAGGTTTTTTCACGAGTCTATCAGAAGTCATTGAACATCGACTGCCACTCTAATAAAGCTCTGTATATCATGAGCAGTCATTCAGGAGTTATCTTGGGCGAATACTGGACAAATCACTGAGCATTGCACTAAAAAAACATATGTTGGCGTCCTACTAGGCATGTCAGTTTAACATGTAACAGTTTATAAGATCCAGCTATTAAGAAGTTGTCGATCATAATGATGTAAATTTTGCCGTATAGGTTCCGTATTTTGGACAAGCAATGCAATACTGCTCATATTTTCACGGCCAAAAAATGTCAGTCCAGTTGCCAGGTATCACGGAGCACCCCTCTGCAATAGAATTTATTCGGACGTTATGGACGCTTCTAACGTTCATGTTTCGCAGCAATGTTCGAATGCAATTATCTGTATGAAACAAGAAAGAACGCCCTCATGACCTTATTGTAGAATTGAATACCGCTGCCGGTTAACGAATTAAAAACAAATTACCACTTCGTTGCCCTAGTTTATAATGCAGAATAAAAATATATGGAATAAAAATACGAACCAAGTTAGCCTGGTAACAGAATGAATCAGAGCAATTGGAACAGTTTGAAGTCCTATGAATTGTGAAAGAGGACGACCTTTACATATGTGATGTCCGACAGTCGGTTGTTATTTTTCAGAGAGGCATTTTGGTAATTTGGCACATATGTTAACGGTGGAACATCAGTCCCCGTGACATGAGATAAATGCACGTGTGTTTAGTGATCGGTTTGTATTCGGCCTTCATCATATGTATGTTTTCTAGTCAGATATCCCAGATTTCACTGTCACTGTCGGGTTTTTGACATGAGATAATAAGTATCCATGTGTGTTAACTGATTGGTTATATTAGGTTTATATGTATGTTTTCTCTTCAAATATCGATAGCATACCACTCGCTCACTGTTCAACAGCATCAGCAAAGGCATGAAATTGCTTTGTATTACACTCCTGGTTCACTATATGTAACATCGAAGTCATTTACATGGAAGTTATGATGTTACATATCCCATAGCTTGCCATATACAATACCAAGCAGTGAACTAACTACAAAGCTACATTTATAAACAACACAAGGTTCCGTTAGCGTAGGCGTGACCCAAGTTGTAACTTTCAACAGTGGCTCCAGGCAAAATTGTTGTTTTGCAGGGTTAGTCTTATGATGATACGAAACCTGCCATCAGCTTTATCTCCCATATCAGGATATGGCGACTTGTAGCGGTGTGGTTTCTTGTTTGTGACCAGATTTTGTACAGGCCATTTCTCGTGGTGTATGCTACCACTCAAAGAAAAGAGGGAAAATTTCAATAACTCCGTAGTAAGTAAATATTAAGATTCCATGACTTTCGGGTATAATAAAAAACTCCATGTACAAAATGTTATATTTATATTTATATGAAAGTTCATTCAATTTTAGTAATCTCTAACTAGTGAGGTTCACTATAGTAGTATCGTAATTATAATGTTACACATATTTTACTGTGTCTTATAAACTATAGAAAGAATGTATTTTAATGCCTATTGAGCCGCAATTCCACCATCAGAAGATTCAAAAGTGGCCTGCCTATGGCCAAACAATATGTGCTTTCTCATGTCTTTATTTCCCACGGCAAGTGTGATGATACACATATTTTACCTCGGCTGGTATTTTGAATGCACATGGAGCCCCAGTGTGAGTATCTTCATATGGGAAAGGTTGGGTGACCTTACTTAACAAGCTGTATGTATTTTTTCAGGTATACTTGCCGAGCAAAGGATCGTTCCTATTCAAGGCCCAGCAAGGATTCAGACCTGGATACTGCACCCGATTGTCAGCTGCGAATCCCCCACCAGGTACACGGAATATGGCAATGGCACCTCAACGTGAGGGTGGGGTAATCTCACGCAGACGGCAACTTGCAAACTGCCTACCCCTCGTTTGTCCCTGCTCCACTCCCTTGTGCTGAGCGTCCAGCGAGAAGGCAACAGGTACCATTTTTAAAGTCTTCGGTATGACCCGACGGAATATCGAACGGGTGGAAGGCCGACGCTCTACCAACTGTGCCAAAACACTCTGTAATTGACCGAGATACTGATTGTTTTCTCTCCGTTCTTCCATCTCCCTGAAGTACCCTGGTTTACACCAAGAAAACGGGGTTCTAAATTCTGATGGGGCAATGGGCCCTGAGAATTACTGTATACCAAGTTTCAACTTGAACGGACCGAACATTCTACACTTAACGTGTCGCCAATATTTGCAGACTTTTACCTATTTTTGACCCCTCAATAGAAATCGTGTACACAATATAGATCGAATTATCGTTTGAACGAGCTAATTTTACAAACAAAAACAATAACGTTCATGCACTCTCCGAAATGAAGCTACATTCCATTTTTTCAGCATAATCGGAATAGGCATTCTAGAGTTCCAAGATTCTAGAATTCAGGACTAGGATCCCATATATGTGGATGTGGTGTGCGGCATGAAAGTGAAAATCATTGTTTTGCGAGAGGAGGTTGGAAGTCAGGAATTTAAGTGTATAATGAATAAATATCTAGCAACTCGTGAATAAGGACGTTGAATTGATTTGTAAGGAGATATTCCATGGAGCCAGTTTGCCGTTTTGATGCCGTTACGGAACCAAATGCAGCTCATTCAGACACGTTTCATGTTCGTTCTTGCATGAATTCGCCATGCATAGTGTCTGACCAGATACGACATCAGCATTATCGTGTTAGACTTGTCTTGACCTCAGATGACCTTTAGACCTGACCTCAGAATAATAGGGGTCATGTGCTCAACATGAGAAACACACATACCAAGTATGAACTACATTTCATCCAAATTAATCGTGGTTAAAAAAAGCAAGGCTTCAGGCGCATAGATGCATGCACATACACACATCGTCATACCAACATAAATCACTCTGACTTCGTCGAAGATGAAAAAACACATTGATCCTCAAATCGAGATTGCTCCTCGACTGTTCGAGAAAGTTGCATTTCTTTGAATACCTACACTACACCAGTATCCGAATCGCAACCATGTTTCCTGATGTTACACGTCGTCTTCTTATCGGGAGTGATTCCCTGTGAGAGCTGCATACCTGTCAGCCTGTTTTTGTTCTATAATTAACCATCGCAGGAGATTTGCAAGTGCATAGATTATACTACTAATTGGAGGAATTTCCCTGATTATTACGGTGACTTGCCTCATACGTCGGTAATGTCCATTTTACAGCGAACCTACCCACGCAGACGTACATAGAATATGCAGAATGCTCCATTTAAATGTATCATACCTTATGCACTTGTATACAGTACGGTATATTGTATAGCAGTCAGGCCTAATAGTGTTGTCTAACCAGCCCAACTGAGTAAACGCCACCATCCCCTAGTTCGGAAGGAGGAATATTTCTCGAAGTGCTCACCACAAGTGATCCATTATTTCTATCAAACAAAAACAAAAAAATGCCCCAAGAGGACCGAAATTCTCGCGCGTTCTATATGCGATGGTGGTTTCGTGGGCTGTCGCTAACATGCAAACTGCACTGGACCCGGGTCCCTTGTTAGGATTCAGAGGGAACACCTGCCCCGATTGTAAGTGTTCTATACCACTAAGGAATTGACAGAATAGTTAAAGTACAGCGGGGGAAAAAATAGTGAGGATTCTAACCTATACTATTAAGCATTCACCGAAACGGTTAGCATAGTTCCTCTCAGCTGTAGACACTATGAGTAACCAAGCAACTGACCTGCTCTCTATCTACCAGGGGGCGGATATTAAAAAAATCAGCACATCCGTAGAATAATAGCCCATAAGACCGCTTACCTCGGGGGATAATCAACGATTACGAGACGGATATGACGACCACGTATTCCCTCTCTGTTTCACATGAACTCATCCCAGCATTATATTGCGAAAACCGAGCATTGTACCATCTCTATGGGCGGTGCGTTTTCCTCCTTCGCGACTTTCTGAGCAACTCATGTAGATATAAAAGAGCGGAAACCTTCGCTTTTAGGTGTGGAAGAGGGAAGGCTTAAAATGTTTTTATTGATGTAAATATCTCTTTTGCTGGAGGCGATAGGCAATCAGAGGAATGAGGGAATATGCTGAGCATTCGACCTATTTACAGGCGTTAGAATGAAACCCACCCTTATTGCATGATCGTGTCTAAGAATCCAATCTTGAGAAGGTTCAGTTGGGGTAATTTAATGACACCTTTAATGGTAACAGAACTAATACTCCAAATTAAATACCTCGAGTGATTGCTCCCTTGCTGGCGGGTAAACATGCGTGCGTTATTGTCACGTGTGGTCAGCTGAGTGTTTAATGCAATACTGATTCGCAGCAGATGGTTGTTAATCAACAAGGCCTACTATTTCACATGTAATGGATATCGAGGATGAGTTCTAACCAGTTGTTTTATGTCAAACCTATATAGGGGGAAAACTCAACCAAATCCAGGACATGGGGGATTACAATATTGAGGAGGATTGAAGGAACAACATCAATAACCCCAAGTATGCAGACGGTAGAGTCCACGAGCGAAATATGAGAAGAATCTACAACATCTTACAACAAATCACAACATCTTACAACGAACTGAACTGGCAACGGAACAAATATGGAATGGACAAGAATGGTTCAACGCCCCTGACGTGAAAATATTTTTATTCACTGTGTGCATCGAGTAAAGGTGGATGAGGTGCAACGGGAGCAAGTGTATTCTGTTCATCCGGATTGCATAACTAACTATTGAAGGAGGTGAATGCGCAAAGGAAGCAAGCAAGGAGGTGCATTCGAAAGTACTGAATGTAGTGCTCCCAACGAGAAAACTCGATATAGGCGGAAGAGGCCGTCTGTTACATTTGATACGGCTCTCGGCCAACTTTCAGTCATGGAGCAGAGGCAGGAAAACTGAATTAACAATTTATCAAGTTGATTGGGAAATTCGTCATTCCAACTTCAGAATTATATACGATACGCATATATCACAAGAAAATGATCCGAACAAAGAGGAATGACACCACCCACGTTAGAAGTACACTTGAGAAGAAAATCAACAGCTACAACTTACCGGTTATGAGGTAGAATGAGGAGAACTCCTGTGAAAGAACAAAAATAAGGGAGATTGGTAAGGCAAAAGTGTCGTCAACAGAGTAACTATAGCCAACAATGGGGAAACTGGGATTCCTCCCCCTGGGGGATGAGGTATGAAGTACTAGTGGAAGGAGGGAAAGAGCCAGGCTTATACCAGTCAAACTTCTTCTGCAATTAATTTATTTTGAGCTCCGCGTAGCCTTCCATTCACTGGTTACCGAAATCACCCGGTTGTGAAGTATGGGCGTGGATAGACACCGGAAATTATCGACTTCTCTTTTCGAATATTGTATAAAACTGAACGAGGAAGGTGATTCCTGCTCCCAAGACCGCAATCACGTTGCCATCACAACTTGAGAGCAATATATGTCACGTAGAGTTTTTGCATCAATAGTATTGAACAATGTATTCTCTATAATTTATTATTATTATATTATTATTATTATTATTATTATTATTATATTATTATTATTATTATTATTACTGGGTGTTTATGAAGCGTTCACCAACGTCGTCAGGCGTTGTCGAAGCACTTCACACAGCTCCACAGAGAGTATTGTACTAACAGAGGAAGTATATTGCGCGCTGATAAATGTAAGTTTTACATCAATAGTATGTGAGTTTTACTTAGTTTCAATAACCTTCACCCAGTAAAACATTATGACCTAAGTAAAATTGACATTTGAATAATATAGGACTTACATTCATTATACAGAAATTGTATTTAAAAGTTACGGAGCTAAATGATCTTCTCTGTGAGTGTGCCGGGAGCAGTTGTAGACAGAGAAATAGATATCGTTCGCATCAGCAGGTGAACAGTATTCCTCTCCACCATACTACATACTATAGCCACTGATAATAAGTATGTTAAGATGCGAAGGAACAGTACCGAGAAGTATACTACTCCTCTCCGTCCATCTACTTACATTATGACACGTACAGTACAGTAATTCTATTCTACTGAATGGTAACATCTCAAGAATCGTACTAATTTCAACTGAATCGCCAATAGTGAATCAACATTGGAAAGTTTGAAATACATCCTTCGTGTCAGATTGAGTCGAAGCATTCCGTTGTATTCAATCGATAGACAAAATATTCCCCTCCCGTAAAGTTCGACCTCATTAACACACAATTTACCATATCGATAACGTCATAACCGCATTCGAAAATCCAAACTGATTCCTACTCAAGTCTCCGGTTGAGGGAATTATAAATAACTCAAATATTCAATTTGAGAATAAGCTGGAGGCAATAACGGATCAGTGCAATTGAAGCAATATATAAATAACCCCCCCCTGCCCCACTGTGCTGCGTGGAAGCGTATATCCATTTTACGCGACTGTTTTTACGCGACTGCTGGGAACATCATAGCCAGAAACACACCGTTTATCACTGCAACAATTAACGACGCCGAAATATTCTTCCGCGAGACAGCGGATTATTCGGCATTGTTTATTCGAGAGAGAATGTGAGGGGACAGGTCTGCAGGTAATGATAATACTGATGATTACTGAGGAAATCAGAAGATTTACAGAATGAACCGACTGCGGTAGCAACGAGCAATTGAAACGCATACATGATCACCTCTGCGTATATGGACCGCTCCATTATAATCTAAATTGTGATGAATATCAGTTTCATGAATATTTTGTAAATATAATAAAAACGCAAAGATATGAGACAAAATTACTAGATCGGTATACGAATTTCGTATGATTATGTGTCTATGTTCCGTAATCATCGATTTGTAGAAACATAATATGAGCAGTTCCCGATCACATTTAGGGCGCCACTTGTAATGTGGATATTACCTCGAATCCCATTGAATTGAACGAAGCATTTGGCGATCATCACACATGGAATATTCGAGAGAGAGAATTAGTAGGGGACTAGGTAATTAGAGGACACTTCACGGATGATTCACAGAATCGCAGACATATATTATATATATATATATATATAATATATATATATTATATATATATATATATATATATATTATATATTATATATATATATATATATATATATAATATATATATAATAATATTATGTGGAACTCACAACTGCTTGCCGCGACACCGTGTTTCACAGCCGTGTAGGTACCGACTATCGTCAGGCGAACTGACTGACCATGGCCCTATTCTTCCTAGTCCTATCCGGGGGGTCGTCTACCGTGACGGCAGGTCGAGATGAGCTCTGAGCGCTTATTGATTATGTTACGGCTAAGGAGAATGGCGAGTTTTT
This sequence comes from Sclerodactyla briareus, assembly GCA_026419785.1. Classification (NCBI taxonomy): domain Eukaryota; kingdom Metazoa; phylum Echinodermata; class Holothuroidea; order Dendrochirotida; family Sclerodactylidae; genus Sclerodactyla; species Sclerodactyla briareus. The sequence goes on along the minus strand of JAODTK010004221.1, from coordinate 310,211 downwards.
TCCTCGGTGCACCAATAAAAAAATACATACCCTGATGCTCGCTTATGGTTTTTTTTTTACAATTTCCCAGCTGATTACAGTAGTCCTTCCCCTGTCCTTAAGATTCCCACACCCACTGGACACTCATATCTAGTGAGTAGCGTCTGTGGCGGAAGGATTTAGTGTGGTTATTGTACCCAGCCTGAATTCTCCCCTCCCCACCAAGCCAATATAAACCGCGATTCATCCATCCTCGCAATGCACTGTGCTTTGTACCGAGCGCCTTGGATAAAAGCTTCCCGTTCAGTGGACAGTCTGATTTTACGCGACAATTGCAGATCGCGCGTTTGGTGGCGGCCGGGGGGTGGGTGGTCCCCTTCTAGACGCTGGTGTTGTGCGCCTTAATGAGCTGGCTTACGTTGCTGGTACAGCTGTATGAAATCTTGAGGGTATTTCTGTTAAAAATGGTGCTGAGGCTGTGACCCCGTGGGAAGTGCTTAGATATTAATTTGATAAATACCCACACCATTGGTCTGACGTCCTCAAGATGGTGGGTTTAACCAAATTGTCTTTCTACGTCTGCGTTTTTTCCTTGGGTTGCCGGTTGTCTCACCTCCGCCCTCCTTGTATTCCAGGTTACTGTCGTGGCCAGCCTTGCTGAGCGCGTTGGCGTAGGGTGGGATGGAGTCGTCAAATAGACTCCTCCGATGCCAGCGATGAGAGCCGTTTTTCGATGGTCGGGTTAAGTTTTCAATTATGCTTGAAGGGTGGTTGGAGCGGCTGTCGATGTACACAGGCGTGTCATTGGGTTTTCTGTAGGGTTTGTGGGTGCCGTCGGTGAGGTCGAGGGACACATCCAGGAAGGGGGCAGACTTGATGTTGGTCTGCACTGGTACGCTAAGTCCGTGTTGCTTGAAGGTCGTGGTACGGGACGTCTGTGCGCGGTAGCCATGGGACCGGAGCAGTTGCGCATTACAGCTAGGCCATCGTCTCTGTACAGGCCTATGCTCTCGAGATTCAGCTTCTTCGGCTAGGTCATTCAAAATAAAGAGGCCTACCAGTTCGCAACTTCTGCCGCCCTCGTAGGCGTATTCGACAATGTCAAAGATCATGAAGGTCAGGCTGTTTTTGTCTTCCATTTCATTTACCCAAGTAAGGCAACATCGTGCTTCCTCCCTTGTTTGGCACAAGATTGCGGTCTGTCCCTGATTTTTGATTGACCCTGTCTAGATCTCCTTATACTTACTCGTTCGTCCTATTTTCCGTTTTTGTTGGGTTAATCAGTCTGCACTTCACGTTTGTGGGAATTCTCTTTGTGGTCCTTAATGGTTAAGAAGCTGATTGTTTCGTGTTTCGTCCAGTCTATCTCCTTTATTTGCAACCTCTCCTGCAATGTTCTGGGATCGGCTCTCTTTTAACATCGTCAAGTTTGGGATCGCTATTGTTGTAGTTCTGGGTGATATTCTCATTTAGGAGTCTTGCCGTAGGCGTCATCCCACTTCATCCCTAGGTATTCCTAGTTTTGTCGGCGGGGACAAACATCGGTGCCTTTAATTACCTTCAAGTCGTTTTCGAGTTGTGATTGATAGCCCCTCACCCGCGAAATTGTGTTCCGGCCCATGTCCAACACAAATCTTTCTCGAAGTTGGTCAATTCAGGGATGGTAGGCGGGGGTCCGCATTGATTTCCGGTTGTCGTTTTGCTTTGCGCTTTGTGGGGTCCCTCGACTTTCCGAGGCCTGATTGTCCCGAGTCGGGGGCCATCCTTAACGGATTATTCAGCTTGGGCATACGCCTAACTATTATATGTATATATATTAGATATATATATTAGATTATATATATATATATATATATATATATATATATCTATATATTAATATCATATTATTGGTATATAATAGATATGTATATATAATATATATATAATTATATATATTAATATAATATATATATATATATATATATTATGTATAAAATGTTAGGCGTACGTTGTTCTAGTGAACATTACTTCAGGAAATGCTTTTTTGGATTATAAACATGGATCCGAGCCCTATTTTTGTCCTCAAGCATACTTAGAAAATAGTTTGGTTTTGTATATTGTTCCACTGTAAATTGGTACTATATTTCCCACACCGCTTCCCACATGATTAAACTTCCCCTCGTCAAATATCCCAACACTGCAAATATATATGGACATGCGTCAAACAGAGCTTGTTTATAGCTGAGTGGCTTCAACACTTCATTTAATCTGAATATTTAATGACATGTGATCTACATCAGATGTCTTCTGTAGAGCTTCTCTCTTTCGCAGTGACGTATTAAAATCAAGACTGGATATGGGGCCACGAATTGGCGTCATTCAACAACTATTAGTCGATCGATTTTCCACACCTGAGTTGTAAGCCGACCAATGAAGACTGGTTGTGTGAACTATTCTTTTGATTTGTAGTTTCGGGGTTCCTCTGACGATGACGGGCCAATACAATTAATTGTAAAAGATTTTGTATTCCATTAAGTCTCACATAGCCTACATTTCACATGTGATATTCATTCCAGGCCTATGGGCGTAGGCAGCCTATCCATTATGACAAAATAAGACACACACCGCGCATGTATGTATTAGTGTTTTCCGGGCCTATTCAACGAACCAGAGAGGCAATGAAGCGGTGGTTTTCGAGAAGATTCCCTACCGGTTGTGAATTCTCCATAGGCAGAAGTCCCCAGGCATGGGTATGTGGGCGCGTTGATAATAATGGTTTGGTTGATAGGTTTTGTGTATACAAAAACAGCGTGGTCCACACCACCACCCCTGGACACAATAGGCGGTAAGATCGGGAGCATAATATATAAATTTCCAGAAAGAAATTATGTTTTTTTTTTCAAGCAGGGGGCACGAATGGATATCCATCACCACATGGTTAGAATATTATGTGCTCGCTGTGATAGCATATATGAGTTCAACCGGTTACTAGATTATAGTAGATTATAGTTGAGGAACAGACTAGAAACACCAACGTCAAGACGTTTCCGAATCCATCTCAGTTTCATGAAGTAGTTGTGTTTCATTGACCTCTTCTATTCTCGTCAGTAGTTACTATTTTCTCTCGTGAGTGGTGTGTTCGTCTGTGGTTCGTATTTCTGGTTTGAGCGTTGGAGGTTGTTGTTTTTTCTGGTGAAGTTGTTCCTTTTTGGGGCTTTTTTGCTTAGGCCACTCTGTCCCCTCCCTAGCTAATAGCTAGCTTTTCTGCCTCCTTACTGGGTGTAATAGCTGTCTAGGTTGGCCTCTCTTGGGTGTATGTCTGCTCTGGTGCGAGCGGTTGAGTGTGCTAGATTTGCGTAAGCGTATTGTTAGTTTATCTCTTTCTTGGTTCTGCTCTGTGGGCCGCGTGCAGGTAGCCTTGGCATTCTTTTGGTAGTCATAGTCAACGTATTGATCTTTTTCGTTAGGAGTTAGGGTCTGTGCTGTTATTGATTTTAATCTGCTTTCGTGTTAATAGTGTAGGCCTATGGTTTCGTTTCTCTTATTCAATTTGACCTATATTGTATCCCAGGTTTGAAGTTCACGAGGTCGAAAGGAAAGGTAAGGTTCGTTAAAACTGAGACTGGTGAGCATTGTTTTTTTTTTTTCTCTCTTCTCTCTGCTGTCGATGGTTCGGTGTTCTGTTTGCTAACCATGGAGGGGGCAAAGGGCAAGGGGTGTTCTGGGAGCTGCGAAATACGGGCGATTATGCCGTCAGGGTTTAAGCTTCAAAGGGGGCAGATTTCAGGAGACTAAAGGGGTGCTTTTTGATACGTGCAGGGAAGTGTGTCAGGTTTAGCGCAATTGGAGGCGGGTACTGTTAAGTGTGGGAAGGAGGCAGAGTGGAGATTCGGGGTAGGTGAGGCAACGGAGGGGGGGGGGGGGGGAGGGGGGGGGGTGGCTTCTGCTCCCGGTCTTGCTACTAGGAATAGTTTTGAAGTGTGCTGGCGGTTGAGTAGGAAAACGCTCAGGGCGGTCACTCGGAATGGTGAGTACCCGGCGGGTGAAGTGTAGGTAATAAGGTCAGGAGGTCAAGCTTAAGTGGGTGGTCATTGGAGGTGGACGGTGGGGTGAGATAAGGTTGAAGGTGTTGGGGCTCGATTGTCGGTATGTTGATCGGGAGTTCAGTCGGGTAGATAAGCCGAAGCGTATGCGTGTCTGCCTTCAGATTGGCAAGGATGAAGGACATAAGTGGAGTGGTAACAGTCATTGTGGGGGACAAAAGTGGTTGTTAATAGGGACTAATACCTCCGAGGGACCTCCAGGATGTCCTTGAATATCCCGATTTGAAGAGTTGTTGAGCAAGTCTTATTAGTCTAAAGTCGCGATTTGTGGTAGTCTCCCCCGGTTTGACGTCGGGTAAGCTGATAGACACCTTCGGGGCTAACCGTGGTAGGACTTTGAGTGTGCGGGCAGGGACTGCATTTGTTGGACGTTTCGTGTTTCGAATTTTTTGTCCAGGACGGAAGCCTGAACTAGTTGAAATTACAAAAGTCTTTCTAAACAGTGAAATTTCCACAGCCTAAATTCACATTCCATGAGGGTACTTTTGATCATAGGCAAGATCGTACAGATACTCTTCGTGGCCTTGGGGGTGGAGTTTTTGTTGTATGTGAGGTCTGACATTGAATGCATTGAGGAGATCAGAATATTGGTGTTAGTTGCGTCAATTCTGTTTGGTGTGAATGAAATTCCGTCCAACGCTTTAGGTATTACCAGATTCCTTCCATATCGGTGTTTGTAATATCGTTCTCCCAACATCTCTTTCCATTTTTTTTCCGGTAAGCGTAACATTAATCATGGGTGATTCAATTATCCAGATAATTCTTGGTCTGATGGTAGTAGTGGTAGGTAAGGTTCTGCCTTTTTTTAATGTCAACCCAAGCTGTTTTCCTTTCAGCATGTACCTTTTCCTACCAGAAAGCATACTTAGATTTAGTATCTGATAGTGATACTGAGTTCGTGGATACTGCAGATAGTTTGGTAGCTTGGGAATTTAATCCCGATATTATCGCTTTCGATGTGTCTTGTTCTGTCAATATTCCCACAGAGCGTTTGAGCTCGTTCCTTGTTTCTCGAGGGCGATCTGGGATGCATTTCTTTTTCTTTTTAGGAATGTAGATTGGTCTAATATTTTTTAGGAAATTTGAATGCTGTTGACTCCTGGATGGTTTCATTGCAAAGTTAAGAGTTATGAAAGTTTTCGTTTCCTTGAAAAAGCGTCGCACTAAGAACAAAGGCCTTCTTGGATGAAAGGGAGGTCTTTCGGCCGTTAACGTAGAGACTCTTTGCGACTTTTAATCGTTCTAACCGGTTCTCTGTCTGATTCAGATCGTTTTCAAAGTTCAGCAGAGTCAAACGTTTAGTTTCAGGTGCTAAGCTCGTTTTGAGAGGAGATTGCCTCTACATAACGGATTAATCTCGTGCGTTTTTTTTTCTCTTATGTTGGGGGAAGCAGAAAAAGTGAATAGTGAAAAGGAATAATTTTCCGATTCAGGTAATAAAACCAGCGATAGTTAGGAGACGGATATCGTTCTTGGATAGACATTTTGCGTCGGTATCATCAAGCAAACTTGGAGAATTTCAATGACCTTGTGGTAGGTGGCCTCATCATACTATTGGTAATATAGTCTGTTCGCCTGATGTGTTCAAGGAGAAGAAACTGCAGAAGCTTAAAAGTGGTAAAGCTCCTGGGTCCCGAGGAAGTTTAGCCCCTCTTGTTGAAATCTTTGCCGAGCAGTTATCTGTCCATTAGCAAATCTTTAAATTAAACTTGTAAGGTGTTGTTCCGGATGATTGAGGAGAGCAAATGTTTATCAATTTTCAAGGAAAGGCAACGGTCTCTGCCTTGTAATTACAGGTCAGTGAGTCTTAATTAGTGTTTGTCTACAACGGTGTGAGAATCCATCATTCGGGATAATATTGTCGATTTTTTCGATGAGTATAGGCTAATTCGGGGGTTCTCAGCATGGTTTCAGGAAAAAATCGTTCGTGATGTTTGACTAGTCTCTTAGAATTTATGGAAGATGTGACTAGTGCAGTTGACAACGGCCGCGCTTGTTGATATGATTTTCCCAGACTTCAAAAAGCTTTTGATAACTTCAAATGAGCGTATTTGCCTAAATTGAAAAGTTTTGGCATTAAGGGGGAATGTCCCTTGATGTGGATACGTCAGTGGCTTCGCAATAGGGAACAACGAGGTTTCATCAATGGGCGTTTCGTCTCTTGGGCAAAATGGTTACTATTGGTGTTCCCAGGATCGGTTCTTGGGATTCGTCTGTGTTTGTATCGGGAGGTTGCTCGAACGATGATGTTGCAATTGTCCAAAGGGGTCTTGATATAATCGCCAAATGGTTCTTTCGATATCAAAATGTTTTTTTCAATGCCACAATCACAACGCTTCTTCCGAGTTAAATGGGCAAAATATTCATCAGGTGATTTCTCTTAAAAGGATATCGGTGTCCATTTTATTCTTCTTTGAAACCTTAAGCAGTTGCTGAAGTTTCGAGAAAAGATTAACTGGATTCTTGGCTGATTAGGACGTCACTCCAGCTTCCTTGATAAAGATATTGTTGTTCAGGTCGTTTAGTAGCTGGGTGAGACTCCAACTGGGTATTCTGTTTCAAAGTATGAAATCCATATTTCTCGAAGACAAGCAGGTGATTGAAAACGTTCAGCGGAGGGCCACTAGATTAATTCAATCTCTTGGAGATTCACCTTACGAAGAGAGATTTAAGGCGTCCGTCTAACTACCATGGATCTGAGGCGAATTCTGGGTGATTTGATTAAGGTTTTTTTTTTTATTGTTCATGGTTTCGAGGGCCTTTCCTTCCACGACTTGTGAGTTTCCAAAGTTACCCCCAATAGGAGTCATTGCCTCAAACTTCGCGGTAGACGCTGTAGATTGAACATTCAGAAATATTTCTTCTCCAGCGAGGTAATGATGAGTGGAATAGCCGTCCTGAAGATGTTGTTCTGTCTAAGGATGTGAAGCATTCAAGAACAGTCTGATTTATGTGTCAAGAATTGTGGGCGAATTCTTTGAACATATGGGTGTTCTCTCTTTTGGAATTGTGGTGGCTAGGGGGTCTCTCATGAGGATTTTGTTCTTCCTCCCCTTTTTCACTAACTAAAATAACTTCAGTTCACGAAAACTTTCTCCGTATTAACATCACATATTGTATTAGGCTATACGTTACGCCTAATACACACATATGTGCAAGATAACTATCACGAACGAGTGCTTCGAAACCCTGTGCAAAAGCGGAAACAACAACAACCTACGAATAACGAAAACTGTCCTGAAGGGACATGAATAAGTCCTCAAGCGATATTCGAAGCAATCAACAAACTGGTAATCTCCGAACCTACAGGGTAGTTCCTCGTTTCTTCGTTCCTTGTTTCAGCAGCATATTAGTGTATCTTTGCTACAGTAAAAGTAGCAACTGGGACTACAATAATACGTAAAAACTGTTAAACGTAACATATGTTACAGTAGTAACAAATAGTCACTGGTATGTAATTAGTTTGATTGCCGAGGACAGCCCACGAGACCGAAGGTCCACGAGACCGACGGACCTCGCGAATGACGGCCCACGAGACCGAAGGTCTGCGAGACAAAGGGTCCACGAGACCCCGAACGGGAAAGAAAAAAGGGTCCGTGAGACTGAAGATGGGAAAGTGTCCACGACACCGAAATTAACGCGGGCCCGCAAGTTAGAAAGGACAGTGGGAGACTGAAATTGGGAAGGGTCTGCAAGACGGAAAATAAAAAAGGTTCACGAGACGGAATCCGTGAAGAGCGCGACCGATGGTCCCGAAACCGAATGGGAAAATCCTAAATATTTGTATTATTCCACCGTTCTGGTATGCTCCACGCAACTGGGTAAGGCTAGGATTCCATAAATGCGTACCTGTGTTCGGGCTGGATGAGAAAATTATATTTACGAAAACGAACGTGTGCTCAGGAAGAGGGAAACATTGAGTTTAGCGAAGAAGAAAAGAAACCATAAAAATCCCCACCTTTTTTAATGTCGAAAAATGGGGGTATGCCAATGCATCAGCTCCTTGAAAGTGCTATTTCCTGCCTCTGGGAGGCATAATTTTGTCTGCTACGTGCCAACCGATGGTGGCGCTTCGCTTAGATGGTCGCATGGGGCCACCTAGAAAATGGTCTAGCCCCAAGCCCCCCTCCACTGGGAAAATCTTGACAACGCCACTGCCAGCCCTAGGTACGAACAACCCTACGAAAAGAAGCAATGAGTGTTCAAGGGTGACTCCCTGCATTCCCAACCCCGCACATGTCGTACCGTCTCTGGAATACAACCAGTACTGACTATATAGAAACTGGCAAACGCGGACGGCGAGCATCCGTATCACGTGACAATGAAAACATGGTTTCAACGCAAGTCTTTACGGTATATCGTCACGGGGGTGTACCAATGTAAAACTACTAGTCTCGATATGAGACGGTATCGTCTTGTCTTCATGTAAACGGCCACTAAATCTCTAGGAGTAAGGTTATGGAATACGCTCATGGAATGAATGTAAGATTCGATCCAAGCAATAGCTGCATCTCGAATGCACGTTTAATTTTAGTCATGGGACTACGCTCGGTCTTGAGAATTTTCTTCCATTTTCAGTCTCGCGAACATTAGTCTAGTGGAACATTTCTCATTTTCGGTCTCGCGACCTTCAGTCTCGTAGACGCCATACCATTTTCGGTCTCGTGAACTTCGGTCTCGTGGACCCTTTCCCATTTTCGGTCTCGTGAACTTCGGTCTCGTGGTTTCGGTCTCATGGGCTGTAACCGATCTGCCTGTGTTACGTAGATATGGTACATTCTAGTCAGTGACCTTACTTAAAGTTGGTGGAGGTGTCTTCACCTTGCGAAATCAATCAGTAACAACAATAAATCACCGCAATGACCGACTGACTGACAGACTGACTGGGTAGGTTGAGCAGACTTCAACACCCGAATAAATGAAACTGAAAATCCCGCCTAAAATGTTCGCCAGTAACTCTGCCATAACATGAAGACATATAATTAGAGACATATGGAACCGAACACTGAATAACGAATAGAGTAGTACCATCCACATCCGCAACCTAACACACTTAACTGGACACGAGGTTCAAACGATTCACGAGGTGGTGGGTCTCCGTGGGAGTAGCCGCAGGTCGGGCCTGTATTGCTAGTGTTATCATGCATGATGAGCCGGGAACACATAATCACTAATGTTGACGGGTGGCTCAATTCTCGTGATATTGATTTCTGTTTGGAAATGTTGCACCTGCCCAGCCTGGCGAAGAAACATCGTAGGTTCCTACTGCTTCCCTCCTCCCTCTGTGAATACCATTTCGCGCTTGTTATCAATTCACTAATCGCGCCAATCCTAACTATCCCGTATGTTTCCCGCAAAGCACTGGAATCATTACACGTTTTAAATTACTCAACAGCGATTTCAAACCTTTGTTAGGAGGTTTATATTTCAGGTTTCATGTGATAACCGCTGTGGTACACGAACCAAAATGACATGTGCAATTTCGTTTGCAACAAGTCTCAAAAGTATATATGGAAACTCTCTCTGTCTACATTGACGGAATAGGCCATGCAAGGGCAGAAAGGCCCCTGTGCTGCGTCAAACTTGAAAACCAGATGTGACCAGATTTGCCACGGTCAGGAATACTAAGTGGAGTGGACATGGCATGCAGGTAACAATGAAGGGGGTGGTCGTGATCATTCCATACAAATTCTAGTTTGTTTGGAGGGGAGCACGCTTAACCTTCGATCAATAACTAGTTAACTATTGATGAGGATATCCAATCTCCGTTCCCAATCTAACAAACAAGACAGTACTGCCAAACGCTAGCGATAGTGACATAAAATATAACCATTATACGAACGTTGAACCTTTCTATTATCCTTGAACAAAATGCTCTACATTTTTCCTCCTTTGATGAAGCCCTCTACCTGAGCTCCCAAATTAATCATCCAGTAGAACTCCCAGGTCTTGTCCAGTCGTACCCTTCAAACTCTATGACCCTATTAATGCGGCTGTGGCGCGAAATCACAGAAAAGGTTACCAAACAATATTCATCATACTAGATACGAAGCAGTCTGGCTGCCTAATTGGTAAGAGCACACCCCGTCATATCATATTTAATCGACATAACACGTCTCATATACCGCCCACGTACATCACCAAATTACTCGCTAGCTAATGTATACCGATGAACTTCACAAATACGTTCAAGATTATATACAGTACTACTTCTGTCGCTGAGGAGTACAGCAGATGTCGTCGAGTCCAAATCATGCAATTTCTGCATGACCCCTTATTAATCTCTCCCCTAGGCGATGAACTCTGCTGGAATATAGACCAATTGCTAGGTTAGGTTTTTTTTTTTTTCACCAGCAACGTAATCACGTACAGTACGCCTTACTCAGCGATTTCAAATCATACAAACAATATTTGAGTCCCTCGGGAAACGATTTCGCTTAGTCCTCAAAGAGTGAACTATGCTGGAATATACTATTCAGTATTCGTTTTTTTTTCAAATTGAAGAATTTGCTACGGGATTTTAGTATCGTTCACTGTAATAGCTAATACCAGAGTGTTCGGGGGAGCGGGGTTGTTGAGGGCCAATCAGTTCAGGTTGTGACCGTTCAACTGCTCATCCTCGGGTATAATTCTGTCCACCTCTTCCTTTCGTCGCCGGGATTTCTGTAAGCTCTGGGAAAGGTTAGAGGTTAGAACGACAACGTTACTCCACTGAGGCAACTGATCGGAACTTTTCTTTGCACAACGTGACACTACGCAAAGTACGCAGAATGTTCCTGGCTGGCGAGCTCTAAGTTTCGGTTCGACTAGCGGTTCAATTTGAACGAATTTCGTGTCAGAATCTTGCAAAATGGATTTTATTCTTTGCAGAATGATGAATTTTAAATTTTACCCCAATCAGTGCTAATTTGATGTACCGTACTCTCAAACATCCAGTTTGGTGAGTCACAGCCATAATCAGCCATTCTCTAATGCCCAAAGTTCACTGACATCCACAAGTTCTTTTCTTTTTTTCTTAGTGAGTCACAATGGAACACTGTACGACTACCGCTCTCACCAATCAGCGTGGCACTGCTAGTGTGTTAAGCTTTAGCAAATTAAAGGTCAATAGCTATGTAAATACTACTGGACTGTTGGTACTTTTTATGTATTACATTATGTCAGCCGAAACTCGACACCGAATTTCAGCCGATTTCAGCCGAGTTTCCTGATAAGGCACAATCGGCTATTGCAAAATTAGCCTTGTGGCGTCACGGTGGGGGGGGGGGGGGGGGGGAGAACAAAAGATCCCCCTATGAGAAGTCAATGTAAAATGTAAAACATGTACTTTTGAACATCATGTACCAAACAAACTATAGATAAATTGAAATATCTCAACAAGGCAACGTACATACTGGCATTACTGGGACCTACAAATTCTTCTCAACTGTGCAATACTTTATTAGTTAAGTTGAAGGATGTACAAAAAGCTCCAACTAGAGAGGCCTACCAAAAATTACAGGGAGTACATGTTACTAGGTTGGAACATTCTCGTTTCAATCAAACCCCTCGAAACAAAAAACTGGGACATTTTCTCAAGAACGAATGGGTGGGGGGGGGGGGATTTGACCGATAGACTCATTTCATTGCAAGGGCGAAATTTCATCCCCAGTATAAGCCTACTACATTAATGTCAAAATGTTAAGCTTGCGACTAACCCATGGAGAGATGAGTTAGACGTTGGTAATTTTACTAGAGGATATTTTAAATGGGTGCATGACAGGCATGCGCTACAATGCTAATTCGTCAGGAACCCTGAATAGACAGCCTGATCACGTTCCAAACGACCTCCAGTATTACATATGTATTTTACGCGTTTTCTTACTGAAATTGCGTGAAGATGTCGTCGAGCCGCAATTATTCCTATCTTCCTGGCAATATTAGTTCCATCTCTGAAGGAATACACTATATGCTGGAATATATTTCTTCATTTCCGGGTTAAGAGCTAGGAGGTGCTAAGAATTGCTTCGTTGTCCTCAATGATTCATGCACAGCTGCGGTAAGCGTTATTCACGTGGAATGAGACTTTACATCGCCCTATTTTTGGGTTGAGAGTTATTGGTTAGAGGCAGGGCCTCTGGGACGGCGAAAAAAAGACAGTTGGAACACGAGTTTCGAACTACTGTAATCCATATCTGCGAAGTGTGAGCGACTCTAACCTCAGCAATCGAAATTCACAGACAATCGGCAGAATTTGAAAGCCGAACAGCGTAGTGATTCCTTGACTGATTCACGATAACGTCTGACCAGACACACAAATGACACCTTCTCGACCAAAAGCAACAGGGTTTTTTTTTATACTACAATACCAAATTATCTCTTCAATGGACTAAGTACTGTTTAACTCATCTTTATTGGGAGGATATATAAAGAGTGCAAGACTGTCCTCTAGTGTCGCCAGAATATAGAATTAACGGTAGCTTTATTGTACTCATCACGAGGAAGCAACGCACTGTTCAACCCGCACTGTTCAACTTGTTTCGACTTGCACGGGCCGAGCATTCTGGATCTATTGTATTCACAAGGATTTCAGACTCTCACCTCTTGTGACCTCAATGAAGTGTGACCTGACTCAAACAAGCCAAAACAGTTTGTATTCCTGACTCAACTCGGATAACCAGAGAGAAGAACGAATGAAAATACGACAACATATTCCTACAAGCTTCGTACGAGGGTTGTCACTATGACAAACATTATGGTTTGTGCACTCTTGATAAGAGAGTTACACACGAAATTTCAACTTGATCAACTAATCATTTGGATAATCGTTGTTTACGAGGTTTTTTAGACTTTGACCTCTGGCAACTTTAGATGGCCTGTCCCTGAGAACAATAGGGTTAATTTACTCATCATGAGAACACACGGTACCAGGTATGAATTTACAGCCTAAAATCCGCTGAAATGGTGACTTTTCAGACATTTTTTTTTTCTTCGACCACAGACCCCTATCCACACCGAAACAATAAAGCTCTTATATAGCACCATAGGCAGATGAGAAAGCTACACATCACATTTCAGCTTGATCGAGCCACGTTCTAAACCTATTATGTTCACAAGGATTTAGGACCGACTTCTAGTGACCTCAGAAACCTGACTGACCCAAAAACAGTAGAGATCATGTATTCATTGTAAGAACACATAACCAAGTGTATCACCTTCATCAACTCAAGCCTAACCAAGATAGGTTCACAAGCCAGGCGTCACATGCACACACTTATATTCACACATGTACTGTCATGACTGTAAAGATTCCTCTGACTTGTCAGGGAAACGGAAAGGAAGAGAAAAAATCAAATTACTGAAATGTTTCCTATGCCAATGCCAACCTCTGGCTGCTATAAAACAAATTCAATTAAATCGAGTTATTCCGCATTCCTGACAGTACCTACAATGCCGATTGACTTCCGGAGCGATTGTCAATTCACGTCAGTGGCTGTCCAATTAGAGTCAACTCTAGAAGGATGAGCTTATTCACGGCTGCAGCATAACGATATGATAATGATATAGTGTCAAAGGTCATCCGGAATCCTTGGCAGACTGACGCGTACAAACGCTGCACGAACGATCGGCTGAACAATCTCCTGACACTCTCCTGGCAAAACTATAGAACCTATCGACACGGAACATAACAAAATTTCCTCCATCAGCAGTCCGGGAGGATTTCCTGTTTGGGAGAAATCTGAGATTGTCCTGTTCGAGAAAATCGTTATGTTAATACAGGTATGAATAAAGAATATCTGCGGACCATCAGATACAAAGAAAGTCGTTCCTAGTTGATAACACCCGGCGCTGTTTGAGTAATTCAACATTACTCATTATTACATTTAGGGTGTTTCCTTAGCATGGCACGATGCAATTAAAGTCAATGTCACTCTCTTCACCGAACACGCGGAATTGAAGAATAGGACTGGACAAATTTCCAGGAGGGGTGAGAATGGATGCCTCCCATGTATTTCCATATGGGTGAACGTTGCATTGTGGGAAGATACCATACGGTAGCCTCATGAAATATTGAAAATAGGAGACAATTTCATTCCCCAAAAAAGAAGAATCGCCCGGACTGTCCATAGTCATCGACATAACATGAAATGAAATGAATTGATTTCGTTCTCGGAGCGGTGACAATTCAAAACAGGCTACATGAAAATGCTGCCCGTACCCCTAGATGGAAGCTCGTCTTGGTTGTAAGCATGCGCACTTGCAATCGTAAACTGGCCCATTCAAGGACTTGAAATGTCATATTATCGCGAAGATCTATAGATACCTGAAGGAACCTGACAGTTAACAGTCCTTACATTCTTGTAGGGGAACGACCGCCGAACCATTTCCATTTTCGAAAAAAGCCATCAACAAAGGCGTTAACGCTGTGGTGTTTACAGTTTCATGGTCATAACATATTAGTTATTGGCTATAATTAAATAATAGAGAGCCAGATACGTTTGTAGCAATTGCCAAAATGCTAGAAAGCAGGCGTTCTTATACCGCCACGACGGAACATCGACTCGGTGCAATTTTATAAAAGACTATGGTCAATATGATATGTCAGCACAAATATTTCCGAGATAGCCGTGGACGGTGGTTCCTCGTGACCGTCCCATAGACAGCGCTGTCCATTTATCACGGAGTGGTTCGAGACGATGTCTCTTTGAAGGGCCTATGTCATTGTGGTTGCAAATCGGCTACAACAACCACACGGTCTCGATGTGTGGAGATTGATATGCAAAACTGCCTTAGGCTTCCTGGATGACATGCAGGGAAGTTAAAATACCGCTCCCCCCCCCCCCCCATCATTGGAGGCGGGTCCCCACGAGCCGAATACCGACGGAATTGTGAAAGTGTCGGAGGTATAGTAATATGAATGCCCACGAGATGTAGACAATGTACGATAGTCTATCTATTTGAAAAAATGGCCATGTTTCAATGGTCATTATCGTTGCAAGAATCTAGCTATGAATGGGGGTGACTAGTCGAGGACCTTCCACTTGTCAAGAGCTACACATTCGTTTGAGTATTTCTTTGGATTATTAGCTAGTGACCACACCCGCGATTCCCTACAACATCCGTATTCCTTGAAAAATAGAAATCGGCCTAGAAGTAGAGTGGGGAAAAAGTTAAAGTGGGGCATGCCACACTTACACACAAACCAATCGCACTACCTTGGTATGATGATTCCTGATAAATGCTGCCTCTGGAGATGCTGTTTCCGCTAAACTTTATTGCTTTTTGCCGCAATCCAACGCTCTCCAATAGAAAGGTATCAAAGTATCAACTTCATGCTGCATGCAGATGTCATGGAATTAACAGCTTGCATGGTTATAATGTTACCTAATGATCTATAGGCGGCTTGCCTGGTTACTCCTAATAGCCTTGACAAACACTTAACCCTTCCTAATGACCAAACATTGATATAGACATCAGTATGGATACCCTTCAAACATATTCTTTTGTTGTTGTTGTTTTTTTTTTTCATTCGAGCATTGCTGTATATCGCTTTACCGGTTCGCACATCGATTGTTCGACTGCATTAGCTGCTAACATTCTAATTTAGCATCGATCACTCACGAAATCAACGCCAATGTTCATACCAGGTGTCAATACTTCCATATTGATCCGCACGATGACTGTCCTGAATAGATTTGTCCCCACGAGCCGAATATCGACGGAATTGCAAAAGCGTTGGATTTATGGTAGAATTAACGTCCATGAGATGTAACGATAGCCTATCTGTAATT
Source organism: Sclerodactyla briareus (assembly GCA_026419785.1). Classification (NCBI taxonomy): domain Eukaryota; kingdom Metazoa; phylum Echinodermata; class Holothuroidea; order Dendrochirotida; family Sclerodactylidae; genus Sclerodactyla; species Sclerodactyla briareus. Next base: position 294,376 of record JAODTK010004221.1, on the reverse strand, counting down.
TAGCGTCACCCATTTCACTTACTGTAATGGGTGGAAAATGGGAAGCCTCTGAAGAAAGCCTTTTTAATGAACGTATGCGAGAGAAAAAAAATCATCGATTGTCTTTACTACGTACAAAATTATTTGGTACATCGACGAGATAGTTATATCTATAGCAATGAATTTCTTGGATGGTCTCAACAACTACACAGTTCATTTAGTCTGTTAGTCCACTGGGTTCATTACAGCCATATTCCACCTGAAAAGTTTGTTCAGTGTAAACCAATCACCGGCACAGAGAAGAGGACAATGCTGTATCCAAGTGAGTATGTTCAAAACTAGTCAAGACAGGGAATCACTTAGCTTATGATTCTTGACATGAAGGGAAGTAGAACTCTGGGTACTGTCGTCCGTATCACCTTAGTCGTCAACTTGTCACATTGACGTTGACAACTCTTCCTCGGTCAAAAATACACGAGAACGCTTCGTCAACCATTGCCTATGTTTTTTCCGTAACCATTAGGAACATATTAGGTAGGCCCTAATGGTCCTATTACACTCACTTGTCAACTTTTTTCTCGAAATGACGTTCAACAACTGTCAATCTTGTATGTTGTCTCGTATGTTGTCAGTCATCGTGGCTAATATTGATTTTGGTTTGTTCGTAATTAGTATGCAGGAGAATGTGGTGACAGCACGAGAGATGGGACTTCTTGTTACTGTTGTGATCTCACCCCAGTTTTGTGGCATTGACCTTCACCACCCTCTCGCCTTATATAAATTGCTCCACGGGAACATTTCGTCAATCATCACCTGTAGCTTGTTCTGTGTGTAATCATAGAAGAACAAGGAGGAAGATTATCTTGGTACTGTTCGTGATATCAGTTCTCATCACCAAGTTGTCAACTTGTCGCATTGGCGTTAATAATTTTTCCATTATGTAAATTGCTCCACAATAACATTTTGTCAGTCATATCCCATTTTTTCGTTTCTGCTCGTAACAACTAGAAAGATAGCCTTAATAACTTCCAGAGGTAGAACTTAGTGTTACTGGGTAGAGATATCACTCAGTTGTCACCTTGTCGCGGTGAAGTTCAACACCTCTTCGTCGCGACAACAGGTCCAGCCACTAAGAGCTCTGGCACTCAGGGGATGGAGTTTTTTAAACAATTTTTTGTTGCTCATTGCATTGTTTTCACACGCTCTCTATGGCTTTGAGCCCTTTGGAATCACTGTGCCTATCTATACGGTTTTAGCAGTATAGTTTTAGTTTATACAAAGTATTACATTGTGCAGCAATATTCAGACGATCTCGGAATCGTAATGTTCCCAAGCCGCTGACTGCTTCAAATTATTTTCTTGATCTTCGTATGTTTACACCCACCCGAGATGAAGGGCGAAGCATGAATCCCGTTCATTTGTTAATACCCTTGACTAAGCCTAAATACTATTCGACACCCTTCTTGATGTGCACATGAACGTGCAAGTGCTAATCTTGGAATTTATTGAAGGTCATTTGAGGCGTTTTGAAGTGCTCTGTTTTTTTTTTTCTGCTATTCAGGGTGGCATGTTTCATATACGACTCGTTCATCACAACAGCTAGGCCATGTCTGGATACTGGCAAGATCATTGAAGGTCAACTAAGTGGACAGTGCGCCTCCAATTTCTCTCTGATCTCACCGAGGGCTCGTTGACCCTCACTTTTCCTTATGTTGTATTTTATTTGCATATGGTATTTGTTTGTATATAAACTTTTGTTACTAATTAATAAAAATAGAAAAGAGAAAAAATCGTTTCTACCGCATCCTGCCTGTAATTTGTTCCCCCCGAGAGTCAGGTTTTGCAAGTAAGGGGTCTAATCAAGGCCTCTTTAATAAATATTCATTAACGGTTCCCAATCCTGTTCCTCGTAGCAGACTAGGTGATTGAGTTCGTCCGTCAGTCCGTGTTTGTCGTTTATCTCCATTCATGATTGGAAAACTATTCAATGAAATGTTGGGGCCATCCGTGGCAACGTATTCCTCAATATATTCTGTTCCCAAAAAATGAATGTTGTCAAAGTAGTCGGATTCAGTGCGAACTGCATTCAAATAGACAACTGAAAATAATTTCCAATTCTGTCATTGAATGGTGACAGAGGATCACTGATGCCTATCTTTTTTCCATAGGTTGTTGGTTGAAATTTTGTGTACCGTTTATTGAAATTAGGGGGGAACATATGTAGATTGCTAGCCCTGAGGGAACATTTTGGCTCACTGAAGGTCAAATCAGGGCGTTTCGGGAGGATGTTCGAATACGTAAAACGTTCTATTTGAGAATATTGTAATAATTGAATTATTACAACCTGTTTCAATTTATCGTGTTATATTGTGTGAGTTCCTGGTTTCCATTTCGTATATTCACCGTTGATAATCAATTATGGGTGACCTATGTAGGTTACTCTCCAAGAGGAATAATATTTCAGACAACTCACAGACAGGTCAATTTAGTGATTGCTGAATGAAATAGTATCGTAGATTATAGATAGTGTAAATATAAAATGCTAAGTAGACACCGATGAATTGGTGAGCAAAAAGGTGCGATTGCTTGGCTGTATCATAGGACTATAATGACCGAGATTTATCAGTGCACTCTAATAGCATGTGGTCCAATTTGACCCAGAATTTGGGTGTGGAGGGAATTAAACAGAATGCTGGGGCTAGACTTGCGGGACGAGCACTTCGGAATTAACTGCCACTCACAGTGGTATTCTACCGATGCCGTGCGTGGATGAGTGTGCGCCTTCTCTCAATGAGTTCAATCTACGTCATATGAACTTGATGCTAAATGCAAAATGTCACACATTTCATGTTTATTCACTGCGTCAACATGAGATTAGGAACCAGTAGCAATAATCACTTCCGTGAAGAGCCACCCACCCCGTATTGTTGCGCGCAAATACCAAAACGGCGCTTCCCAGTTTGGGGCGGGTCGTTCACCATTGATAGGATCCAACATCCAACGATGGTGGATAAACCACGCAGCAATGACCGGCATCGGAAATGAAATTAAAAGAGAATACATGTGTGCTCGTCATCGTCTCTTCTGTATATTCTCTGTAGTCTATCGCTTAGTTGATGGCAGAAAAAGCGCATACACTAAACGCTTCTTACCATTGGCGTATGGACTACGAGATCAACACAAGATTATCTTGTTTATATCAAGAGTTAATGGTGCGTCGCTGTTTCACATCTACTTTGTACTCTTCTGACAGCCTATACGTACGAGTTCACAAAAGTAATTATTAGTTGACAATCTCAAATGCAGCGGAGCAAGCTAGGTAGCCATCTTACAAATGTAGCTGCCTTATCAATTTACAGATGCCGACTTCCTTCAATATTTAATTTTAATCTATGGCATTACCTATGTCGATGTGAACTTCTCTGTGAAAATGATAAAAGCGGAAAATCTAAAAACTTATGTTCGTACACGAGAACGAATTCGAGATCGAACCGGTACTCATTATGTGCAACATTTCTTACACATTTCTCATTCGTCACAAAATGTTATCTTGATGAGAGAACCACACACCGACTTCTACCTTGATTAAACCAAGCTTATCAAATCAACCGTGTTATCAAGGATTTTCCAGTTTGACCTATGTTGACCTCTGACCTGACCCAAGACACTGGGGCTCATGTATTCATCATATTTTCGACAAGAAACGACTCCCGATTAACTGTACGCGAAAAAATAATGACGTGCCAAGTACTATTTATTGAGAGGCTACATCACACGGCCGCAATGCCTAAACAGATTGAAGTTGCTAGAACAAGCATTCCCTTTTGACTGCCTTTTGTCTGGACCGAATGTTATTCACATTCATGTTCCATCGAACTCTGACACGGTGGGTAAGAACAAGAACAACGTAGGAAATATGCACATTTGACCTCGGATGACCTCAAAACTAGCCCCCAAATCTTCACGACCAGATTTACATCAGCCAAGTTTGTTTGGAGTTCGACAAATTTGGAGATACTTATTCGGGGGCTCCCTTCATGTGGCAACAACTAAGATTACTCTATGGCGGACATGGGTGCCAAATTCCAGGCTAATCGGACAATGCGTGAAGGAGTTACTGCTCTAAAGCTGGAAGCTGCGGCGGCGGACGAATGCGGCTAGCTATAGCCTACAACTGAAACTATGAGCCCGGAAACTAATTAATTTCTGAGAACACAAACATTTTGCTGGGGTCAGGTTGGCCTATGCGAACAAAACAAGTCTGAAGTTAGTACATGTCATTATTTAACCAGGCAATAGAGCATATGCGTAATCCTTGACTGTCAGTTCGGAGCAAATTTGATCCTGGTCGAGTGAAGCATGATTCTTGTACTCATCGTGTTTACAATAATTTCGGACTACGACCTCTGTTGGTCTCAGGTGACCTTCAACCTCATTTAAAATCAATAGATTTGATGTGCTCACTATCAGGAACATACACGCCAAGTATGGAGCGGAGACGACTTCGAGGTGATTTTGTTTTCTCGAAATACAGGCGAACTCTAAGTTCTTGGGGCTCTTCTAACATACGATTTTCGCCAAATACAATAGAGTTTTCGTACTCATACCAATCGACAAATGACACATGGCAATCGACTCGATCGGACATAGCCTAAGCATTCTGGACATACCGCGTTCACTAGTTTTGGGGGAATTTTGATCCGACTCACATGCACACATGTATAGTGCACACATACATGCACACACGTGCACACGGATATATAAACCTATACGACGTGACCACGTCTTGGCCTCTGGTGAAATCAACAATTTCCAATGTGGAAATACTCAAATGCACAAAAGTGGTATGTTTTCCGTGGTTATTTGAGAATTTGGGTATTCAGTAGGTCATTTCTTTGCATTACTGCCCAACTTCAGCCTAAGTTTGTCCGAAGTTCGTCGTTTCACATACCGAAGATTTTACAAGGATCTTCCGCCCCTTTCGCAGCCTATCACGTGCATACTAGCGACCGGAGAATGAAATCACATACCTGACCGTTTTCCCACGATGCGCTAAAACATTCACCTTCGCTCACAGACGATATCAATAGCAACCGCTACGCTTGATGTGAAGACACGGTAGGCACAAAAGGTCACAATATCAGTCCACTCTGTACGCGGAAGAATCATTCCAGTCGTTGAGATCTCCTCCCGTCAACCACAGATTTCCACTATGGAAACTTCTTCAAACATAGCCCGACTAGGCTGTCTGTGCAAATGTCACATCAATACATAACCATCGCATTCGAAATACATAATACGATGGGCGAGTCTGACCATCTTTGACTACTCCGCGGAATCCTTCTTGTCAATACGTTAGATTCCACTGCGAATGAAATAGCCCTGGATAAACTAGGTTCCTGTCACCCTTACTCCGCAGTTAAAATAAATTTCTACAATACTAATTTAGGAACGTGATTTTCAGGCACCGGTATTAGGCATAGCCTGTTAATCAATCGTGTCATTATTATGATTGAAACTGAGTGGAAATGAAAAACAGGGACTTTTACAAGGTCGGCGAATATTAGTTGAAAAATAGCTTACCGGATTTCACCTCAATAGGTGCACAAAGACAAAGGATTATTAAATATGGTAGTCCAACTCACAGAAATACCGTGGTAACCGCTCCGTTGTACGGAATAGGCAGCTACAAGTGTTAACTTTTTTTTTGGTCACACACTGAAAGACTCAGGTTAAACGCAGGATTACTACTCCGAACAAGTGCTGTATTATTACATATGATGCCAGTCTGCTCCTGTGGCGAGTGTGATATTGTTAATTTGCTGGTAGGTAATTATATCAATCGCACCAATGACACAATAGCGCCAAGTTCACTTGCATTAAAGCGGCTGATGTCAGTTATATGAGAAGTATAGATGAACGCATGTTAACGAACAGGAGAAGCAGTAACTGTTTTGAGCTGAAGCTAGTTAGGCCCTGGTTATTAAAAGCATAATGTGAAGCTGGCGAAGATGTGCCAATGTGCTAGTATTGTAATATAAAGAAGTTTTCGGAACGGTAGCGTTCGAAAGTATGACCTAGGCTAAAATGCATGCGACAGCCTGCTGGGAAATTCTGAAACAATGGCTTTAAGTCGCCGCCTTCAGAAAGGTCACTCATTGGAATACAAGTTGAAAGGCATCATTCGGAAACTGACGCCACGATGGACCACACTTCTTCTTCTTCTTCTTCCAGGTCAGAGACAAAAAGCCACAATGAATGAGCCACAGGAGTAAAATACTATACCCCACATAACATGCTCTCCATAAAAATGCCAGTACTATATCAATAGGCCATGATTCGTTAGGAACTGCTGCTTTTCAAATAGACAGACAAACAAACAGGCCTTGGGATCATGGTAACTTTCATAACAAGGCTACTCATTAGTACTATTGAGTAATATCCTACAGCGTAGTTCATCAAATATTCAGTGATATCGGTCGTTGAGGATTCTACTTGGTTGGCCTATACCACGAACCGCTTCTATACTGTAAGACCGTAAAGTAATTCGCCAATTAGGCACACATAAGTGGAAAATTAGTAAATGATTTTATTCGTTAAAGCTAGGAGTACCCAGTAACGGTATTTTAAACATGTTAAAGAGAAGTCACTTGACGAATGGAAGCAGATAATTACTCGCGCACGGTTTGTAGCGCGGAGAAGTCAAGCCCTGATTAATGGTCACTCGAATATACTTTTTTCAAGGTCATCGTTCAAGTTGGGCATTCCTCTAGTTGGGCATTCCCAATTAGCACAATTACACATAACAGGCGTAGTTGAGTCTCCTACTGTTACCAATTGTACAAATATATTGAAATGCATGGAACACCTGCGCTCTTAGGCAGACAGATATATTAACATGGGGCTCGTTTTCGTCGTCTGTTAGATCTCAGTTCCCAAATATGGGCCTTGACGAACCATATATGGCATGTTCATGCCCATATATGGAAACTGACAGTTGACGAACTCTCGACTAAAGCGCATCCAGGGGTGGGTACGAAAACAAAATACTACCGTTGCAAAACCCAGTAGATAATCTATGATTACTGCGATAGACGGGAAACCTTGTTTGCTACTTGTATTTTAATTGTTAGAATGCAAGACTGCTGGTACATCTACTATGGCCTGCATGGCGTCAAGACGATCACACGTTTCGGAGGATTTTTTTGTTGTTGTTCAGATTACAGTACACCGTCATTATGATTTCTCCCAATACAATAATGATTTCGGTATACGTGGGGGCGCTATTTCGTAGTGACGCTAAACAAAATGTGGGACGATAATGTCTCACCGAGGAGGTTTCCTCCCACCGACCCACCCCGGATGGAACGCACCAGATTTATAATAGCACAGCCCGTCATGGCGCATTATATTCAAACGGGAAACCCACTAACATTATCTAATGTCTAAATGGACCCTCCGTTATTGAATTGCTGGTCAATATTTCAACTCATCAGTTTGGTTGTTATCTTTTATTTTCAGGAGGGAAGCAATACGGTCGGATGTTTATATGTATAAATAAATATTCAAATGTAACCTCCGGCACCTCCCATCAAAAACAGCTGTTAGGTCCATTAAACTATGCCTCATTACTTATATTTTAATTGTGACCGATTGTCTATATACTAATATATGTATGGATAGTAGTGTGGAGTATGTATGTACCTGTGTTGTAGAGGTTATTGGCATCATCGCGCCAACATACTCAACAGACGTAGAGTATGTAAGACCCCTTTTTTTAAGTTTCGTCAGAAACAACAAATTCTGTTCAGCGTAGATATCTTGACATATAATCTGGACGGGATGTTGTCATAGGTGTTTTATCAACATCTAACGGGTAGATGTTGCGATATTCTGAAACATATACACGATTTCTTTTATGCCGGGTTGTACTCACTGTTACGACACGAAGATCATTACTAGTAGCTACTACTGCTACTAATACTGAAACTGCTGCTACTACTACTATTGCCATAACATACGACTTCCGAACCGTTGAAGTGTGAGCTGCGATGAGACCATTATCCCAGTATTGTGTGTGTGTAATACATTTGTGGTGTATTCCTTTACAATTATCTGCTAACGTTTTAGGTAACATAGACATCTCACTAATAGGACTTACGTCGTACTCTTTCGTACGGTTGCTCAGATGTGAGTTTCTTTTGTAACTATACATATGGTCACATTAGCACTTATATCAGTTGTGACAGGAGCAACGATCACACGCACCGCCAGAAGGCTGACAAGGATTACCGCGTGTCGCACTGCCCAACTGATGTCAACTGTTATCATTCAGATGGGTTATTATAAGCCAACGTCAGATACCGTGATTGAGAGGACACTGGGGATAATACGACATTTAACGATTTCAATTGATGACAGTGCTAGCATTGCACGTGGAAAGCGGGCAATGCGAATACGTAATGTATAGACCAGCCCAGCGTTAAACCGACAATGACAGGATGAATAGATGTTCAGAGGCGTATTGTTAGGTACCATGACTGTGCCCTGTTTTTTGTGCTATGTATGTTGTACTTGTTGTTATATGGTGGTCATTGATTACGTTCCCTCTATTGTTTCAGGTCCCTAAGTAGTATTTGCTGAGCACAGGTTCAGGCGCTGCCCTTTGGCCTTCTGGCAATTCCTCATAACTTAACTCATGTAAATTTCATTACCAACGTATACTCAAATAAGAAAGCCAATCTGCTCAGTGATTTCTCGACTCATTCTGACAACCTATGGCCGGACACAAGAACGAATGGGAAATTGTACCATCACATTATGGGCAACACATGACATGTGTGAGGATGTGTGAGAATTTTCCCTTTTCCACGAGGAATGGCACTAAACTGGTGAATGGGGTTCTTCTAATCTTAATAAGAAAGCTATACACTAAATTTGAACTTGATCAAGCAATCTGATTTTCTCGTGTACCAACTTCTCTGTTGACTTCACCTTACCTCTCTCCTGACGACAGAGCTCGAGTACTCATCATTGTGTACACACGTACCGAGTATGAGATAAATCTTTTAGGTGGGGTGAATCATATGTCCATAGGCGATATTGCTGTAAAAACATCAGTTTTCCACAAATTTCCACACGGAGTTCCTATTTTCTTGTTTACCTTTATGTTTACAAGTATTTTCTGCCTTGGCCCCCGTTGATCTCTTGCTGCCTCAGACTTTACTCCAAAGCAGTACGGCTCATGTACTCATCATGGGGAACACACATACCGGCAAGGTTGAGCTCGGGTGGGGTCGTGTTATATAATATAATAATGTAGTCGTTATACATATCCAGCGGACAGCTGCTCAAAGCGCTTCTCAACTTTATGACGCAGTGATGCATGCTTTACACTGTATACACGCAAATACAAATGCAAACAAATGCACGGGTGCATACCGGAACGTACAGAGAATGTACAGATGTAAAGAAAGACAATAATTGCGAACGCTTTGTAATCGTTCAAGAACTTCCAATACCCAGTTACAAAGATATCTCTTAATTTTTAGATACATTCAAATACGAGTAAAATAACAAGCCTTTCCCATCTCTCCTATTTGTAGGCATATGAATGTAAACGAGAAAAAGTGCATTGTATCACACCGTACAATACACTTCAATTGTCCAAAAGTATTTACTACTGTTGTGTCAAATGCAGCACTACTAATCTGCGTCTACCACGAGCTCAGAAATTGCAGTTTGCTAGTATGCTTGAGTAGACAGAAAGGAATGAAAAAATCAGCGCGGCTTAGTTACTCGAAATGAAGTAATTGCACAGTTATCTGGAGTCATCGAAAATATAGAACGGCACTCATGATCACACATGCCTTTATTCTGACGACGTTTAACCCTGGTTATCAGAAGCCTCACTCCAACGCTGGCATACGTGCTTCTAGATTATACTGAATGCGATACATGGGTCCCACATACATACGTGACCATAGGTTACGAGGTTGCAATCAGAAATTGACACCATCAGCGTCGCGGATATTTCCTTTTTCAGGGAGGAATGCGTCTAAAAATTCCCTGTTCGTCACTTGAGCGATTGCTACAGAATAAGGCTAGGATTGCATAGATGCGGACGCGAGATGCGGCACGGCACTATCGAACGCGGATGAACGCGAACACAAACAGAATAAGTCAGGATAAGTTGTGAATGCTTAAATATAACGATGGCCTTCATAACGGCAGTGCATCTATACAATACCAAACGAGCACTGAATAAGCGAAATTATCCACGTGGGTCAATGTGGCATTGGCACTGAGTGATGCCACATTAAACGATGATCTTCCTCTTGAAGCCATCCTTGCCCATATGCAATAGCTGTTAGATATTGATGGCCTCACTACATCATCATAAACTTCATTCTGCTTCGTAGAACTGCGATTTATACCTATGGAATCCTAATCACACGCTCCAAAACGTTCGGAAAACCCGATGACCCACCCATCTGCCCATGCATTCGAGTTCAATACGGACATTCAACAGATGAAAGCTCGGAAAGTATCCGAGTGGACAAAATGTCATTGGAAGACACTCGATCTGACAGCAGCTGTAAAATGTATGAACACAAGTAGCAATGGTACAGTTTATTCTAAATTAGCCCCAGAGAGGGTGGTGTACGAATGGAACTAGTTGCGGTACAAAACATGTTACCTCCGGCTGGCGGACGGATAGACAGATCGTTAATGAATAGAAAAAATCTTTCTAGAACACAGAGGAATATGGTCATCCGTCCATCAAAGTCGATGAAGTGTGTGATAGATTTCCCACTCTGGTAAACAGCGATGACACAAATGTCCTCGTAATCAGTAACTGCAATTTGGAGGAAAATATGAGAAATACGGAGACTAGGACCGGCACACGACTTGCGATTTGCACGGAAAGAGTCACTTAAATATGTTACCTTCAAAGGTCAACGCTTTAGTATCCCTCCTACTGAACACTTCACTGAACACAGCATACTGACGGCGTTAGATAAGACTCTGCTTGACCTTCGAGTACCACCTGACTACTCTCGATGCCTCCCGGGATTGAGAGGGAGATCCGTGTGTTTTCCTCGTATATGAAGGAAGCAGCGAAGAAGTGACGAAAGCTATAATTATGTTGTTTTTATGGAATTCCAACCTGCATCACATGCTGTTTAGTAGGAGTCGATTCCTGAAAAAAGTTTCTGTGGAGAAATGGGGAACCCCCAAATAGAATGAATGGGCCCAAAGTGGCATTGCGGTTGATAGGGTATGATGAGGAACGAGCTCACTTTTTCACTCCCCCATAAAGTTAGAGGTGACCCCCCCCCCTTCCCGCTCATCACTCCTGCTAGCAGAGGGGAACCCTGAAAGAATTGTCCAAATCGTCTTGCCCCCCGCTGACTCGGAAGCTGGCTACGCTATTCAGCTATCTCCATACTGGTCCACTCATTAACATAGTGGGAAATACATGTTAAAGTGGTTATATCCATCTAATCTTACCCTAACCGTACTAAATGGGTAATTATTAATATAATAATTATTATTATTATTATTATTATTATTATTTATACTGGCTTGACGCCATGAATATTTATTCACTCCATTTTCAAGGCTTAGTAGTCAGTAAATATTTCTAACGCTATTGAGCTATCTCCACACATATCCACTCATTAACATAATAGGAAATACATGTCATGGTGGTTATCTCCATCTGATTTGACCCTAACCGTACTGACTGGGTTTGCTCATAGCCTTAACGAGCTCAAAGAGATAATGACACCTGGCAACACCCACTCGACTCACAAAAAGGAAATTTCTTTCGGGGTCTCTCATGAGGATTTTGTCCTTCCTGACCCTTTCTTCACTAGACTAAACTAAACCATTTCTACGAGAGGGTATTAGTAAATACTCAATGCCGCATCAGTACGTGCGTTTCATTGTCCGCTGAATGCATCGATTTTGCTAGTCCATTATTAAGAAATATTGAAGTATAAGTATTAAAGCATAAGCGACAAACGGGAACGAGTTATTATATTCATCGAGTTTTTCTAATCGAATAAATGATTGGGCGAGCTAATCATTCAACAAAGAATTGGAAACTGCCTCGAGACAATTTTCTTCGTATATATTACTATGGAGAATTAGAAACCATTAACGCAAGAGCAAGCAATATGGTCGGGTTCTAACAGTCTAATGTACGGCATGGGGAAAGATCCGCGTATGATCTATTTTGCGACTAACCAAAGTTCTTACCCCATCACTGACAAGGGAAACTATCTTTTTTGGATTGTGGCAAAAACTGATGCACGTGTATGTAACTGACTGGAAGGACGGCAAGGTATTGTAGGCTAAACAGTATTCTAGGATTGCCAGTTCGTGCCTGCCTTTCTACAATCCGGCAAAGCCCCAGTACGCACTGAATGTGTAATAACGATGACTATAAATGGAAAGTAGTGCCACGATTATCAAATGTAAACTGGGTCTCCGTGACAAGAACTGTCAATATTTCCACCCATTAGCAAATCTATGCCGGTCGATGTCATTCATTTGGGGAAAGAGAGCCCCCCAAATAATTGTTCGGTTCATGTGGGTATGATGATACACATCAAGTTACCTCCGTAACCTCCCATAAAACAGTATCTTAGCATTACAGGGGCCTAATTACATTACTTCGTTTTCTGAATATTTAAATATTACTCGACAAAGCGCTGAAGTATCTATCTGTGAATTTCTCATCCGTTTGCGCCTCAGAATGCAACCACATTCTCACAACAAAACGATAAGGAGGCTGTTCGATAGTTTTCCACCAGGGGCTGGCGATGGCGTGCGGTGCGAACTGGCCATGAATCGTATTAGTATTCCTGATTATTCAAATCATTTCTGCCCAGTCGAAACAGTCAGTAGAGTGACTGCCGTTGTGCATTTCAAAGCCTTTGCCAGCAATTTTCTTTCGTTTCGAATAGTTTTGTGAACTGAAATATAAAGATTTTGTAAGATCTGTTTTCAGTTATCGTATATCTAGCAATACGAAATCTGATGAAGCCTAAAATGTTAGCCTTGTTACAAACAAACAGCCAATTATATCCCACAATTTTCCTCTTCTTCCTGCGATATGACCTAGCCTTGTCATTTCGAGATGATGGTATATTACTTGAATCAGGGTTCTAAGGAAGGGACGGTATTATAGAAAATCAATGGATAACGACTCCGTCGTCCGATCATTACTCTAGCTGGCATTCTAGCCTAGTGAATGACAGTGATGACTGTTCACTGTCGTGTCACTTCATCAGTACTGTACTCACTCAAGGTCGTTATCACATGACCCCAACAAACCCTGTATGGACTCCAGGAACTATTGGTTCTGTTTTTATCAGTAGAAACTGTATGTTCAGGATTGGGCATCAGGATTCCAGAACCAAGTAACGAGTGTTTGATGATAAGGGAACAGTGATAGAAGGTAGATTGTTGTCGTTGCGATCATAATTACAGTCGCAGATAGTACTGAATTCCTAGGAGAATGTCCATGACGTCGGTTCGTTCAAAATGTTCAAAACACCGCTCATCTGGCTTGCTCAGGGATAGGTGGGAGAGCTGCTTAACACTTATCAGTTGTGACAGAGGCCATCACGGGTTCCGTGATAAGACTGATACAGAGTACGGCACAACAACAACCAGTGGTTCCCATCAGATCACTCAGATGTCACCAACTAGCAGGTAAGGGTGGAATTCGTGGATTATACTTCGAGAGAGATATGAGATATCCTGTGAGTTGAGAGATATCAGTCAGGTGATGCCATGCGAAGATGCCATTAAAAAATATTGCGGAAATGTTTGGTGAGTCACTGACTAGTTGATTTCGGATGTGCATAACAAAAATGTAACATAATCTGTGGATTAAGAGGCACATTAATCCATTCAAATACAACCAGTTGACGCGATGAAAACAAGTGGGGTACATTTACCCAATCCCCGCAGTGTGTTAGTGAAGACTTATGAATGCGAAAAGTATCGTGTAAAAAGGCACTGTGGACAGTTTCTTCGGAAACATTACTCTTGTAGGTATATAGACATCGACTATGGAAACATGTATTGAATAGGTCACGCAAGTGATGCAAAATTGATATGAAAAGGCACTTCGGGCTTTGGACTGAAGGCAGCATTTAGGTAGCTAACAAGCGGTGGGGTTAGCTGTGCTTGGATGCGGTATCGTGGTAATTGAAGTCAACAAATTGACGCGGTTGATTTATTGAATTTTTAAGCTGGTTGAAAGTGTAATCACTTGTTGTACAGTTTTATCGTCATTAATAAATATAATGTGAACTAGAAAAGTCGGGGGGGGTAAACGCAGACGGATATATCACCGCATCTATATTCAGAAATTTGGTGAACATGAAACCGGACCAATAGCGTGGAAAGAAGGACATTATAGACTGTAAGCGACAACGTTGTACAGGTAAATGGGTGCATTCCCATAAGCACTTGTTAATTTTGAGGCACCCCTACAGCCCCGGACAGGGTGCGTCCTTAAATAAGCACATTTATTCAAGATTCGACCTTTACCCACATGGCCACCCGACAGAGGTCAAATTCAGTTCAGAGGTCACACACCTGCAGGTCAACAATTATATCACAATGGTGAAACCACCAGCCTCGCAGATATTCAATACTCGAATTTAGCCAAAAAACAGTTTTTGACCCCTAAGTGACCCGAATGACCTTTTAATGAATATGAACAGTTTTCATGAGAATTGTTACTCTCCAGTGATACTGACATCCACTCCTAAGAGATTTGCATCTGATGAACACACCAGTGCTATTGCCGGAAAAAGAAGTACTCTAAAATCAGTTTTTGACCCCTAAGTGACCCTTAATGATTTCAATGACATGCGGTTTATGGTTTTTATGAATTGTTACAACTCCATGTGATGCATCCACTCCTAGTCGCATATTGCATTCCAATGAACATGTCCAATTTTATTGCGGAAAAAGTATAAAATTGAACTTTGACCCCTCGTAAATACCCAAAGTAAGTGTCTGATCGAAGCGGGAAGTTGTTTCCTCCCATAAAGAACACAAAGCGCAATCACATATCCAGAAAAATAACCAGTTTCTTTTTTTTTTGCACCGTAACTCCTTACATAAGCACATTTATTCAAGATTGCGACCTTTCACCCACATGACACCCGACAGAGATCAAATTCAGGTCAGCAGAGGTCAGACCTGCAGGTCAACAATTATATCACAGTGTTGAACCATCCAGCCTGCGAGATATTCAATGTTCCCGATGATAGCCAAAAAACAGTTTGGCCCCTAAAGTGCCGCGAATGACATTATGATCTGCAGTTTTTATGAGAAGTTACTCTCCAGGTGATACATCCCCCCCAGGAGCATTTTGCATTCTGATGAACCCACCAGTGATATTGCCGAAAAGTACTAAAATCAGTTTTTGACCCCAAAGGGACCGTTAATGACCTTCAATGACATGGCGGTCTTATGAAAAGTGTACAATCCATGTGATGCTACACTCCTAGAAGCATATGATTCCAATGAACATGTTCAATGTTATTGCAAAAAAGATTATAAATTGAACTTGACCCCTTGTAACTACCAAAGTAAGTGTCGATCGAAGCGGGAGTTGTTTTGCCCTCCATAAAGCACACAAAGACTCTATCACATACCAAAAAAAAAAACCGTTTTTTCGCCCGGAACTCCTTAAATAAGCACGTATCAAGATTCGACCGGTAACCACATGACCACCCGACAGAGGTCAAATTCAGGTCAGAGGTCACACACCATGCAGGGCAACCAAGTATAGCAATGGTGAACCATCCAGCCTTCGCAGATTTCAATCGACGATATAGCAAAAGAACAGTTTTGTTGCCCCTAGGTGACTCGAATGACCTTAATGAATGACAGTTTCTTGAAAAGTGGTCCTCTCCAGTGAGACCCCACCTAGGAGCATTTTGCATTCTGATGAAAAAACAAGAGCTATTGCCAAAAAAGTACCTGAAAACAGTTTTTGACCCCTAAGTGACCTTTTAATGGGACCTTCAATGGACATGGCGGTTTTATGTAAAATGTTACACTCCATGTGATGCACCACTCCTAGACAGCATATTGCATTCCAAGGAACATGTTCAATGTTTTGCGAAAAAAGGTATAAAATGAAACTTTGACCCCTTGTAATTACCAGTAATGTGTCCGATCGAATCGGGAGTGTTTCCCTCATTAAAGCACACAAAGCGCTATCACATAGTCAAAAATAACATTTCTACTTTTTTTGCCTTTGTAACTCTTAAATAAGCACTTTATTCAAGACGACTTCAACAACATGACACCCGACAGAGATCAATTCAGTCGAGGTCACACACATGCAGGTCAACAATTATATCACAATGGTGAACCATCCAGCCTTCGCAGATATTCAATTCTCCGATAATAGCCAAAAAACAGTTTTTGACCCCTAAGTGACCCCGAATGACCTTTATGATATGAACATTTTACTGAATCTTGTTACTCTCCATGTGATACATCCATCCTAGGGGCATTTTGCATTCTGATGAACACACCCAGTGCTATTGCCGAAAAAAGTACCTAGAATCCCGTTTTGACCCCTAAGTGACCATTTATGACCTTCAATGACATGGCGGACTTTATAAAAATTGTTACACTCCATGTGATGAATCCACTCCTAGAAGCATATGCATTCCAATGAACATGTCCAATGTTATTGCGAAAAGGTATAAATTGAACTTTGACACCCTTGTAAACTACCAAATAAGTGTCCTAATCGAAAGGGGAGGTGTTCCCTCCATTTAACGCACCACCAAAGTCTATCCACCATAGTCAAAAATAACCAGTTCAGTTTTTTGCCAGTCGAACATCCTTAATACAGAACCATTTATTCAAGCTTTCGACATTAAACCACATGACCACCGACAGAGGTCAAATTCAGGTCAGAGGTCACACACATGCAGGTCAACAATTATATCACAATGGTGAACCATCCAGCCTTCGCAGATATTCAATTCTCCGATAATAGCCAAAAAACAGTTTTTGACCCCAAGTGGAACCGAATGACTGTAATGACTATGACAGTTTTCATGAGAAATTGTTTACTCTCCATGTGATTACTCCACTCCTAGAGCCATTTTGCATTCTGATGAACACACCCAGTGCTATTGCCGAAAAAAAGTACTAAAATCAGTTTTGACCCCTAAGTGACCATTTATGACCTTCAATGACATGGCGGACTTTATAAAAATTGTTACACTCCATGTGATGAATCCACTCCTAGAAGCCATATTGCATTCCAATGAACATGTCCAATGTTATTGCGAAAAAAATATTTTTAAACTCACTGATTCGGACAACTAATATGCAGATTAGTCCCACAAATTTACCTCAGTGATCTTGATGCTATTGAATAAATTTATCAGGGACTGGTGTAGGTCCTTTCACAAAGTTTAGTCAAAAATCCCAAAAGTTGAGCAAATAATTGATTATTCTAAGTATGCTAACTAATATGTAAAATAAACACACGTAATGACCTACAGTGATTCCAACGCAATCGAATAATTTATCGGGACTTTTAGAAGGTCCTACTCACCAAGTTTCGTGAGAATCCAACAAATTTTATAAATTAATTGCTAATTGGGCCCAACTATTATGCAAATTAGTCATGCAAGATGACCTCCAGTTGACCTCGGCCACATTAGGAAAATTCACCCCTCGGCCCTGAATATGTATGGCCCCTATTCACCAGTTTCATGGAATCCAATTGAAGTTGAAATCTCACATACATTATGCTATAATGAGGCATACTGGCCAAAGAAATCGCAAACTTGACATTCGGATGGACCTTGAAATGTCGCAATGTTTTGGCTCCAACAACTACCCACAACCACCACATTTGTGTAAATCGCAAAAAACTTGAAAATTTTCGAAAAACAAAAAAACAACGCACAAAATAGAGGGCAACAATATACGATAGAGCACCCTTCGAACTTATCCGAGATTTACCAAACGGAAATGTGTACACGTTTTGGGTCAATGGATAAGTGTTAAAGAAAGGGAGCGCTAACGCCTAAAGTTTCCGGCAGCGCGGCGGAAGGACGGCGGGCCACACGGCCAAAACCATATGATCCCCGAACTCTTACAGTGTTGCGGAGATATTAATGAAGCAGTATGGAGTCTCCTACAAGCATATACGACCTAAACTAAACAGCATGTGATTGCGCGAAAAATCGTGGAAACATGGGCCTGAATATTACTATACGATTTTGTCTTATTTGCCTTGAAACCGAAACTTGATCGGTTGTTGTGAGCTTACGCTTCAGAGTGGTTTACCTAGCCCCACCCCATAAACAAGACCTGAAGAATTTGAGATGAGAGCGCACACATCGAGTAGGCAGGGGGTAGGCAAGTAACGTCGTTCTTCTTGATTACTTAACTAATTGAGCGTATACGGCGAAGCTTTACAAAAAAGATGTTTACCCCTGAGGAGTATATTGCCAGAAACCCTACAATATTGGAGTATCGTCCAAAAGCGATATGAAGAAATAATATATATATATATATATTATTATATATAATTAACAGCGTGATACTCCAAAATAGGTACGAGTCCTACTATGGATTTCGTCTATGTTAATCCTAACCTTCGTGACTAGCCGTTTATTTAGACACCCCCGTGAGGGGTCTCTGATGATTCAGCAAAACCTACTGATTATGGTTTTGTTTCCTCCATTGATAAGCGAAGATGGACCTATTATCAATCTTCCTAGGTGCAGAATCGTATGCTTAGAGGTGAGACACAGTTAAATTGATAAATCGATGGACTGATGATCTAGAAACACCCACGGTCTGTTCGTAAGTGGTATCCCCTGATGATCCCGCAAGACGTACGCATTTAAGTCTTGTCCCTCGATTTGATGAAAACGTTTGATTAAACCTTTTACCAAACTGCTTTCCACCATTGGCTTACGGGAGCAGAAAAGAGATTCATGGATGAGGATGGATTTTGATGTTGTTAGTTAAGAAAACCTCACACTTAAACAGGAAAAACAAAAACCAGACAGTCCTAAAACTGTTTGCCGATCGCGCACGTATGGCCAGACTGCCCTGTGCAGATTGTACTCGTCGACATTTGTGCCTACGAACGAAATGCATCGGCAAAGATGATTAATGGTCAATGAAAATGTTTTTTCTCGAACTACGTGTTCCTTCAAACTTGACACTTAACAGAGCACCGACACGAGAGTGGTGAAGTCAAGGTTTTTATTTGACCTTGACCAAGAGTTACCGGCTCTCCTGTGGATGTATGCCGAGATGGAGCAGTCTCCCCGTTCCATTGTCCTTGCACATTTGTTTTTTCTTTACTAGATTTGGAGAGTACACAGTAACCGTTAAAGCCAGTGGGTAAATGCCTTTCCGCCAGAATCTTTGACTAATGAGGTCTAACTTGAAAGTCAATCATACATTTCACGTCGCAGAGGGGAATTGGCATTATTTTTGCAATACAATTACAACAATATATTGTTCATACTGCTTGACGCTAACATTTAGAGATATCAACCCAACTGAAGGGGAATAGGCCTATTATGTTCATCATACCATCCAAACCCAGAGGCGAAAGAAATGTACCCACCCCAAAGTGCAGTGAAGTTGAGGGTGATTGTAAACTGCTATCCCCCACTACCATGACAAACCCCCGAGGAAGGAACGGGTTTGAGGAGTAGTGATAACGACGGTAAACCTTTGAATGGCAATCACAAACATGTTTCCGAGGGGGGGTGCGCGACGTGGCGTTAGAATGACTACAGATCATACCTATACATTCTGGGCCCACAGCCCACCAGCTGCATCATGGAATACCACCGATTGGCCCCCAGCACGTTAATGCAAGGTGTTAATACAGCCAAAAAACTTGTACAGTAAGTCTCAGCTCAAATCATAATTCGTTTGAAAATGAGCGATCCAAACTGCAAAACCACTTTTAGTCAAAATTCTTGAGTTATCAGGTCTGCTCTCACGAGGAGGCCCTTCCGACGTTGAACGAACTGAATTTGTAATGATAATGATAATGACGAATATTAACGAAAGTTGGTTGTTCAACTTGTTCCGTGGATTCCCTGTCCCCAATATTTCACCTCCTTAGCAGTCCTGCCCCGTTGCTTGCCATTTGCATCAGAGGCGAAAGCAAACAAGGCAACTATGTAGTCAGGTTTTGATGTTGGCAATGAATAAATAAAATAAATATACACATATACGATACCTCGCACTCTATCAGCAACAGCTGGGGTTGGTGCATGCATGAGCCTAATTACGTTTGTCCATAATCCATTGCAAATATGTTTGATCGTTCACTTCTGGGGTGGCTTTTTTTTTAGGAGCTCAGGTCGTTGGCATTTATAGGGAAACATATTTTTTCAGAATATCCGTCCCTTTTCTATCTTTTGTCATTATTCGACGTTCGATGCAAACAAAATTCATTTCACAAAATCATGAATGCACATGTGATCACTGTTCGATGCTTTCGCTGTTTTTATTGCGTCTCGATATTCTTTGAAGTGTGTAACCTGGTGGCGGCTGGGGTGTCCATTAAGGGTGTGATCTGTTTTCGAGTTTGGTGGCCACTCAACACTAGACTTTTTCAAAACTTTCGCCGGTCACCCGTATTCGACATACCTACTTTCGTCGCACAGATGTTAACAAATTTTTCTAACTGTCTAATCCATTTTATCTATCGAGAAAACATTATTGGAGCGTGTGTGTTTGACGTACCGTACTTTCGAAGCTATTTCTAGTTTCCGCCAGTACTAGACGTTTAGTGCGAATATCGTCATCCCAGAATATCATGGGCCGAAATGTTACGTTCGCTTTGACATTTTTGGCACATGGGGTTATGCGCCTCATTATTTTCTGTGCATAATATATGTCACCACATCCACAGGCACGGTCTGTCACATGTCAAGAATATTAATGTTCCTTTATCACCACCATGTCTACTACGAATATGATATTCATCAACTTCATATGTTGAACAATTGTCAGTTACGGGGATGTTAAAAATTTAGGAAGGCAGTGGAAAATGTGATCTGCGTGACAACGTGTCACATTTAATCGACAGTTACTGTTTGTAATTTATTTGATCTGCACATTTACGCACAGGATACCAGCAAATAACCCAGGGCCGTAACTAGGTATCTCGCTAGGGGTATTCCTGTGAGAGGATTCACCTGAATACTTATATGACCACTTTCAGAGGATATTGATAGAAACTAATCGTTATCAAATTTGCAGTTCCGGTTACCAGTTACACAGAACATGTCAATTGTCAATAAGTAGTAAAAACACAATAGCAGATGTAGTTGTGAAAGAGGGTTATGGCGCACCCCCCCCCCCTCGAGAATAAACTTCTAACTGGCAGGTTCAGGATTACAAAAATGCGTAGAGAATGTCTTACGTGGTATTTTTTATGCAAATTAGTGCCGACATTACTAGAAAAAATCTGATTTCTACTGTAGCCCAACAATGTAGACACTTCCACAAAAACAGTATTCTAAATTTTTTTTTTTTTTTTTTTTTTTTTTGTTTTTTTTTTTTTTTTTTCAAGTGACACAAATGTCCTTGGCGTGCTGTAGACAATACTGTAAAATACGGAAGTGCGGTAAAATGGAGGTAAATTTGACATGGGGTGAGCTCATATTCAGATCTGTACTTGAGAGTGATTGGTTTCATTTGCTCCATTTTGCGGGATTTGGGTTATCGGTTTACCAAGTTAGGGTGAGGTAACCCACATATTGCGTCGTTGAGGGAATAAAAAATGGTTAACATTGCAATAGGGATTTTGACTAATCCCACATAATCGGAAGGGTGGACATGCGGTGCGGCGACTTCGTTGTGTGCTATTCACGCGACAAGAAAGAGGCACGGGCAAAAAGGTCAACAGAGATTCACAAACTATCCCATCTCGGCAAAGTGGAACGTTCAAAAGACTCGACAGAAACGTTGTCGAGACCAGAGACCAATCGAACGAAAAAGAAAAAACGAAAAAAAAAAATATATTAAAAGAAGAGCTAAATAAAGGATACACCCTACAGCGCTGGAGCCCGGGAGCTGCTTACCGGCAAAACTGAAATTTTGTGTTGGGAATGGCTCCGAGTTCGTACACAACTCTCTGAAACCATGCAGTTACTTCGAAAATGACCTAGCCATGTCCTAAGACCCGCAAAACATAGGTATAGACATCTTATTTATTTGACTTCCTGTGATAATAGTAAAGTTATAGTGATTTTTTTTTTTTTTGGCTAATGGCGGCACTAATTTGCATGAAAATATCACGTGGGACATTTTTACGAAATGTTAACATAGCATTAGCATTTTGATCTATATGAAGATGTCAATTAGAAGGGGAAAGCACGATGGCCACATTCTTTCGACTGGACTATTGTTCTCTTTGATGTACACGTTTTGTTCAACTGAATTCCTCCTTATGAATCGCTTCTGACCGGGATCAGGAACAGCCACGACCTACATTCAACGTAGAGTTCAAATGCCTTCATTGAGTGTCAAGGGTTTTCAATCCCAAAAGTTTTTGATTACCACTGATATATAACACAGAATCCGATTCTCACAATCTTTATCACGACGCATCTGACAGCTTGTTTACACTATTTTTCCCTCAGTTGATTATCTCCGCTCAGATGATCGCTCGACCGATCTGGATATTTCAGTTATTTCGACTTATTTGACAAGTTTTTCAATAGCGTTTGTGGTGGCAATAATTAAGGTATGAACTCCAACAGGAAGACTTCTACTGGTTGATAAACAGTGGGGACTCTCTGGGATTTAGCTAAATAACGGACGAGGCGGAGCCGGATCCACTATTGTGCAGTTTAGGATTCCGTGGAGACGCGCTACAAACTCAGCGCGCAGTAGTTAAACTGAGCGCGTAAAGAAATTGTCAATTATCATTGACTTGCACACTTGTCCCATACCCAGCGACACTAAATGTGCCTCGAGCCTCTGTGAGTGTTTTCATTGTTTTTTCATTAACAAAATCGCACTCGTACTGCACAAAATTACACCACTACTGAGTGTGCGCAGATGATTGAGGGGGTAATACAAAATATGGATTGTTCCGCACAATTCCCATGCAATATGATCAAGCCTGTGTCGTTTGAAGAGCGCGAGAAGGTGATCTCGATGGTGGTAATCTTGTTTCAATCTAGTTTCAGATCATTCGACTTAATAATTGTTGTTAATGGGATCGCATGCCTGAATGCACCTAAAAGCCGCATCCACCCGCTTGCCCGGCCTCCTCCGGGCAAGCGACCAGGCCTGGGCCTGGTCCATCCCCCAGACTCTCTGAGGTACCCTCGAAGCTGCGCCAACCATATGCTACGGGGGCGTCCGGCGGTCGTCCCCAATAAACCGGATCCCGTTCACACAAGCTGGTCAAACAAGGCACGATGGGATCGTCCGCCGAGAGGCGCGCCATATGCCAAAAGAAGCGCAGTTGGCGATCGCGAATCAGGCAGCTAACCTCCATCATTCCTGCTACCCCGAGAACCCAAGAACTCCAATCGCCAACCTAGCCTAACCCAAGAGTGAACACGGAGCCCGGTTCCTTTGCTCAGATATCGAGACCACTACCCAGTGACTTCATGATTCAATATGCTAGTCCGAGGCGGCTACCAAACTCGGAATCGCTTGGAGGCAGAGTCACTAATGTCCCCGCCGAGGTAAATGAATGAGTTGGTGACTTTCCCGTTCTCGCCCAACACATGGACAGACCCAGCAGCACTGTTCAAATTCCACGAAATAACTGGATCTTAGTCTTGACCATGATACCTGATGGCCCAACGGATTTGCCTCCCAACTAAGTGTTCCAAAGGAAACAACCAGAGAATCATGGACTCGGCAAGTGATGCGGCATCATCCGCCAGTGTACACAACCCCTTGCCTCACACCTGTGACAACGGGGAAGAAGTCAAAGATAGTCAAAGAATTCGGAACGGCTGGTAAGTTTGTATCATACTTGCCCTAAAATCCCAAATATGGATTATCTATATGGAACGTATTTTGTTGCAAGAGTGCGATCACACTTATCAACCACGCCTTATTGATCTTACACCCTGGTACAGCGAGATACCCCCCCCCCCCCCCCACACACACACACACCCTTCCCACCAGGTGTGTGCCATCCACGGTTTCGAAGCGAAACAAGAGCATCGAGTGCAAAGGCGTTGTGCTACCCCTGGGTGATCGACTCATTATCACGTTATTGTACATAACATTCTATGTTGCTAGTGTTACTCTGACCTCGAAGTGGCTGCTTACTCCCATCACAGACTGTTTGTGGCCAAAAAAAAAAAGTCATTTGACTGGATTTACCTAATCGTTATGGAGTATACCATCAAAAAGCAGAGGTAGGTTGAAGAATTTACACTAATGTTCCATTTCATGGTCTCTTTTTATATACAAATTATCTTTCAGAATTGGAAGATTTTATTATTGACTACGGTTTTATATTCAATGAAACGAAGGCAAATCTCTTGCACAAGTGAGTATATATTAGGTTGTAAGCCGGTATTATATCTCTGATACAGGCCAGTAAAGGTAAACGACATCTGCAAATAATTCTATTCAATAATCAGCACTGCACGGATCTTCTGTTGATCTTGCTGTTGATCTTCTAATAATAAAAGGTTTTGCCGTAACTGCGCTCTTCTAATTCACATTCCGGTGGCGTGCTACCGTACGTCTGCAAAACGATTCCCATAAATGGATATATTTATCGTAGGGGTACTTTAATTCGCAAAAAGTTATTTTACTACTCCCTCAACCTGACCAATAGGCTGGCATTCTTGGTATATCTACATCAGAGTAGGCAAATGGGTATAACAATACGATTTACCGCCTGTGATCTACCACCTCTCCACCACTCCCGATGACCTTTTCGTGGGCGTAGATGTAGTAGATGTATTACGCCACGAAATCGCTATTTCGAGTGCCATGAGTCGTGTGTGGCAGTAGGTGATCCAACAATTTTGTCCAAGATTGTAGTTCAGCTAGCTACGTCCATGGTTTCTTTTTCAAATGATAGGTACTTCCTGTCGTTCAAGAAATTATTTCTCGAGCCTTTTTCTTTTCTTTTTTCTGGCATTAGGTGACTGTTTCACACACATTGTGTGGGTATGTCCTTACATGTTATATACCATCACTACCTACAAACTCGGTTTCGATGTTTACCGATATATTATTTGCCCACAAGATTGGATACAGAATAAATTGGCGGGTTGTTGTTGTTTTTGTTGTTTTCAATAGAAAGGACATTTTATTCAAGAAACGCACAACACTGAAAACGATGGGAGATATTGCAAGAATTAACGATCGTTTTTGGTTGTCACCGTTCGTCAACTAGTCGTGGAGTATTTTATTTATCCTAATCTTCTTCTTTTTTTTTTTTCATAGAAAAGTCAATTGCAAAAATGGCCGTTTATTGTTGAAGCGACAATCATTCAGAAACCTATCACACACTCGCCTGTCTGTATAGTCCAAACGTAGATTTTAGTTACATTTCAATGAGGTACAAGATTTTTATTGGACGTCACTAGTCATTGGGGGTGTTTTCAGCTTTGTGTTTATTCTCATCTGTGTGGTAGATACTCAAATGGGGAACATTAGTTGGATCCACCTGGTTGAGGTATCGTGTATACAAGCAGAAACTATAGCCAAAATAAACAATTTCATATTTTTCCCCACACATGACCTCCCATTCACACACAAAAAAACGAGTTCATGTCTTGTCTACAAGGAAGCTACCCATAACACAACCAAAGTTCCACTTGTTTAGCACATTGAGTATGAATTCCATTAACTCGCACTTTATCACGTTATCGAGTTTACAACTATATATATGAATATATATGGACTTCAGGAAAGTGAGTGAGAACTCATAGTGGCGATCTTGGTGAAATATAGACGGAGTGCAGGAAGGACGTAAATCTGGAAGTGGTGCAGAGCTCATGGCTCCACCGGGATTCGAACTGCGGACCTCTTGCTTCACGTGCAAGCGGCCCTACCAATTGCATGGAACCAACTGGTGGTCTCGAAACACGAGGAACATGATACCGTCCACAATGAGTCCATCATCCATACTTGAACAATGCTAGTTCTATTCGTTGATACCTTTATCCCTCTCGATAGTACATTCCGACCTGGGTTTCGAAACCACCAGTTGGGCGTCATAGGTCAATTGGTAGGACGCTTGCAGGTAAAGCAAGATGTCGCAGTTCGAATTCCGGTGGAGCCTTGAGCTATTCACCATTTCTAGATTTCCGACCTTGCACGTGAAGCAAGAGGCCCACGACTTCCTGTCTCTCTCTCTCTCACATGATAGATAGAGTGATCCTATACTTAGGCTATGTCCATAACACCGTAATAATATTGTAGGACTACTATTGCTGTGTACATCCCCATAGTTTCCAAGTTGTGATTACTGCCTCAACCTTGGCCGGAATGAATCACCATGTGGTCACGAAACCACATAGCAAACACATGCTAGAGGAAGCTTTAGTTCGCAAGATGGAAAGTAGATTGGAATGTAATAGGCCTACATCCGGCCAACGACCTCACATAGACAAGTTTCAGCATTTTGCTGACTGCTGTAACGTTGCGTGAATCCTTTAATAAGAAGACATGGCCCACCACATCGACTCTGAATTATTGAAGTACTGAAGTGTATAGCTGTGAAGGCGACAGATGCAGGTATATAATTGTGATTCCTCAGCCGTACTTCACATTCGGCAAACAGGAATCCTGTGAATCTCATGAAACCCGAGAAAATAATATTGGTCATGAAATTTTCACGAATGAATATAGCAGTGTATATACCGTCAATAAAACCCGGTGCAATCACAAACGTCACAATACGCAGTGTTCAGTATTTTGAACTGAAATTACCTTTGATAGCTTCGGCATGACCTTCACTATTTTCGCTACTTCATGTTACTATTAATGTGACTAATATTTTCGCAATTACAAGTTAGGATGCTGCTCGAAGTGATTGAAGACACATACTCTAAGAAATTGGACATTTGACACGGGGAGGAAATGAAAGAGTCTAACCATTCTCTGATGAGTTTTACCCTCTTCACGAAATTATTCAATTATGGGAACATTTTTCCTAGTGCCAACAAGTAATGCCATCGGCGCTGCTCGATCAAACTCCTGTAACATTAATATTTGTTATTCATATCGTGACATCGTGCATCTTTTCAATTATATGTCGGGAATGCTTCCTCTATTTACAAAGGCACATTAATGAGTAAACAAGCGCGTAATCACCAGTAACTTCTTTGTCGCGCTTCGTCTTGCTTAATCTCATTCAATTATTTGAGTCAATAAGAATCAGAACCATCAAAATTCGACGTTTTGAAGAACTGCAAGAATCGTCGATGGTGGGAACTCCGAGCTGTTACTTCGCAGATGACTTAACTCCATTCATCGTCCATTCATTGACAAGTCATGGTTGTTTATAGCATATCGAAGAAAAAGAAATTTCTCCAATATTGTTGTATGTCAATTCCCAACGATTCCACGTAACAGTTGTGATTGGTCAGAATATATTGTGAAAAATTTCACGGCGTTTTGAAAACGGGGCACTTGACGAAATTACACGTAACGTAGGACCCTCGTCATGCTTCTGATAAAAACACGCAAACGCTTTGGTAATCCACGATTATGTACATATTGTATCGAGGAAATCCGGTAATCGATTTTGACCTAGTCCGGTCAAAGTTAAGCGAATCGATACGGATGAGTATGTACAACTTAAGCTTTTAGGCACATTCCAAGTGATGAATATTTTTTTATCATAACTACGTTACTTAGACTGAAGCTGATAGGTGAAAAGACGTAACGATTCCTTCATTCCAAGAGATGGCCTTCAACCTCGGCTCAAAATATCAAACTCAAGCAATACCAAGCACTGTTGCAATTGTAATGTGTTCAAAGTATGCCAGAGTTTCAGCTGCCTTGACCTTGGAATTTAGATGATCGCTAACATCGATCTAGTTACCAATTAAGCTAATGTACCCATCATGGGGGACATGAACGAAGTAGAAGTTTCTACTTCGAAGGGCAGGGTATTAACATGGATGTTTACAGACAACACACATACAAGATGTCTCGTTTCAGAAAGGCGGTTACGATTAACGAACACACAGCGTGTAGCATTACCACATAGATTCGTTACACGCGATATCATCTAATACAATCAGAGAACCACAGTGTGGAACATATTGCGAAATATTACAGGGCAGAGCCTATTTAGCAATTTTGGAGAGTGGTGTATTCCAAACATTTCATGAATAAAACGGAGCTGATCTGGTGTGTTCTTTGCTCCTTTAGATAGGTGAATGTTTGGCTTAAATTGGTGGTGTCTGCGCAGGAACATCATTCCGCATTGGTATTTGTGGGTTGAGTTGAGACAACACTATGGAAATACAACTTTTCAAGTATCATATCATATATAATTTACTTCAATAGTTTTCTCTTCACTGTTTAGAGAATGAAGCATATATATCGAGAGGATTAGTTTAATACCCATACAAAATGGTATTTATATAGCATCTGATCATTCGAGAGCTGCTCTAAGTGCTCTACAACGAACACCTACAAGGAGGGACAAGAGAAACTAGACAATCGCCTGGGGAATGTCTTTATCAAAAGAAGGTTTAGAACCATGGAATTAGTGGAAGGTTGGTTCCATTGCACACACCTTGCTCCGACATATGCGAATGTCAGTAAAATTCAGTTCTTTCAGAAATTCGAAATTGCCGTTGGGTGGGATCCTTGGCGAAATTATGGTCTGAAAATGATCGGTTTGTTCAGAAACGTGCGAAATTGGAAGGGAATCATTTACCCGAGAAGTTTGATGGCCGCCACGGTTGGGTCGTATGGGGCGCGGAACAAAAGTTGGTCTCAAAATAATCGCCATGCTTCAGAACGCTTAAATAAGCTAAAAACTAACTCAGTTTCGCAAAAAAACCGAATACCGCCGTCGGAGCGTCGAGCGACGCCCACTGTAGCACCCATCCATGTTTTCTCTTTTCTTCTTACAAAAACAATGTCAAATTTCGCCGGAAAAATTGATTTTCGCAAAAATTCAAAACGGCTGCTGGGTGGAGTGTTATACGAGGCGAAAACACAAGTTGGTCTTCAAACGATCGCCATGATTCAAAACGCGTAAATCATCGAAAAAACTCAGTCTCGCGAAAAATCCAAAATGGCCGCCATCAGATCGGTCGGGCGACGCCCACTTTTTGACCCATTGAAGATTTTCAATAGACGATCATGTGTGCAGTTTCATATGGGTCCGACAAGGCCCTTGGGAGTTATTGTACAAATACTATTAATTTAGTTTCGTTGAAAATCCAAGATGACCGCCGCCAGAGTGGTGCGATGACGCCCACATTCTCGAACCCACTCGAGATTTTGTAAGGGCGAACATGTGTGCGGAAGTTTCGTGTCAATCGGACAATGCGTTAGAGAGTTATTGCGTTAACACGAAAATCTCTGGCGGACGCGGCGGCAGCGGCGGAGACGACGAGGCCAAAACCCTAACATCTATCTCCAAAGGGGGGATATGTTGGGACCTACAGTGTAGCCTACGTCTGACGCTGTGTTGTTGTAACTATACAATTACTTTCGTCAGACAGAAAGAAAAGAGGGGTGTGTGCATAATTAGCGGAATCAAATTGATGGTACTCGCTCTTCTGGGAAACTCGATGCTCTTTGGAGCTAGCAGGGTTTAGCATTTTATTGGGACTAGCGAGCGTTCAATATCTTGATGTTAATGCGGCAATATCATTGCGTGTTTCATGCCGTATAGGGCGGGTATAACCGTTTCGAGGCGCTTGTATTACTGAAAGTCACCTGTAGTAAACGCACATGGGGCACATACCATAATGCACACATTTTTTACTCGACCGGAAATACCTTATGATCGCTTCGTCGACACTACAAGATTGATACATCCGGTCCTACAACTCTTCACGGGGGCCGTTGTTTGCTTTGTGAATACGGTAAATCAATCTGCGATTGTTGGGGAAGATCAGACCAAATCCGATTGCTTCCGTTCCCAACATGTTGGTATTAGCACAATCACCGGGATATCAGTGGTGAAGGCAGCTTATGTTCAGAGAGGTACTGCGTCCAACAAGTACGTCTCAATCTAGGTATTGCCTGATTGGCTAATCCTGATACATTTTGTTCTTCACTAGGGTTAGGGCTCAAGTTTGTGACTGGGGTTAGCCAATATGAGAGGGAAGTTTGATGGCACTTTGACGCTCGCGAACTCGAGCCTGTGTACTGCTCCTCTCTTATGTTACTTATATTACAATGTACAACATTGCCTGATCGCTGTTTGTACAAGGTACCTGGTCTTCACCTACCATGCATTTCGAGTTTTACCGAGGACAAAGTCTGCTTCGTTCAAAAAATTATATACAATTCTCGAACACACACGGACGCCCGAAACAAAATAAGGCGAAAGAACGGTATTTGCGTTTCGAAACGCCCGGATGCTTTAAGCAAAAATGGGGAAAAACGGGGTCGTTTCGGGGAACTTTCTGCGGGACGAATGTTCGGAAATTCAGGTGCAAAAAGTCGTTCTCCTTCACATGATTACAAACTGCTGTGTGTGTCTGTCTGTGTGTGTCTGTCTGTGTGTGTGTGTGTGTGTGTGTGTGTGTGTCTGTCTGTGTGTGTGTTTGCGAGGGCCACCTGAGGGTCGTGTGAGGAAAATTTAGCGTGACAGAAAAAACGTGCGCCTTGCGTGACGGTCATCCGTAAGCGATGAGCCCTTTACAATATTCAGTTTCATATCAAGTTTTCATCAGACAACAATTATTTCTAAATGATTAATTCTTAATGCGCACAAGTAGTTTTTCCATTTTCGAGACACATTGACATTGGCACATACCTTTCCTCGAAGGGGCTGAGGAATTGATATACGAGACCGTTGTTGCTATTTGCGCGGTTTAAACTATACGTTGATTATTTAACTGAACGATGTAGGCTAGCTACCACAATGAAATCAATAGATACCTGTGATTTAGAATATTGTGTGCCTACTTGAAAAATCGGTTTATACAGAAGGGGTGACAGATTGTTAGGAAGGTATAGGGCCTAATTATTATGCTAAATATGGTAACAAAACAAAACTTACATACCTTGATCCTATAAGCCGGTGATAATGTAATCGCAGATAGATTTATTTTCTTCTTCAGACAGTTAGAAGAGAAACTACATATCCCAACAGGAGTAATTCCATGACGTAGTCATTTCGATATCGAGAAAACATGAACTGGTAGGCAAAATACCATTCAATCAAATCATATCCATATGGACCTATCACATCAGGTTGGCCTATTCACAGCATCAAAAAGCAATGACAAAGGCGCTTATAAATCTGAGCTCTCTGTATTCGAATAACACCCTTTCACGTACGGAACCGTCAACCATTCCCTTTGAAATGTCCACACTATCACGATTGTGATTATCTAACTTAACGAACTCACCAAAAGTGAGCTAATCAACCCAATAACAGGAACAAAATGCGGCGTATAGTTCTACAATGTGTCATGGGTGTAGATACCGTCCATACAAGGTACCTTCCTATCTTACCTGTTTTAATGAGCGTAGACGAACGTCTGTCAAATTCAGTTTGGCACCAATAAACCTTCACGTGTCCGCAACTGTCAACCTTTCCTTTTGAAATGCCAACACTATGACGATACCAACGCACGCTCCTTGAGTTGTGATTATATAACTTACGATCCGTTCGAACTCACCAAACTAAAGCTAAGCAACCCATTAACAGAGTCTCGTCGAACAAACGCGGCGTATAGTTCTACAATGTCGCAAGGGTGTAGATACCGTCTATACAAGGTACCTTCCTATCGTACCTGTTGTAATGAACGTGAACGAATGCCTGTCAAATGCAGTTCAGCACCAATCGGGAGCCTAAAACGACATCATGCCTGAGAAAAACCGTCGACTCATTTACGCAAGAAACCTGATATATCCCAATCTTCCTGTGAATTGTCCTGTAATATGTTCCTCCAATCGATATGCACGTTTCTCAATTCAACAACACCTATCGCAAATCACCTCGAAGTATCATACGCTTCGTGAGAATAGAACGGCGGTATATATAATTAAGACTAGGGCTATGCCAAGTTCCCGCTGCAATTAAACCCACGCAACCAGGTCGGAACAGGACTAAAATCCTGTCGACAAGTGAAGAGCACCGCCGTAGAAAGCCCCGATAGACAAGCTTCGTTGAACGCACTTCGTGAGCTTTCTATCATGCACGCGTGTTAAGACAATCACAGCTTTATACGAAGGAATTCAAAATAACAGGCGAACATGTATACACTCGGTTTTTATGATCGCGTGGTCGCAAACAGAGAACAAAAGTGGAATATAATGTACAGACGTTGGTGAGGTTGAACAAAAGACGTATGTGTTAAACTATTATCCAAAAAGCTGGATGAGCTAGGGAAGCAACCTTACTACTGAGTCAGTGGCTAATGATAAACCGGTAATGAACTGAACGCAATGTCCAGCAGAGTAAAATAGCAGTCTAGCACAGCCTCAAGGTCTACTGTCGGAATCCGTCGAGTGCTTCGGAATTCCTCACAGCGTGGTCGCGAGGGGCCATAACCCTAGTGACCTACAAATACAACGCTTTTCCATTCCGGTTTTAACCAATGACAACTTTCGAATCACCAGACTAATGCAGGGAATAATTGGCCTGAAGCATTCCTTTGGCTCGTTGGAAACTAAAACTCGAAACGAGTATCCGTAGGCCTGAGTGCGCTTTCACATTTCGAGCTCGAACACTCCTTCAATTTTCACTGGCAAAATTCAGCGAGCGTACAAATGTTACTCTGAACGGAGGATATAATTTTCGAACACACACAAGAATGAAAGTGCAACCCATTACTGTCAGCTGTGAACGACGAACTTGAAATGTTTCCTAACACTTCCCAAGTTCCTGTGGAGAATTCAACCAGGCACGCGACATCAGCTCACAGTGGCCACTACCGACAATCGACGCAGGCAACGCCATTCTGAATGGCTCTATAAATAACCCATCAGTCAAGTCAGCACTAATATACTATGAGAGGTTTCGATCGAGTTTTCATTCCAAGTACTCAGACACTGTCGACGAGGTAGCATTACGCTATGCTAACTATTAGAGTAAACAATTCATTTGTAGTCGAGAATGGTCTCGCGGAAATGCTGGTCCCTGTCTCCAGTGCAGTGGTTCCGAAACTTTTCAAGGGGACCCCATTCCACGTAGCGCCATCCGGGCGCGACCCCAAGTTTGTGTTTCGGAATAATGAATTTGTGCAGCATTCACTTACCGTTGTGTTCTTCTCTCGCGTGACGGGTGCTCCTGTTATATGAAGTTATCAGGGTGAATTTCGTGGGATTTTGACTGCGAACGTTCAAATTCGGGTAAATTTTGGGTACCTCACAGATTTTGTTATATATATATTGAAACAAGCCTGCGACCCCGCAAGAATTGCTTCACCACCCCCGTTTGGGTCGCGACCCCAGGTTTGGGAGACCATGCTCTAGTGTGTAAAACTCGTTGAGACCGCCGGACCCAGACCCCCCGGTCTCAGCTCCATCACTGGCAATTAGACACAACACGGCGCCCTGGCGAAATGACATCGTTTAGCTGTATACGAGACACGTGCTTTAATAACTAGTTGGCCGGTATACAAGCACCAGCATTCAGACATTAAGAACGTTATTACAAGCACTGTAACTGATGCACTGCAATTGATTAGTTATCGTTATTCAGTGTGAGTACGTTTCGCCACTCATGGATAATCCTGTTATCAAATTTCCTGTACCCATGCTACATGCGGCGGCGCCTGTGAGCACCAGGGTTGACCTCGATATAGCACGAGAGGTCACCTTCGCGCTGATCCTACCCACTCATAGCCATGTTTAGACCAGTTAGGTCAGAAAATTAGGCTTCGCTATAAAGTGCTTCATTTTCAAACCCGGGTAGGCCATATACACTCCATACACAGCCAGTTAACCATACGTTGGCAATGTTTCATGATTTTACACTCCATTTATTAAATAAATCAGCTACCCGTATATTGTTGTGATTAAGTAACAAATGTTACCAGGGCAGTGGAGACACATCAATTCTAAATTAACACGTATATGTCATACCCTTTGGCCGATGTAGTTTGATAATGTGTTCCCAGGATCGCGTCGTTAATAGCTCAAGTTAGGTAGGGGTGGTATTTTCCAACAGTGATTATCTCTATTAGCCTATGCGAATCAATAACCGATTGAAATTATACGAGGTATTATATAGGTCATCACGAATTCCAGCCTCACACCTATGAACTAGACACCTAAATACCTTTCCCGCATTGACCCGTGTTCTGAATTCCTTAAGGTATATTATCAGTGGTGTACGTGACTCTGATCGATAATTGTAACAAGGAGTACAATTGATCCCTATACAATGCAGACTGCCAATCACAGTGGACGTTGTTTTGACTATGGAATGAAGCGCTATTGTCGGAACAAATAACAGACGAGGCGAAGCCGAGTATTTCTTGGTTTCAATTTTGGGGCCGTTGGAGAACACTAACGGAAGTGAGTGTTGCACTTCATCATATTACACATTGGATGCACGTTCAGCATTTGTTGCGTCTCGCGAAAAACGAGCATCAAGTGAACCATTTTCGCGTCATTGTGTATAAAGAACACTACTGCAATCAGTGTTCCCCTGACCGGTAGTTCGAAAACAGAATTATTGAAGCTCGGGAGAGTAGTGGCAGAAACGATAACACTTGAGTCAAGATTATATCAAACTCGATTGCTTCTAACGAAAACGTCATCGAGGCTGAAATAAAACTTTATGGAACGAAGGGAAAGATATCATGAACTTCATAACTTTCGGTAGTCCGATAGGCGTGGATAGGCACTTTATTACAAAAAACGGCCGGAATGAGTGCGGCGATGAAGAGGAACACATCTATCCGTTATTTGACGGTCAGTTTCGAAACGCGCTAATGTTTCTGGGTACTTCATCGGATACACCGTCAAAATAACGGTGAGCGATTTTTTTTTTTTCGCCTGCGTTCGCGCCCGCCTCGTGGAAACACAGCTTTAAGGCTAGGATTCCATAGATGCGTATAGCGTATGCAAAAATCGCCAATTTACATGACCTGAGCGGGGGCTAGTATTGAATAAGTCCTATTCAGTTTGCAGAGATAGATATTGGTCCCGCGGAATCCAAAAAATCATACATAAAGGCAACCAACGCTGAATAGGCGAAATAACCACATGTACCAATGCGTATGCGGATGCGTATCACCGCTAATACATTCTATGAATTCTTCCTTAAAAGCCCCTGTAATCTTGTAACGAAAGAACCATAAAAGGCGTCACCTGCATTGTCGTGGCTTGGCTTTTTGAGGAGATGGTAAATTTCGATTTTTCACTACGCATACGCATCTATGGAATCCCAGCCTACGGCTGGGATTCCATAGATGCGTATGCGTAATGTAGAAAATCGTCAATTTACGTGAACTGAGAGGGGCTAGTGTTTGAATGTGTTCTATTTAGTTTTCAAGATAGATATTGGTTCCACAGAAGAAAAATCATAAATGAGGGCAAACCCACGCCGAATATGCGAAAAAATCACATGTACCAATGCGTATGCGGATGCGTATCACCGCGAATGAATTCTAGTGGAATATCTTCCTTAAAAAGCCAAGCAACGACAATATGCATGTTCTGCTGCCTTTTTATGGTCTTTTCTATCACGTATAGTGTTTTTCTCTTCTTCAATAAACGTTTGTTGTCATAAATATTAATTCTGACATCGCCTGCCCGGATACGCCTACGCATCTCTGGCATCCCGGCCTAACCCGTGCGTATTCCGTGTGTTGTGTCCAATCGAGTAGCACGTAGCGCGTTGAAAACGGATAGGCGTGTTCGGCGTTGTTCCATGTGAGCAGAATGGAGAAGTGTTCTTTTAGAGATGAAGATAGGGGTAGATGTGGAGTTGGGGGAAGAATTTAATCGAAATATAGTCAGCACTGGTATGCTGAATACAACTTACGCAAACGAACATTGAGGCTCTCATCACTTCTGCAAATAAATTCAATGGAATTATAAACACTCCCAACAACATCATATAGACTTATTAACTTTATAATCAACGTAAAATGCGTTTGTAATTACTGTGGCATCAAGCGAGCGTGGCGCTTTCTCGTCAGCTCTGATAGGCTGACCTACTTAATCGGAATTCGTGCGCAATTTCAAACGGGGAAGCACTGAAATCCTTCACTCCATTAGCTTCGCTTCTCAACAGATTCATCAACCAGGAAATGTTGCGTACTGGACGATTCTATCTTCAAAAGAGTACTTAAACGTTCACAACCGTCCATTTCCACTAGTGGATTAATAGACGACGAAACCAATTTGGTTGGAGTAATCACTTGTAACGAACTGCTGTTACCCCTAGTCAAATCAGCTCACCTTACCATCCATGCAGTCAAAACAGTTTTCCAGCTGACCATAACGTGATTAGTTGAGCATATATATAATGAACATACGCAGGCTTCAACCCAGTCCTTATCAATACGAACCACATTGATTAGATTCAATGACTTATAAAGTCTCTCCACCAATCATATATAGACTTTATTCACTTTTATAATCAACGACAATCGAGGTACATTACGCTGCATACAAGCGTGCACTTCTTCTTCATTTTGATAGGCTGCCTACCAAGCGGAAGTTCGTTGGGCATTTCAAACGGTGAAACGCTGAAATCAATTCACTCCATTAGCTTCTCAGCGGATTTCATCAACCAGGAAATGTTGCCTACTGAAGACTTTATACTTCACAAGAGGTCAACAAAAGTCATTTCCATAGTGTGTGGGTTGGGTAGTAGACTTGAACGACGCGTTACGTAGCAAAGCTCACAGACCAATCCAATGCAGTTACAACTGCAAAAAATACCATAACGTGTATTAGTTGGGCACATGTAATGAATATCACGCAGGGCTTCCCAGACAGTACTTACCAATAGCGACATCCCCTCTGAAGAACATACATAATCTGAGAATTTTCCGGCTCTGATGCCTCTATTAGATGTCCTGAAATCCTCACCAAGCCAGCAACACTGCCAAATTGCCCGCCAATGCGTAATTAACAATTCAAAGTGCATTCCTGATTCCGCTATTATTGGGCATAAGTTCCAACCCGTACCGACACTAACGCGGATTGGCAGTGTGCTGGCTTGGAGAGTCTCTTCGTTTTCCCGAAACGTTAAAATGGTTATCCTCAAGAGATGAATTAAGGTTATCAGCGATACAATCAATGCCCATCGATACACGTTTATCCAATCAAAGTGCCTTACTTTGAGCTGTTTGAACCTGCCGTATTGGTAAGTGCTATAACTAAAGCAACATCAATGACTGGCGAACCACGAATAACGCGAAACACCAAGACGACACCACTGCTGAACTCTAATATGATGTATCTTGTCGCGATAATGATTCATACAAGAAAGACAGTTTCTAGCGCGCGCTATTAGCTTCCATTATCACCAACTAGGCACTGTTTGACCTGAGAACCGACACTATGTATATCGCTGTTTACGATCCTAATAACCAGATAACTATATGTTGAGAACAATGGTGTTCATGATATCCTTTCTCGCCTTTTTCGGCGTCAGTGGATCTCGCAATTATTAGGCTATGTTTCAATCCCCGACCTGATTTTCAGAGGTCCGAAGGGAAAATTTGCTAGTTAGCAGATTAGAAAAGCAAAATCTGAAAGCATATAGAGGTGGATTTGATAGCCCCTAAGTGGGCGACCTATAGATGGCACTGATCAATGATCTATTTCAAATTCATTAGGACTATGTTGACCATGTTAACTGAAGTGTACTAATTTTTGTGGAAATTGACCAAAATTGCATAAATTATGCAGATTATGCACGTGTCATTACCGAGTGGTTGGCACAATTGGTAGAGCGTTGGCCTTCCACCGGGAGACCAAGGTTCGCTTCCCGGTCGGGTCATACCAAAGACTTTAGAAAATGGAACCTGGTGCCATCCCGCTGGGCGCTCAGCACGAGGGATTGGAGCAGGGACAAACGAGGGGTACGCAATTTGCAAGTTGCCGTCTGCGTGTGATTACACCCACCCCGACATTAGGGTACCGCCAAAGAGGCATTGCCTTATTTCGTGTATCTGGTGAAGGATTCGCAGCTGACAATTTGTGCAGTATCCAGGTCTGCCACCTTGCTGGGCCTTGAATAGGATCGATCCCTCTAATCGGCAAGTATACAATAATGATAAAAAAAAAAAAATACATGACTTCCAGTGACCCATTCTCTAATTTAAATATCTCAAGTGCAACGGTGGACCGCACTCAATACGGGTCGTGGAAATCCAACGAACTTGCATGAATCGAGCAAATTATCCACATTAAATGTCCCCCAGTGACCCAAATCTATGGAAAATGTGGGGACTAAGGTAGACCATACCCTTAAGTTTCGTGGAAATTAAACAGACTTTGAAATTCCACATAAACTATGCAATTGAAATACTGGATGGCCTTGCACAGTCAGCGGCCCCGAATCCATGTTACAAATATCCAAACTACAGGTGAACTAAACCTATACCAGGTTTCATGAAATCCAACTAACTAAGATTTCGCATATATATCAAATAGACATACTAATGACCTCCAGTCGCCTATGCACCATCCAGAATGTTTCTGCATTTAAAGTCTATATATATGGTACATTGCGAGCCCATCCCCCCCCCCCCCCCTCCCCCCATTTTTTTTTTTTATTGGCACTAATCGCTGAAAATTGTTGTTCTAAGTTGTGCGAAATCGGAAAAATATCATTCTCATATATATTGTGCAAGTGTTCATCCCGGGGTTAAACCCGCAGTCAAATGTCCTCATCTTTCCGTGGGCTTTTGCAAAGTGTTACATGTGACGGAAACCCCCACCCTGGAAATAGGTCCGGTTTAGAAAGCGTTTAATATGTCTGTCATACTTGATAGGTGCAAGACATGTTAATTTCAATATTTATTATGTACCATGTACCACATGGGCATAATTGGACTGTAACAGACATATAGAGGACTAGCCATGCATTAACAGATTCATTTAACAATGAGCCAGCGGCATGAACAGTTTGTTTGAAAACGGAACGGTGCCTGAATGGCAGTTGTAACTACCCGGCTAACCAGCAGTACGGCCTCTAGTCGAGCCTAGGCAGGATATATTCTCTCTATAGTTTTCAACGATGTATTATAACTGCGACCATATCAGTTTTCCGTAAACAAATAACGTGTTGAGATGTGAATTCAAGTACCTAGTCACTCACCTACGTGTAGAATGTGAGTGAGGAAGTCGCAATCCTTCGGTGAAAAGTGAAACTTTCGAAACCGGGGGCGTGATTTCATTTCCTTCAATCGCCGAGTTCTAAGTTCAGGGGAGTGTCCACTAATTCACCATCCAAATCCGGGAAATGACGGAGGAACATTTTTAGACTGCATGGAATCCAAAACGCCATACATGTACCAAAAACCGTAAAAACAAGGTCGGTTGCCGTTTTCGAAATTCTCGACTCTCGACTCGTTTTGTTCAGGTTTTCGACTTGAACAACAAACGTTGAAACCCCTCTCAGGTCCTCTCATCAAATCTGGTACTCTCTACCCGCCTCTGTCGGCGGAAAAGCGCTCCCCTCAAGTTACCCGAAATATCTATTCATTCCGAGGCTGAACTGTTTTAAGAGGCGGGAATGCCTAGCGCAATTAACTCCTTTGTTTCAGAAACCATTATGTCGTGTCCATGCAAGCATACTTTTGAAAGGGGGAACGGGGGGGGGGGGGATCTGATAGCGATAATACTACTCCAAAATAGAATGCCATTATTCATGAGGCAAATTTGTCCACTATATGAGATATGTTTGGCATTCCAGTGCCCTCGAGATTTTTTACCTCGGTGGTTTGCAAATCTCTCTCCGCTCCAAAAAGAAAATGATGATATGTGGATATTTTCCACTACAAATTATTCCTGAATAATGCAGCTACATATAATAGCGACGAAGAGATAACATAGAGTAGTGGGTTGAAGAATATTATAACTGGTAAGGGTACATTCGCAAGTACATTTCTCATAAGGAAATTACATTCTCAGCCGAGTTAGAACTTGGTAACATTATTCGGTAATATGTCACCTAAATACGCCATCTGGCGTCTAGACTAGACTAGAAGAATGTCTGATATTTGAGGTGAGATTTCAGCTGATCTACCCTCCGTTGAAACTAATAGCGTAATGTACTCTTTCACGAGGAGAGAATAAATCAGACAGAGAGACAAACAGACCGGCACGCACGCACGCGCGCACACACACACACATGAGGTACAGCAAAGTACTTGTTTTCGCTTAGGGGAACCGGCAGCCGCGGCGCGCCTGCGGCGCGCCTTCAGCACGAACGCCCCGCGGGGGTCGGCCACCCAGTGCGCAGGCGGGCGTGGCAGCACATCTCTTTATAAGAGCCGTTCGCGGCAGCTGCTGCTCAGTACGGTAGTCGTCGTGCGGTACAGGCACTCTCAAAGCAGCCAGCTTACACGGAGTCAGTGCAGACATACGCACCATCCATGCGCTAAAGGGTTCCAGCCAATTACTTGTTTCCGGGCAACCCGGCAGCCCCGAGATGTCCGCGGGAGCCTACTGCTGAGTTTCAATGTTCACGCGCAAAACCAAGAGGAGGTAGGCTGCCCTCCATGTACGCGGTTAGGTATTCGCTGGCGTAAGGCATACATTACATACAGGGCTAACTCACCATCGCTGCCCTAAGCTTACCAGACTACCAGGCAGGCACTTATTGGCGCAAAGGGGGATCGGCCCCCAGATCGCCCCTCATTTTCTTCGTAGGATGGTAGAGGGTGCGAGATTCTTTCAAAATCGTTTGAAATCAGGGTTAGGAGTTCAATACACAGCAGGTTAGAGGTCAGTGTCCAGGGTATTAGGTTCTTTCTAAATAATCGCCCAATCCGGCCCTCAGAATGTGAAATATGTTCATTGAAAGTAATAATTTGAAGAAATGCAAGACAGTGCGTCATGTTATTGGTCACCTGTGGAAATCCCATAGGCACGGTATGGTATAGCTCCGCTATACGGGAAAAAATCGCTGGCGGCGCGCCTTCAGCACGAGCGCCCCGGCGGGGGCGGCCACCCAGTGCGCAAGCTGGCTGGCCGCACATCTCTTTAAAAGACGTTCGCGAACCTGCTGCTCATAAGGGAGTCGTCGTTGCGTACAGGCCTCTCAAAGCACCCAGCGTACACGAGTCAGTGCGGACATACTCACCATCCATAGCGTAAAGGGTTTCCAGCCAATTACTATTTTCCTGGGACAACCGGCGCCCTCCCCGAGATGTCCGCGGGAGCCTACTGCTGATTTCAATGTCACAAGCGCAACCAAGAGGAGTAGGGCTGTCCTCGTTCCTCTCATGTACGCGTTAGGGTAGTCGCCTGCGTACAGGCATCCATACATACAGGGCGAACTAAACTCACCATCGCTGCCCTAAGGAGTACCAGACTACCAGGCATGCACTTATTGGCGCAGGGGGATCGGCAAAAGCCCAGATCGCCGCCTCATTTTCTTCGTAGGATGGTAAAGGGTCGATGATCTTTCAAAATCGTTGAAATCAGGGTTGGAGAGTTCATATTACCGCCGGTTAAGTCATTGTCCAGGAGTAATTAAGGTTCGTTCTTACCCTAAAAATACTAACCGCAATCCCTGCTCAGAATTGGTGAAAATAAATGTCCCATTAAAAATCATATATTTGAAGAAATCATGCACGACGTGCGCTGTGATTGTCACTCTGGGGGGTTGAAAGCCCATAGGCACGGTAGTGGTATAGCTGCTCTTACGGGGGAAAAAATCGCTGGCGGGGCGCGCCTGCAGCACTACGCCTAGCTGGGCGTTTGGCAACCCCGTGGACCGCGAGCTGACGGCCGATGCTTTACTGAGATCCCCTGGTATTTAGACGAACTATGAATCCAAACTCTCAATAACTTCTGAGGAATGAAGAAATAATCAATGTAGAAAAATCACCCCCATCTCCGACGATAGTGGACCTAATTTCCTCCTTTCTTTATCTTTCATATTTTTATTTTCTGTTCCACCAAACCCAATCAGTATTCCGGTTTACTGTTATCGCGCTTACTGACCATTTCACCCCCCCCCCCTTCCCTCCCTCTCGGATTCGGTATATATGTCCAAAAAAGTCATGCGCTTCTCCCAAGCCTTTTAACAAAAAGACAAATGAAATCCTCAATGAGATTAACGTTCTCATGCCCTAACCCTTCAAAGGCAAGGAAATCTCTAAAAGTTGTTTTTTGAGAAAACGTTCTCATGCCCTAAGTTCCTATTTATTCACTTTTCTTGATATTACTCCACGGTGACATTAGATGGTTAGACAACTTTGGCACGTACCGCAAGTCCCCGCACTCCAGATTTCGGGATTACGGAAAAATCAGACCTCATAAAGTGTAACAGTAATTTTCACACGCCTACACATGCTTAACAATGCCTCTTCGATTACCTCGTAGATCACTTGACCACTAAATGACGTATTGATGTCAGTCCTCGATCATCATTGATCGAATTTCCCCCTGGGGTTTTTCAGAACGTAACATCACATTACTCTGGAAGTTTACCTGCGATGAACACTCTCTCTCGACGAGGACGCATTCGAATATCAAACATATAGATGCGCTCCTACAACAGCATTGACACCTCTTTACACCAATATTTCATTGTAAATATCAACGATAATTGTATATATCCATATACTTACATCACAAACGTGCCCATTGAAATGTATCAATGAAATCATTAG
The DNA here is from genome assembly GCA_026419785.1 of Sclerodactyla briareus. Classification (NCBI taxonomy): domain Eukaryota; kingdom Metazoa; phylum Echinodermata; class Holothuroidea; order Dendrochirotida; family Sclerodactylidae; genus Sclerodactyla; species Sclerodactyla briareus. The sequence goes on along the minus strand of JAODTK010004221.1, from coordinate 251,378 downwards.
ACGAAACCACCTTAAATCCTTTTCAAAATCATTTCCCTGAGACAAGGCTAATTATAAGAACGGTTTGGGGAGGCTGGCCGTAGTGAAACAAATGGATCAACTAACATTAGATGTAGTCAGCATTCCCAACTCTCTCCTTGACTGGCTACTCTTCTCTTCCGAGCCAGCAACATCCATCTGAATAACACCAACCATCGTAGACCAACGTTTTAGTGATATCGCTCAGGGGATTGTAATCCACGTATGAGAAAACACTGAGTTAATTTCAACTTATCAGTACTAAATTATGCAATGAGGTAGTGTGTACATCGAAGGCTCATTGCGTTCTTTTTAACAACACGGACGGACGGAATTAGCGACATGCTACGCGGGCTTGGGTGTGTATTCGTAATCAACATAGCGCCGCCGACCTAGCCTGCAATGTTCGTTTAACGCATTACGGGATGTCGACTTCTGTTAACCTCGATTCGACCGTACAGATGTTGATTTGTGTGCTCTCTAGTTTTCACTAGTATTCAATGAACTGTTAACGTATAAGTAGGGCTCGGTCGCGGTTTTGCGGCGCAATTGCGCTAGTTTGCGAAGCATTGCGTTTTTTGGTAATTTGTGTTTATCAAAAAAAAATCTAAAACGATCGAAATTGGTGTTGAATAGTAAAGGATCGGCCAGTCAAAGCATTATGTTGTTGTTTGGATTTTGTTCTGCTTAAATGAACAACTTAAAGGAGTATTATTTCTTTCATTTTTTTTATCACATAGTTTAGCACAATGGCCTGATTGGCTCCAGTTTCGCCATGATAATTCTTACAAATACGATCGCGTTTTTTTGGCGATTAGGATCGCGCTTTTTTGCGTTTTTTTTCAAAGTGTCGATCGTTTTGTCCTCAAAATCGCGCGTTTGTCCGAGCCCTACCTAATGAATGGTGGCCCACCGCACGTTCGATGGACCGCAAGCCTATATTAACGCTAAGGTGGTGGGTCAGTGTTATCACACCCAGAAGATGTTGTTCTGTTGTTTTGATAAGGTGTATGCCCTGTTCCGTAGTTTTGGGGGGGTTAATGGCGCGGATTTTTCAAAATTGTCTGGATTGGTTGAAGTGATGTAAGTGCGGGGCCTCTCCGGTGGACCCGCAACCCCATCAATTGAGCACGATTGGATCCTCTATACAACACAATCACGGTAATCGCGTTAGTATTTATGTATTAACAGAAGTTTCCCACCTCTCCCAATTTTCGCCTAATTGTCGACTTGTTGGCGAAGAACAAAGGGCATAGTCTATATCGTAAAATTGTCTATTTACCTTCGTGTCCGTTTGTTTACTAGTCCGGTTAGTTTTACTCAGCCGAATACGGACACACCAATTATCGACTGAGGCAATTGTTTTTCGGTGGCTGAAATTGCTCCGGTTCAGATTACGGTGAGACGGTATACCATTACTTCTATTACATAAACGCTCGGAACGCTGTAGACTTTGCCCTTTGCTTTTCGCCAAAATCGAATGACGTAACCCTCAAACCTGCACTGTTCCCCCGATTCGGACAATGCGAGTAATATACACGGAAGGGGTAACCCTTCGTTAATATTCGATCATAAAACGTGCACCGTACGAATATTGTAATTAAAATCATACCATACCTTGATCGATGTAACGATGATAACTCGATCCCAATATCCCGTCGAAGATGGCTGAAAATGTTAATCCAATAGGAAATCCATGAAGAAGCTAATTCGATATCAATCAATTTACTGCTTACGCAAATCTTGGAAAAATACGCTACATCCATACATTCTGTCAGGAATCGGCGAATCCAGCATGAAACTACAACTACCTCGTGACCGGAAGGGCCAAGCTTCCAGAAGGTAATGGAAATATCTTCGCGTAAAATAAGAATGTCTTTAGACTGATTGAAAAACACAGGTGAGTTAGCTCACAGTATCAAAACATATTGAATTTACAATCACGCGTTTCGACATTATTTTCAAACCGTTAGTTCCTCGATCCGTTTTGTCGATATACATGATGTTCGTTACTCAAAAAGAGGAACACATTGACTGCCCCAAAACTGTTTTGAATGAATATAATAATATATATATAGTCTGCAGTATTGGACAATCTACTAGCCTATGTAAACAAACGAAAGTCCATCAATTGGTAACTTGCACCACTCAAAGTTGCTTGAGAGCGATGGTTATATATACATAAAAGATAAAACATGGACTCCTAAGTCAATATGTAAACGTGTTTCATTGTATATATATAATATATATATATATATATATATATATATATATATATATATATATATATATATATATATATATATATATATATATATATATATATATGTATGGAACAACTTCCGACTTTTCGAAAGGTTACTCGAATGTCATGACCTTCTCTGTAGTATACTATTGTTTGTGTTGCTAATATTGGCGTTATTCAACGGCACTAGCCACAAGTTACCGAACATAGCCTGTACCTCGTGACGAGTGCATATAGGTAGGGCCTTAGTGTGGTCACGGGCTTCGCTGACAATTGAACTCTTATAAACGGACCCGAATCACAGCAGCTACTATTGACTGATAGTATATACCTAACAACGACAAAGAATCTTACATTGAACACACACAGTAAGTGTCTGCGCCAATGTGTGTTACGACAACAACGGTCCTCCATGGCACCCAACAAAATGTGGAAGGTTCCCGAAACGGCGGAGAACAAAACTGCCATTTATTTCTTGAATCGTACATCCAAAAATGCGGCTAGGTGGTGGCTGGCAGGTTCCTGAAATAGTAACATTGGTGAGTAAAGTTTACAGACAGACTATAGGAAGGCCTTTCCGACAGTATATTACTGGCAGCAGAATGCGGTATAAGGGCATGCAGGGAAAGATATAGGCGAGGCCTTTACCGCTAAGTTAATACCCACTGGACAATGAGGCATTCGTTAATTGACCACAGCTAACTGATAGGATAGTGTCAGGGAGAGCTGACTGAATCCGAATCTTTGCAGAATGCGAACTATAAAGTGTTAATAGAGCCTTAAGGATCAACAGTTAGATGATTCGACCTATTCTTATCTGATTGCCGACGCTGATGAAGAATTACCAGATTACAGTCGCTGGCATAAGAAATCATTTGATTCGCCCCGAAAGTGAAATTCTATCGCATCGCTTATCCTTCGTAATACGCGATTGTTGCAAACTTCAGGACCATACAAGGTCACCCCAAGAAGGCAATGATACACACGAGTTTGCACAGTTAATCAGTGAACAGTTGAGAGCTCTTTCCACGGACGAATAGTACAAGCGACTTCAACGCAAAGCACGGTAGAAAAAATAGGACGACAGGTTCGTCGAACATTATGTTTAACCGCATTTCACGGCATACTGTAGTTATCGACTACACTCTATCAGCTCACTTATCAAAATCTGTCAAAGTAAACGTCAACGCTATACCTTCGGTGAATATTCAAATAACAAATCGGCACTACACCGGTACGCAATAAATTCGGCCAGCGAGCTAACCTAGGGTGAGTAAACAAAGTATCTCAAAGTTCCTTTTCAACACACCGGTAAGCATCTAGCAATCGTCCCATTCATCGAAGCTGCATAGTAGTGGAGCGATCAAAACAGCCGTTTGTACCACCGAACACGTTGCCCTGGCGGTTGTTTGACTTTGTTTATAGTCGTACAGCTGTCAAATAATTAGCCGGCCTCACTCGATGGGCGCCATTAGTGCAGTGGTGTGACGGTTTGCTAAAATAGCACGAAACATACTGGTACTGAGAGGGTGAACGGTTAATCAATGACGTGACTGGTGTAGAAGTTGTATCTGTGATTCATTCGAAGTTTGTATACTGTATATGTTTATAATATTCAGTGGTCACCATATTGACATACTGTCAGCTGTAGGTGAAAGAGGAAAGGTGTTGTGACACATATTCACTGTATAAAACTGCTTGCAAATTAGGAAATGGTGGGAATATAAAAAGTCCATTCTACAATGATGGCTAGGAGCCTAACGTGAGATCCGTCTATTGATTGGTTAATTTGCTCTACCCAAAATTTTGGGGAGGAACTGCTGGAAACTACCCCCTCCCAAGGTCAATATAATATTTGGATATGTTCCACGAACAGGGGAAGCTACGGGTGGAACTACCCGAAGAACAACGATCAAGAGGGTTGGCCTAGCAATTCTGGCGGACTGACGCGCCGTGGTCGTGTCGCCACCTCAATCATACTCCACATAAGCGTGAGCACTCTTTGACTCGCGAGAGGTGTGGGGGGGGGACAGAGCAGACGCCGGCACACGCCCAGGACTGCTTCGATGACAATAATGAGCAAGCAATCTGTATTGATTATTACATCGATATGAATGTACTACTTCACGAATCAGCTGCCTGCGTCTGACCCACTCCAAAGTTATCTGCCTTCAACTCGAGTTACCTAGCAATGTGAATTGTGCCCAGGTTGGGGCATATTCCTACATCAATGAAGATCAGTAGCATTACTATAGGTATCAATGAATCATAATTAATCGAAGAAACTTCCATTGTTATAGGGATCCCGTCATCCGAGGTTGATCAGAGTCACAATGCGTGCGCAATGATCAGTAGATCAATCTGACACTTCCACAGGTAGATAACTCATTCGCTCTAGTTACAAATACCGGAAGTCATACGGTACCAAGATACGAGTATAGGTCTTTTTCTGTGAATTACATCGCCACGTTCACTCTGTTAAACCAAAGCTTAAAACGGTAAAGCAATGGACGAACACACGAAACTTACAATGTTTGTAAGTCACTATGCACCGTCACAATCATTGGTCTAATTAATTTATGATGTAGGATTAGCGCTCCCAACTTCGTGACGTTTATTGGCGCCCCCCGCGATTCCTCGTCTGGAACACCACCCCGAGGCCAGGTCTGTGCAGTACAATGCCGTGAATGTCTCCGTGTAACTATGATCACTTTTACACAAAAAACTGCGAAATGTTCCAAATTCCAAACTGGTAGGAAAATACCAGTACAAGCATTAAGCGCTCTAAGCAAACCGCGGCCCGATTACTTAAAACCCTTATTCCTTAAAAGGGTTCAAACCCAGCAGTGAGGTATTCCACGCGGATTCTGCTCCGTAAAAATCTGGTAATATATTCTAATAAAGGTATAAAGGATTACATAAGTGCGATGTGGTGTGCGGTATGAATTTAAAAATCGAATTGTCATGTTGATATATAGAAGCGTTAAAGTCAAATGAACTATGTAATGATGCCGGAAGAAGACCGTAATAAAGAAGCACCAAATTATGCAGGCCCTGCGAATACGATTTTTATTACTGGGGGGTGCTGAGCTCTCCTGAAAAAGACACCTCACCTACCCCTACACAAAAACATACATGTGCTTTCCATTTTCATTTTTCAGATTTTTTCGTTGCAATTTTTTTATACTTCTTTTATTATTTCATAACGAATAGCGTGATCCGATTAGACAGTCACCCTGATGTACCCGCGGTAACGGTACCCTAATCTGTTAATTAGCAGCACGGGGCCAAGGGCGACCCATGAGCAAAAAGCAAAAATAACCGGGAAACAGCGGGCGTAGTAGCCAGGTTCTGGTGTAAACGGAGAGAAAGTTAACTCAGAGTCCCCATTATGGAAATTTTTAGTTTCACAGGACCCCCGGATTGCAGGAAACGGCACTTCTGGGGTCATATGGCACTAAGCAACATCACTAATCGTCAATAAATCCCGATTTCTTTATTCAAGAAACATTCGGAAGGAACTGATCAATGTTTATTCGTACAATTTGGGTCACCATTAGTGGACGCGTAGAGTACACGAATTTTTTTTGTTCTTACAGGCCCCCCAGATTGAAGGAAACGGACATTTCCCGGACAGTATGGCAGTAAGCAACGGGGCCATGGGGATGAGTGCAGGTTTGGGCAGAATTTGAGATTCCCATATGTTGACAATCTAAGCGGAGCGCCACCAGGGGTTGGCGCGGACCGTTACCAGGAAATTTTTGGTACGAGAGACCTCCCAGATGGCCGGGAGACGGAGGGATCGATGTATTTCCTGTTGAAGATAGCACAACCAAAACATTGTGTGAATGAATGTTTCATTTGGATTTCTGGAGAAGAAGCAGAGAAACACCTGATGGACTTCAACGTTAGTACTAAGTGGACAATTTGCAAGTAGTGATCCTAATATTAGCACTACTAATATTATTTTTTGTGCGCGTTGATGGACAAAAGATGTTCCACTGCGAGTAGGAATTTGACCATTTTCAAAATAGGCTACTCCGCAATTAGACATGGATTCTACCAAAACTGAGTTAATACATGCATGATGAGTAAAACTAAATGAACATTGTTTGGATGAATTTGCATTGGTCATCGAGAATCACTTAGCCGGTTCTACCACTGAACACAACGAAATGACAGGCATCAATTGCCCGATCAAGGCTAAATTTAGGTGTAGAGCTGTCTTAGGGGGGTATGTGCAATAACTACGGTATAGCTTTTGGTGGGCGTAAATATTGGTCATTTTGAGAAGAAAAGATTGTGAGAATGTATTCTCGCCAAATCGGATTAGCCCAGAAGATTGCCCCGGAACGCCTGACAAGTGTGAAATATTTCTACTGAGTGGAACAGGATCCTGTGAAGAATAAGAATGAGGGCAATTTTCGGAGAAAACTATGGAAAAGGGTATATTCCGTAAAAAAAAAAATGTGTATGTATAAAATACATACCACGATCCCACCAAATGGAATGTACGGTGTCCTATCACATCCCCATGGTGGTCAAAGTGATTTGGCACCTTATAGCACAATATGTGACCAGGCGTGAATACAGAACACTCCCAAGGGGAGCGGGTCGGGCGAGATTCGCCGCTGTAATTGAGCAATCGAGTTTACAGACAGACCAATCACTTAGAATGGGCGCCTAGCGCGAAGTCCACTCGGCGTGGGTCGGATTCTAGTGCTTCAAGCAATCTGATGATCATTGGGAACATTGGTCGTGATCTCGATTGACAAAATTCTAGAAAATTACCAAGACGATCATTAAATTTCGTGCCACCATAAACAGACGTCTGAGAATATTAATGGACTTATCATGTCAGGTCGCCCATGTTGTAGCGTGGGCTTGATTTCTGCGTTTACCATACCACAGAACAAGTCCTAATGTATGCGAGCGCGCAGTGCGAAGTCCCTTCAGCATGGGTCCAGGGTCCGCGATAGGGCGTGAACGAGAAAAGAGTACAGACGAGCAATTCCTATGTGCGCGCAGCGCACCTCACGGGCGCGTAGCGCGAAGTCCTCTCGGCGTGGGTCGAGGGCCCGCGTTGGAGCCATAGAAGCTGTAGGATTCTAGATGCTCTCTAGTGCAATCTGAAGCTTATTGGGCACATTTTAAGTGGATTTCGGTCGACAAGGATTCTAGAAAATTATCAAGAAGTCCATATAATTCTGTGCATCATGGAACAGACGTCTATGGAGTTGATATCAGCACAGGTCTACATGGCCATCGTATTGCAAAGTCCTGGAAAGAATTATTCCAACACAGGTGAAAAGTATAAGGTATGATAAGACACGGACAAATTCAATGACTGGGGGGGGGGGGATGACACGTAAACAAATACATATCTACTGAAAAGAGGGAGGGGTATGAAGCCGGGAAACCCACCCCCCCACCTGGATCCACGATGGGACCTGGCTTAAGTTATTAAGCAGCGCTTGATAAATTGGTCCCCCATGATGAGTACATGATCCATATTGCCTTGGTGGTCATCTAAGGTCAACAGTCTTGTGGACACGATAGGCCCATAATGGTTGGTCTGATGAAATTTGGTGAGTACTTTATTATCGGGAGCTGATACCTATTATGTTAATGTAGGCTTGGGTTCATTGGTGTGACCTGGGTTCATTCGGTGAAAGAAGGAATATTTTGAACAGTTGATAGCTTTGTCAATTTCAGCTTATAAATGGACCCCACTTGGATGGATGAAACTCATTCTTGGCATGTGTGTTTCTCAAATAAGTACATGATCCTTATTGTTTTGGGGATCCAAACAAAAATCTGGTGTACACGAGAAGTCTAGAAGCAGTCTTTGCAGTCAAGAAATTATTAAGCCTTTGGCATTTTGTTTGAGGTGAACCATGGTCGAGGTTTGGTATGAAAAGCATTGGAACGGGCTGAATGTATATACTTACTGTGTGTGTGTGTCGTTTGAGGACCTAGAAAAAGTGTATCCCGCTTGAAGTGCGAGAAAATTTTGCTAATTTTCACTGACATTTGTTTAAAATGAAGTCACTTAATGACAAATTTGGTTCAATTGTTGGTTTTGAAACAGAGGTAACCCTGGTAAAAAGTGTGAAACAATCTCCAGTGGGGGGGGGGGGAGCAATGGGGGGCCGACCGATTTCTTGGGGAGCTTGCCCCCCCAGACCTCCCCCCCCCCCCTTGGCTGCGCCACTGCGCAGATCGAAAATTTGCTTGTGGTGACATAAATGTATGGAAAATGTGTCATTTTTTCAGATTAGTGTTCCGCTCAAATTTTTCGTCCAAATACATCTATTACTAAACCTCCGTACTAACTGACTTAATGTGCACGATCCCCTGCCCTGTTGTTTTTCGTTACATATAGCTTTCATCTTCTATTGAAAGAAAAAACAGCACGTCAGGCTGGCAAAGGCAATATGAACAATGAGGATCTGAAGTAGACTAAACTTTGGGCAGTGTTAAGAAAATTGCAGTTGAATTCCGGCATTGTTGAGTGGGGAGGAGGGGGGAGGGGGGGGTGACGGGAGGGGGGAGGGGGGGCAAAAGAATCAAGTCCTGAACCAAATTCTCCTCGTGGCCTACCTATATTTTCAGCACACTTGAAGATGACACGTATGACAAAATCATTCATATTTGCAGGATTGTGAAACAAAGTGTTGTAAACGTGGGCCCGCTGCATTATACATGTAACTGAAAAGATAGGATACAGCGCGCGCAGCGCAATTTTTTTTGCATTTCGGCCTTCTCAACAAAAATTTTTAAACAATCTAATGAGAAATATGAGTTCGACATTTTTGTATTGGCCGAATGTACATATGATTATAGGATTTTTTTCGCCAGTCCGCAAAATATTGGGGGGGATATTTGATATTTGTCCCCCACCAAAATTATTGGGAGGGGGGACAAGCTGGACATGGCCCCCCCCCCACTCCCCCGTCTCCACTGTGATCGCCCCCCCGACCCATGGTTAATGATTCTATTTTTAAGGAATCAAGTTATGATTGAAAATTCGTCGTGTGTAGGCCCCTATGGCAACGGTGGGCTATGCCTAGATCAGTGTGTGCCTACACAGCTGTGGACGCGGTTTCCACGGTTGTGAACGTAGTAGGCCTATTCGGGGGTGGTAGGTGGTCGGTATGTTGGTTAAGTTGATGTCCGTCAAGCAGCATGTAATTCAGTTGGCGCGAAGCGAGGGCAAAGGAATATTAAAACAAATCAGGCCAACAAGACCACCGGGAAAGGCCAGTCTAATGACTTAACCGTGTTCACGTCCATTACACAAGTTTAACAAAGCACAACTACGGCGATAGACCGAAATTTGCTGAGATTAGTCAAGATAAATGCCAAATCCAGGTGGGACGCAGACTGAACTGATGACATGATGTCGTGACTATGTGGTATTGGGTGTGAAGAAATAAAGTGTCGTTTCATAGAGGCAAAACGTCATCGAAATGAGAATGAACCATCCGAAATAGGCACGGAACCACGGTGTGCAATGCAGCATTGATAGCGCACCACCGCAAATAACTCCGTCTCCAGGAATTTTTTTTTTTTGATTTTTTCCTCTACATAACCCAAACTAACGTCTTCATACATGAGTCCTCTTTGGTTGGGTCTTTCGAGTCAGCATGCAGTTTAATCCTCTTCTAAAGACATCGTACCAAAATGCGAATCTCACAATTATACGCATCCCGCATCCGCGGGAATATGGGAAACTTCAGAACAAGCGCAAGGCGAAAACGTCTTGATAGCTGCGGACGCAAAATCCTGTGGGCGAAACACTGCAGTTCTTCAACCAATCACATTTGTTTTTTCCACATTTAATTGACCTTTACTGACAAATGTCATAACCTTGGAATGGTTGGAACATGTCTACCACATTAGCATAAATTTGATATCGTGCCAGCACGACAAAGTACCCAACTGGAATAATTCTAGTCATGTTATAGTAGTATATGTATGCACGGAACCCAAATGTGGAAACAAAACAAACGGATTTCTGGCGCACCAGCCAACAATCTAGGGCGAGATGTGATGACAGACCAATCATTTACCCCTGGCCAATAGGTTATTGTCAAATAGGCTTGTGGAGACCTTACCTTAGGCAGATTAAGTTAACCCTGTCTGCAGAGGGGTGAGGAATGTAAACAAACCTGTCCCACAGTCAGAAAGCTTCATTGGAGTGGAAATTGGGGTCATAATTGGATTTAATTAAAATCTAATCAAACTATGCAAAATAAATGTAACTAGCCAGCCAGAGCGAGCTTCATCCACCCTACAAGTTTCAACTGATCCCATGTACGGTTTAGAAGTTGAATGAACGTGACGAACAGACCGGACGAACAAACGAACGAACGGACGAACGAACGAACGGACGGAAGCGTACCATGAGACTTGTATAGGCTGCTCTCTCGCAGCTAAAAAAAGCACTAGGGAATAACGGTACGACGAATAGCCTATATTACTGACGTGGGCGTGACTCACATTTGTTACGCAGATAATTAAGGACATCAGACTGGCCTAGATTCCCAACGAATACCAGCAACGTCAATGCAATCATGAAAAAACAAGAGCGAGAGAAAGAAACTTAGAATAACTTCGGCGTATATAAAGCTACGTTATTCGCAAAATAATACACATCATGCGACTAAGTACAGTGAAACAATGGACCATGCTAACACTTGTAATGGAAGCAATTAAGCGGAACACAACAACAGTCACACAACTATCTGACGCCTTAATTTGCTGAGTCGGCGGATACAGCACAACGAGAACAGCGATATCTCCATGATCGAATCTATGTAATGGAGGCCCAGACACAAACACTCAATGACAACTGACACAAGCCATTTCAGGAGATGAGTAATCCAAACGTTGAGGCTCCTGAATAAAGGAGAAGGTGATTCCACTTATTTGTCAATCAATGCGTAATTGTGATTTTGGTGATCATCGAATTCCGCTAAAAACAGAGGACTCCGGATTATAGACACTAATGCAGAGGGAAAGTATAGCGTTCTAGTTTTGATTTGACGTGTGGTTGACGTGAAGGAATCTTCCCGCTGGAAAAACGAAACTGTAAAAGTGTATCCTTCAGGGGATTACAGTTTCAGTTTAGGTTCCCAACGATGCCATCTGTTTATGAATCGAAAGTACACCTTAGGTTTTTTGGGTGTGGAGGCTGTTTGAACATTTCACCATGCGCCGCCGTAGTATAGCTACACTACGAGAACGGCACACTTGGGTTAACAAATGCAAACACTTTGCTAATTTGATATTTTGGAACTGCTGTCAATGGGACGGACGTTATGTCAGCTAGGTTGTTCCAATGCTACACAATGATTCTTATGAAAAAATGAACTGTGTTTTTGTAGTTTCAGCGCTTATTATATATTAATAATGATATTATATTAAATTAATATTATTATTATTACAGTAGCTGATAGAGTTGACTTGCTGATTCCGTAGCTAGAGGATTTCAAATTTTGTAACAAGGTTAGGCACAAATTAACAAATATGTGGATTTCAGGAGGGAAACTTGATTTTGGCGAAATTTGTAATTTTAGAATCATCATACTTTTCAATATCTGAAGACTGGAAGGACTGTGAACGGTTTCAAATTTTAGAACCAGGTACGAAGTATCAAACACGAGTTTTGCAGTCAAGTTACTGGGCTATCCGGGAATTACTGAGAATAGGCAGATAGGGATTCGCTAAGAGGGGAAACGGGGGGGGGGGGGGTTACTTTCAGTCTATTTTGACAATTTTTCACTATTCGCAGAGACCGAAATACTTACGACTTTTCATGGATGCTGGTGAGATCCTGCACTCCGGGAATTTCCCTCTTGGTATTATTATTATCACACATAACAGGCACTGGATGCAGCGTCATGAGCCTGGGTGGTTTCGTAAATAAAGAACCACACTTTCACTTTCAATGATTTCATTGAGTCATCAATCGACTTACTGCAGATACTGCTACAGGTATACCTTCAAGTGAACAATAATTGGTCTTGGTAGAGTTGTGGTTGGCTTCCCTATTCCAAACCATAACAAAGGACATAAGAGTTCAATACAATACCACCAGCCGATCGGATAATACCTTCCGAAACAATGCGAATCAGCTGGTTTATTTGGATATTCGTTTACACAGGTCTTGTCATCACCCGTGCTAGCGTATAGTTAGAGAATAACAGGGCTGAATCCCATTCGGCTAAGTTGAATGCATTAGAGGTTTGAATCCTCAAGGAATAACCCGGCTTAATGACTGTTGAAAGGCCAATGGTCGTGTGATAGATTGCCCGTGACGATACAAACTCCACTCTCCGATGTTGTTCCGTCGATTTACTTTAGGGGAATATTCGAGAGATTTCTGACGTCACTGGAGACATTGCAAAGGCCGTCCATAGACCTACAAATAAATTATGCATGTTTGCACCGTGATAACAGAATGTCGATTATTCTGTGATATATATTGCGAACGATTTTGGATTCCATCTAGTTCGTTTGCTACGAGTCGTATTAAGAACACTACGTATTTCACATTGAATCTGTATCATACTGGGTATCCCGCTTCGCGAATTTGCAATATTCAATTGTGCACTCGTTTTGGCTGAAAAATTTTGATCGAGTTAGGCTACCATGTTGTGATGGATAGAAAGAACAGAAATTGAAATCATATTATATTGGCCTTCAAGTGGCCTGTAACGCCTTCCATCTCTGACCAAAGAAATCCGACCACTACGATAAAGATGCAGAACGAAATTTCTCTAATAACTCGAAAGAACAAACCAACGTCTGAAAGAATGTAGAACTAGCCAATCTGAATGTTTTATGAAATTCTGATAAAATGTTCAAGAGAGGACGTCATAAGATTACAAGTAACTGCCTCGTGCTGAATACAACAACTCAAATCGGACAATTATAATTATCATTAGTATTTTTATTATCATTATTATTATTATTATTATTATATTTAGGACGTATTCAATTTCCACCTGGCTCCGACAATCCAACGATACGCTCCTTCTGCCCCGCTGAGGATTATAGAGATAGATATATGTCATGTTCTTGTATCTCCGCCATCTCTACGTGTGAGGGCTGTACAACCGACTTTTGGCATTGGCCGCCCAACCTATGGCCCGGAGGGGAATTTTTCCCCCGACACCCGTGCTGGAAGGTGATTATAGTCCTCGCGGTGATATTTCATGCAACATACTAGCACCTTCCACGTCACTGCCATGTTACTCTACCTAGAATTTGTCTCCGCAGCTACAGTAAAGTTCCATACAGCCTTTGAAATATTCGAGAAAATAGGCATCGATGATATTGAAAAACCATCGTTTGATACCTCATCTACAAGGAGAACTTCAGTCAAGATCACAGCACTCAAACCATTTCTGTTCCTGGGGAAAGTGGTGACCAGTCTGCAAATTTGAAGAAAAAAAGCCGGACGGCAGCAACAAATGTATATGTTCCGTCACAGGGCCTATTCCACGAAATTACGAATTTTGACCTAATACTATCGTTTCAACATATCATTCTTCCAATTGTAGTTTTTATATATCAGTCAATACAATAGAATACCCATGATAGGTAGTTTTGGTGCTGGACAGGAGAACATGAAATAAAGGCTGACTGGAACTTTAAAGTAACACAAACTGTGTGTTGCTGATACTATGCTACACATACATATGCAATTGCTTGTCGTTTGGCCCAGCCCGCATGGGGACATTTCTCTCTTCAAATAGATACCAGCATTTGCTTGTCATTGCCTCTCCGGGTAATAAGTGAGCTCCATGGTTTACACGCGTTATGTCAGTGGTTCCGAAGCAGACAATCCGTGTAACAAATTCGACCACAGCACTGGAGTTACAACGAAGGCAGTGTCCCAATCTCTGGCTTTCGCTTGACAATTTATGAATAGATGGTTGTCCCTCGAAAATAGTATAATAATCATTCATCTACAAGTCACTTAATCGCTCTCCATGTGTGTTTTTCATCCTAGCTAACTCTTGGTTCCCTCGATTGACTGTTCTTTTTTTTTTCTCGTTGTTGTGTGTATTTTATTTTTTTTTTGGTTTTTTCAAATATGTAGAACTGGCTCTTACACGATATCCCATGAGAAGAATACCATGTATAACTAGATGTGGCGATTCTATTGGTTCTTTCAAGCTTTCTTACTATAACAATTTCGACAGCTGTTCACATGGTGTTGTAACGCATCACTGGTTTTTGTTCTATTTTTTGGGTGAGTAATGTTTAAACAAGTAGCCATGTCGAAAATTATTGTCCAAAGGTAGAACTTCGAGAACTGAGGGGGCAATTCCCTTTCGATCAAGACAACCACAAGCTTGGATACAACAGGGGTTATATCGTGGAGACTGAAGAACTGACTCTATAGGTCCAAACCCATACCAATACGATTTCTTGTGGAAATTTAGTAGCCTACTTACAAAAAAAAAAAAAAAAAAAAAAACAAAAATTTGGTCCATTATGCAGAGAAATTAGGGAGAATCCCAATTGCGCAATAACGCATGACGTCTCACTTGGACCACTCGGGAAGTTGTGACATGTATTTCATTGTTTCATTTTGTTGAATGAGTCAACATTTACCCGAAGTTCTGCTGTCTTTCTCTCACCAAAGTAACCATCAACACCTACAGCAATCCCCTCCCAGAGACTAAATGCTTTTCGAGGTGACAATAATGTGTGAATTACAATAGACACAAAGAATTGGTTGCAGGGTTTTGCAAGTTAGCCATCATTTATTATTGCATGATGGGATGTTTTTCGAAATTGCGCAATACCCAACGAACGGGTTTGGACTGACGCATTCAGTTTTTCTCCAGCTAATTCATTAGCCTGATTTATATTCATTCTGCAGTTGTCCCTTAACCTTCCGATCCGAGCAATGGTGAAGGGACATTTTGGAGTATATACACCGGGAACAGGAACAAGGGAGGCATACTTTAACCTAGTTATTCATTTCTAACTCCGTCTAATTCCAGTCTCAGTTGTGTCGAAGACTTGGGAATTCGACTTAAGCCTTGTTCATACCCTTTTCAATTGTTCTTTCCCTCTTCAAATTAACATACTTTTCATGCATTTTCGATCAAAGCTGTTCCGGTAAACGAGGCCGTTGTCTCCCAAGAATCAGCATTGTAGCCAATAGTCACCCCTAAATATTCAGATGCTTCGGGGTTAGAGAAAAATCTCGACGTAAAAGTCTGAAGTGAAATCGGAGCAATAATTTTCTGATGGAATCAGTATGCCCGCACATGCAGATGACTTAAGGGAGGGGGAAACAGAGGTTACAAATGGCAACTTCAAATAAGACTCTATTATCATGAGAATCGTTTGGGATATTTCCGGGTTTCGTGAGGACAACAAAGATCTTCAGACGTTCAATTAGCGAGAGCAGTTCCGAAGCCCCCCTTTCCTCTCAGTAAAACTTCTTATTGCTGGCTTTATGAATATTTCTATCAAGAGATGGCATTCTCAATTAGAGAATGTAAAAATCTCAATCCAGTCTGATGAAACCAGATAACGGAATCTGAAAACAATTGAACCAGTGCACCACGTGGCATGTAAAAAAAGGCTAAGCGTGAGTACCAAGATTACGCGAGATCGAAACAGACTTGGCAAAGCTAGTGTTAATGGGAACATTTTCTACTTTCTTCGGCGTTGACATCGTCCAGCTCTTCCTAATCGTGTCATTGGTTAACACGTTTCTATATATCGAAGATAAATGGCAGGTGGCGGTGTAGGGAGTATGTGCCGCTAAGGAAGCCATCGGGCCAATTGGAGATTGCGAAAATGAGTAGGCTACGTTTCCGAACGAAGGACGTTCAGCTCAAATACCCACACACTGATTTTGTTCATCTATGGCAGCCGCCAAAATGTTAAGTTCCCCCCGCCCCTGTGCCCAATATTCAATGGATTCAAATCGTGAATGTTTTTCTCAACTACGGTATTCGGGAATCGTTGAGTTATATATTTTACTTTCATTCGGAGCACCTGGGAATAGAATCCAGATGAGGCTGATTCAAAGTATAGTTTATTGCGCCTCCCTGACCATGCATACAAGCATCAGTGGCGAACCGAGCGACCTGTCGAGGTGGGCGATGTATTATTATATAGATTATATATATATATATATATAATATAATATATATATATATATATATATATCATATATATATATAATATATATATATATAATATAATATATATATATATATCTATATACCCAATACATATAGATATACACTCATTCGGGCCATAAGCGATTTTCCACTGGCTGGTTGGTCGACCTACCTACACAAGCCCCCAACTGAATCAGAGGCAGATTTTTCGGGTTATGTTTCGGTTTACCGATGAGAGGTCCCCTCCCCCTATTTATGTCCCTGTCTTGGGATATCGGGTGTTTGGTAGTATCGCTGGACAGACATGAATCTCGGATAATCTCCGTGATATGAACCGGAGCTGCCAATTGAATAAATCTTAGTGTGATTGTTATTTATGTGTTTCAGTGAATAGAGTCGAAGTGGTGTAAATGAGCGTATTAGCCAACGGTTTTCGATATGCTCAATCGAAGAACCAGTTACAGTGCTCGCGGGCGTCAGGGGTTGAAGCTATCGCTGCAGGCCGAGGGTTGTGAATAATCATGCCAATAAACCAGCTCTTGACGCGTTGAGCGCACTGTTTACAGCATGTATACCGAAGACAGAACAAGATGATACGAAGATTCGAGAGTAGTTCCATTAGCATTCTCATTACATTTGACCTCTCAATTCGCACGAGGAATCGTTATCGTTCTGGGATTCACCAGCAATACCCCTTCCCCTCCCCACCTCACAAGAACATAGCTCGCTACACCCCTCGCCAGAACCTAGACTCGTACCAATATTCCTTCTTTTATGACACGTGATGATATTCACCAATGCTAAAATCGTCATCGAGTTCACATAATTGAATCATTAGTATTAAAAAACCTTGTTGGTGTAAGCTGCCTCTTGCCAGTACAACGTAAGAAACGCTAAAATAATTTCACACTACCTTTCTTTTCGGTATATCGTGGTAGAATCCACTAAACACAAACACGGTTTGGAATATAAAAGTGTTCCTGAACTTAATTCATTATAATCCATTTTCATAAGGTTAACTTTAGCCGCCGCCGGTATTTGCAACAAATCGAATACAGAAATAGGCGATTGGCGGTATTGATGACCAACGCCACCCGATACACATAGCCCCGTCAGTTACGACTGATAAAATCTGATCATACAGCACACGTCTTAAACCACGCATCACTTACTACTGTTATGTAGTCCAACATGAAAATCCTGTGTGAAGAAGGAAGAACTTTAAATTATATCGTAACAATGATAAAGGTTAGGGAGCTCTCAAAATTTATTACTGAGGTGCCTATAAAGATCGGTTGCCAACGCTCACCTACGGCGTGTTCTCAAAAACAGATTACCGCTGATGAACGAGTCCTAGGCCCCATACGACACCACAAAGAACATTATAAACAAAAATGAAGGTTTCTTTGGAAATGCTGTAGTACTGTAAGGGGAAGCCAAGAGTCTCACTCAGTGATCAGTCAAAACATTTAGTACTGTGTTATGCATGCTCTGAGACGGCTTGTCGAGATCAGCCGGAACCTACTGTCAAAACAGATCGTTTATGTTTTGTCTGTACATGTCTGATGCTGCCTAAACACGTTATGAATGGGACCATACTGAACGGCGACAGCTTACCCATCACATGTCACCTTTCCATTGTGAGTCTAAAAGGAATGCTATACTGGACGGAACTATTATTGATGCTGCTTCGCGTGAGTGATGCTTCAATATATTGGTGTATCTGTGCCTATTTTGAAGTTTAAAAAATGTTGAAAAAGAACCTGAACAGGGGCGTGGACAGTGGTCTATGACCCGAGGTGACAGGAAAACTACTATCCAACAACGGAAAAAACGGAAGGCTTAGGAAATTTAGCCATTGGGCAACAATGACCTTTTTCACTAATTTTCATTTTTTCATGAAAAAACTGACACCATCTAGCAAAACAAGATTCCTGTACTCTGTGAGGAAGCTACACGCGAACTTATCAGAACAAAGCAACTTATCGGTTCCAAGAATTCCAGCTGATCTTGCTGACCTCTGCAGAATTTTTACCCAATTATGAGACTCCCTTCCCATGGGTTTCGACTGCAACCTCCCCCAACCCCCCCCCCAAACCCCCCCCACCCCCCTTCTCCCACACTACCGGCAATCTCGCTAATCTCCATGGGCGTGGTAATAATAGCAAATACGAATCTCAACAAGCCAATTACACATCGATTCATACAATGCGGTAGGGGTGTTATAATTAAAACTAAAGAATGATATTTAAAACAAAACCAATATCATATTTTGATCGTTACCTGACTGATTATCCAGTGCTATTGTAGTTAACTTTACATTTGTTAGGTTTAATCTTCGGAAGGAGTTGTCGGAACCCACTATTAAAGTTTTCGCAACCCTCTGATCATCCTCTTAAGCTAGGATTCCATAGTGCGTATGCGTATTCCGGGCCCATTGAAAATCGCACATTTACGAACACGAATGTTCATTTCGAAGAGAAAGACACTATAATTGGTATGCGAAAGACCATGAACACGCAGCAGCCCATGCCTATTGTCTTTGCTTGGCTTTTCAAGAAAGTTATTCCACAAATTCATTCACTGTGATACGCATCTGCATACGTGTTGGTACATGTGCCTATTTCGCCTATTCCCGCGGTGGTGCCTTCATTCATGAATTTTTCGCTTCTGTGAACCACTATCCATCTTTACAAACTATATAGAACATATCGAACACTAACCCCGCTCTCAGTCACGTCAATTGGCGCATTTTTCACATCGCATACCGCATCTATGGAACCTCAGCCCTTAGAATGAGTTCTGCAACCCAATGCTCATTCTGTTTAGATAATTTTGATAGCGAGTCTCCAACGTCTCCGGATTTCAAGTATTTAAGTCTCTCCAGATGTTATCTGAAACCGAATAAAATAACATCGAATAGTTTATGTCATTAACGTTTCTGGCGTAATAACCACAATTCTGAGAAAGTTTTTTTAGAACTACAATATCCCCACCGATCTATCACCGGTCTACAAGACTGAAGTGCCACACGTGACGTGATTTTTTACTTAATTTCGGCTCTTGAACACGATACCCACCTGGATGAAGCTCTACTTGTGATATGTATGTATCCTATATTGTACACATAACCCGTTTTTTTGGGGTCAGGTCAAAGTTTCCGAGATCAACAGAGGTAAACGTTTGTACCAGTTTTTAAGTCCGCGATGCTCGTGTGGGTATGGAGTTCGATTTTTATACACTTTCATATGAGAGTACAAGGAGTCTTGCGTAAGGGAACCTCTTTTTTGGACACCGTAATTAATCTTCTCGGTGGATTTTCCTCCTTTGGCTATATTTTCACGGAGGCTATAGAGGCACAGAAACTATAAACGAGTGAATTACAAGTTCAGTGCAGTAGAAAATGCATTTCCTGCTGTTATCATCACACTTGAGAGAACACTGTAATAACCCATTTCTTGCGAGAAAAAACGGGATCTTAAATGCGTTTGATCGTTATTATTATTCCTCTCTACCGGAACATCGAGAGAAGAATAGGGTGACAGGTATCAGTAGGGTGGATGTCTGTTTTTTCTTTTTTTTTTTAACGCCATTACCCTTACCCTTAACAGATGGTCTCGCCTTCCTCATACCATCCGCACAATTATATGAACTGTGTTTACAAAGATTACACTCGGTCCCTTCCAAACTGTAAACAGTAGTTCGGTAGTGACACATACAGACAATTTGTGATGGAATTTAATCTGTTCGCAGACGGGTTTAGCTGATAAACAGGAAAGTCTAACCACGTTGTGTGTTTTCTAGTGAAAGCAACTTGTTATCATTGGACATTTATCGGTTTTTACGAGAACGAAAACCGACAAAGGGATGTTGAATGACCCAGGAAGACGATTAAGACCGTTCCGTAGTAGTTTGACCCCGAACAAGGTATACACTATGTGGAAAATGTTTACATACCCGTTATGGATTTTTAGCAGGAGAAAGTAGAGATGCTATGATGCAGTCGCACGTTCTACCGAAGAGCTCAAAGTGTCGATGGAGGCGTTAAGGACAGTGGAAAGACATTTAGGCCGAGATCGAAACTAGTCTTGTTCAAGGAAGAGGGATCATCTTTGCGATCCAGCAACCAGTTAACGCCCCCCCATGTATGTAATTTCGAACGTGTATAGCCACAACCACTGAACATCCAGATCCGTGGGTAAACATTGACTGACTGTGCTGAGGGTCACACCACTGGATTATACGTAAAGGCTAGAGGGGTATCGCGTAGGGAGGATGAAAGACACAATCGTCAAACATATAGACTCATAGCGAAACAAGGCCCTACATAAAAAAACTCCTTTGATAAATAGCCCATCACCTCATATAGTGGTTATGCAGTGTAAATGTGACATTTAAATTCAGAAAATCTAACGCATATGGTTGCATTGCCCCAACAAGATCCGAGGGGGGGGGGGGGGGGAAACCACTTCGACAACAAATTGGTTTGAATCATCCCTTACCCAATTTTCGATGACTTTTACCCCAGATGGTCCTTTGGACTGTGGGCTGTGTGTGTATCATCCAGCGTGCAAAACGTCAGGAAGATCAGTGGCCGAGAAATTGGAGTGGAAATATTATATTAGTATTTTATATATGGTTATTATATTCTTATTTAATTAGTATTATTATTATTATAGTATTATAATTATTATTATCTTTCCTCTAGTATTGAACGCATATTTTGGCGAAGTTTCTTAAATCCGTGTATGAAATTATGTGCCTGAAGTGATTTGGTCAACGAACACGCACATTCTCTCTGGAATTGTAAAGCATCGATCTCCGGCAAACCGAAAGTCGGTAGACGCTGGTTTCCATCTCCACCGCGTGTGCCAGTGATGTTGTAACTGATGCGGAATGAAAGCGGGACGGAAGCTCACAACCCCACCTCCGCGTGGCCCACCACATCCACGCGCTCACCCCTGCCCACGACTTCAAGCAGGTAGATACGGTTCAACGGAACAACTATACATACGCTTTGAATAACGTAGTTCTAAAACATCTCTCCTCTATGAATGCACTCCAGGAATACTCTTGATTCGCCACAAGTAGTTTGTTAAACCACGTTTGTACATTCAATACAGATCTTCTCACAACTAGGTGTGAGGTTAAATGGACGTGCTCGTCCAGCTGGAGCCACAATTGGCAACTCCAAGATAAACACGGGTACGGTGGCCCAATTACAAGTTTGTTTTCACAGGTGACTCCAGAATAGTGAGCGTATAGCCTCATAAGGTAATAAGTTTAACTTCTCGATTGAAGAGTACCAGTAAAGGAATGTATGGGCGGTTAGTCTCCCCAGCGGGGGGGGGGGGGGGGGGGGGGTACTAAAACGTTTACATCTTGACATCTGTATGAGGCATTAGGCCCTTGAAGGATTTGGATCCAGTCAATTCATTTACCAAGGGTAGCCACTTAAGCCGGGTGCTCACCTGCCGATATTTATCCGGCCGACTCCTTGCCCGATGCATCGGGCAGGAAGTCGGTGGATGTAGATATCGGTATGTGAGCAACTAAACTTTTTCAAAAGTCTGCGGCAACATCTGCATCGCACCCGCATCGGCGCGATTCGGGCTGTTTTGAACATGTTCAAAAAAATTTTCGAGCGTTCGCAGGTGTCGCGCAACAGCCGAATGCTACGTTCATCATCATACGCCATTCACGTTTGCAGTGTAATAATATGATAATGATATGGGGGAACAAAGGTCACCGGAGTACGCTGGCCGCCTAACACACACGCGCGCTGCACAAACAAACAACAGAAAAATTTGATTATCCTCATGCGAGAACTACACATCGTTCCAGAACGGAACTTCGCAAATTTCTTCCATACATGTCGACAGTAACATATTGAAAACATGGAATGAATCAGTTTTTATTTTCGAAGAGTAACCACAGTTTAAAAATGAGCCGTGAAGATATCGCAATGGAAAATCTCGCCTTACTCAGCAGGCTGTGAGTAAGCGCATTTGCAACCGTGAACAGGCTTATTGACGCAAATTCATGTTTCAAAAGCACGTACATTCAGGCCTATACAAATCTACTGGTCATTAGTAGCATTTTTAGAAAAAAGAAAATAACCTACACAATGCCACCAAAAGTCTGTCTACAAGTCTATACCCCGGAAGAAAGAGGAGGCAATTGTTGACTGGTACAAGGACCAGTCGGATCCTTATGAAATAACAGTCTAAACTACCACAACAGAAGCAGGAAAGAGCAAATTTAGAACGATGGGACCAAGCTCTTCGAACTGCAACACCGTATAAAGTAGTCAAATTTTCACGTCGCTTTTTAGTAGCCTTTATAGGGTTATATTGGCACAGTTTAAGCAACCATCTTTATAGACTGCAGTGACATTGTCCTCTTCAGTAAATTATTACGTTTAACGTTTCCTTCAAACAAGGAAAAGACATTGGGATATATATTGATCTCCGTTTGACATTTACTGGCAGCGCCTACAGTGCATTCTATACGTGGCTGACCCTCTGGGATTCTTCCTCCGCGAGCTCTGGTCATCAATGTTTTCCGTAAATGAACTTAGTCGTTCTCGGCGAATGAGCCATGGTAGGGGGCCCACCACTTCAACTTGGCTTGAAGCCTTTCTCTTCCTTCGCCATCTTAACAGAATAATCGCTGCTGCAGCCACAGTCGCACTCTGCCTCTTCATCTTAATCACACTCATCACGTTAACACCATGGGCGTCAACAGGTGGGGGACGGAGGGACATGTCCCCCCCCCCCCCACACCTTTTGACAATTGCCTTTGTCCCAATGGACTACACACTTGTGAGAGGGTGGGGTGGGACGCTCATGGTTAACACTAGCAGTAAATCAATACTTTGAGCGCGAAATTGAAACGAATGTTTAGCACACGTAGTACCCTTGGTACGTGACTGAAGTCGGCGGATAGATTGTGTAGTGATCAGCCACCACATCGCATGTTTTTGCCGTTTTTTGCCGATGCGATACATCGCATCCGCATCGGCCGGAGTCTGCGGATAGATATCGCAGATGAGCACCAGGCTTTAGTAGCTTTGGTGTCACTTATCCGAAACTACGGAACAGTCTAGTGGCTTCCGTCAGGAATGTCGATCCAAATCCACTTCTCCACGTCCGCTCATTCCTCTATAGGAATTAGCTGCACGGATAAGCACAGTCAACTCGGCGGTGACTTAGATTGGCGGTCCCGGGACAGGAATGAAGGGCGGCGATCATGGGGGGGGGGGGGGGGACGGGGGGGGGGACGGCGTCCCCCCCCCAACATTTGGGTTGGGGGGGACCAATGCATTTTGTCCCCCCCCAATATTTTGACCGACTGCTATTTTGCTGACACTGTCTCCGACTTCCATCAGCACCCCTGTTTAAAAATGCATGATTAGCCTAAATGATCAAGTTGTGTGAATGTTGCCGCTCCTTTTCGAATTTTTGCGCGCTGCGCGTGGGTATTTCATGTGTCGGCAATAGTGTTCCCAGACATATGATGTGCCTTCTGCAGACATATGTTCCTTAACATACTCAATTGAAAGTATCAATGAAAGAATGGTTCGCCTCCAATCCTATCGTTTACATAAGTCTGGCTTCACCAGCTTGGGGTGTCTCACCTTAATTGGACGTTGTCAAACAAATCGCTATCTTGAGGTGAAGGGGGTTAGGACGATTGGGGTAGGTACGACCACCTGGCGTGATCTGATGATGTTTTATTTTATTATGGGTGCGACCACTTTGTTGAGTTGAAAGTGAGTGCACTAGCTGTGCACATACATCACTATGAGGGCACGCGGTGCGCATCGAAATGCACCAGGGAACGCCACAAATCGCGTCTCAGAAAGACTGATTCAAGTGAGACAACAGGCCGTGCCAAGTGAAGTCCAAATATTGCCTGATGTTTGATGGAATTCCCAAAAGTGTAAACCTTTTTTGGCCCTTTGCCGCTTTGGAGTAAGAATGTTGGGGCGACGGGTCTAAGTCTACCCACATGGCGGGACTGGTTAATTTGTTTTTGGGGCAAAATATGGTCTATCTGCAAATTTAAAAAAATCTGCAAATTTACCATAGAGTATTCGGCCATCAATTTATGAGTGCGACCCTTTTTTTGAAGTTGGTTGCGTGCACGGTGCACATATTAAGAGGGCCGGCACACGGTGCGGGTAGAAACCCCAAAAAATAGCCATTCGAGAATTCGGCCAGGAAACTCCACAATTTCGTGCAAAGACAAGATTAACATTTTTGGTGAAGACAAGTTTATATCCAAAGATGGCCTGTCTTTTAGATGGAATGTCCAAAAGTGTAAAATTTTCGCGCGCGCTTCGCGCGCAGTTGCAGTTTTCCTTCTGTGTTTACTCATTTGGCCACAAGTCTGGCTCCAAGTAGAAGTGTCCCTCCCAGGCGCTGTGTCCGCAAAGAAGATAAAAACGGGGCCGTAATCTTTGAGTAAAAACTCAGGCCTGCCATATGTAAAAGGATAGGTCAGGAAGGGATCAGTGCAATGTCGATCGTTAGTCAAATTGGTTCCTGCGAATCTCGCTCTTCGCGCGGACGTATATAGTGGTGGCATTGCATTTCGATTGATCCTTTCATGACTGAAACTCACTTGCATCGTAATTCAAAACGTCACAGCACCCAACACAAAACCTTGAAATTGATCCCTAAGGCGATAGGTTTTTGGAGAACTTTTCCTGAAATAACAATTTTGTTTATCAATGTTAGGAATGCTGCTGACTGTCCCATAAGCCCTGGAAGTGCCGTTCCTGCAATCTAGGGGGTCTGTCAAACTAAGAATTTTTCTTGACGCGACGCGCCACCCTTGGTCGCGCCTCCGCTTAGATTGTATCCATCTTGTCCGTCCCCCCCCCCCCAACCGCCACACAAATCGCCGCCCTTGGCAGGAATTCTCACCCCTTCTTCGTTACTTCAAGGTCACTATTCGTAGAGAGCAGGCGAGATTCCGCCGTGTCCACGCAAACAATTTGGATCCTCAACACTGTCTGACTGAGTATTTCCTTTAGTCTGTATACCACCGTTTAGGAAGCGTAACACGAGACGTGTCGTAGGCTATAGTTCATATATGAAGAAAACCATAGCATTTTACCCATTTTCCCAAAGAAAAACATGTTTTAACATTGACTTAACTATATGAGATGTCCATTTTGGAATAATATTTACAATTGGTGGTCATAGTGACGCACAAATCCTAAATGGCCGGCGGGCGCCATTCAAAATTTGGGAATACCTTGCGACATTCGAATCAGTTACGTCGAAACCTATGCAATAGGCTATGATAATATCTGTGGATTGGCCTCGTGGGGCTCCTTCTGACGCTGATTTATTGATAGGAGTTGATTCTGAAATTATTCAACTTGATTCGACATGAAAATTCATACCCAACACTTCCTAAATATCTATTACATGTAATCCACTCTATTTGAGTATTTCAAGGATAATATTGACGATATTACACCCACAGCTGTTGAAAATCTTCACTACGTACACTATTCCTAAGTATATTATTGGTGAATGCACTTTGAGCAACTTCACTTCTCACAATTTGGGGCCACCTTACTGGCTATGGGCATGTTTTTTTTTTTTTTTTTTTTTTTTTTTTTTATTATTGGGTTATGAAATAAAAGCAAATGAAGCGAGGATCATATTCATGTACATATTCTCAAATGTTCTTCAAAAACATTACAATCGATCACAAACGTGAGTAGACCCAAGTTCCTTAAGTAGTCTCAAAAATAGGATAGAGATTTGTTGGTCGAAATTTTTTCCCCCAGTGGCGAAGCGGGCGATGGTATCCAGCTGTTGCGCTGACACAGCGGTCTGCACGTTGACAGGTATCGGACACATCCACAAGGGGTTCGCGCATTGAATAGATGATTTGTCCAGTAGGATAGTCAAGAACGAACGAAGAAAAACAAAAACTGAAGAAATGAGTAGATCAAATTTACTCGGGTAAGGACATTGAATTGAGTCAGGGGGGAACCAACCGAATTTCGGCTCAATTTTTTTTTCCAAATCCGGTCAAATATAATTTTTTTTTTACAACCCCTGGGTCAAAATTGCACAAAGTGTGGTTGGTTCCAACTTGACCCAATGTCATTAGAGTGGGCCTGTTCCTAACTATCTTGACTCGCATTCCCGAAGCGGCTGCGTCCATAGATGTGTTTTGTGCTGAGGGCCATTCCCCACCGGGGCTCTAAGAAAGATGAGCTCAATCGATTAGTCTGTATCACTCGAGATCTTCTTCGTCGGGGTGCACGGAAGCCTGTAATCCTTGTTTGACAAGTGGAGTCTGTCTCGAAATCTACTGCATATCTGTATGCACATGATAAGTAACATGGTATCATTGTATTATCGGTGCCATTCTCAATGCCATATCAGGTAATTTATATTATGTACAGCGAACCAGACGATCACACCAAGCCATTTCAGTCACTAATTTCCGCCGATTTTACAAAAATAATTATCATAGCCAAAACGCACCAAATGGTTGACTTAGGAAAGATATTCTAGTCACGCCGAATCACTCTATTGCCACACGTAATGAACTTCAGTGACGTATTAATGTAAGTTATATACATACCGCGACCCAAATTTAAGGCTATAGCCAAATCAATACGAATAACCAACTATGGCATAAACCCTTTATGCATGCGTGCGCAGTTACATAAATCGAAAACGAAAGCCTACATCCTCTTGACAATCGCGGTTACATGAGGTAGTAGACGTAGATATATTGCAAATTACAGCTGTTTATGATGATTTTCACCAGCCTAATGCGTGCGAATCAACGTGGCTTGTCAGCGAGTGAGGTCAATGTGGCTATTAATATCCCCATTGTGACAGTTTCTATCACCGACGGCTGTTATATCTATTACACGCGAGGCCCCCTAGCTACTAGTATATATTCTTCATTTGACACTACCACTCTAATATTTCAGTCAAGCCTACTCCTTGGGAGGCCTGTTGTCATTATTCCACGGACGTACATAAAAAGTGATAGGGGTGGAATATAGCAGTATATATCGCATTATTGAATATTTGATACTTGGTAGGCATGTAGTTTTTTTGGTTTGTTTTTGTGGTTTTTGTGGTTGATAGTAAGAAATGTGTCTGTTTTCTGTAATGCTCATTTTCTTCTGCTTTCGCTGAAATATTGTCACATATGTCACTAAGACTTCTGTCAGATAGGTAGACAGACATTCACCGAGCATCACGACAAACGCATTGTATTCTGCATCCATGCTTGTTAGGTTTTCAGAGGTTCTCCAGTTTGTCTGAAGCGACAGATAGTAGGAATTCATAGACTGCTCTGTGTACTCGACAGAGTTGACCGCCTGATTTCCGAAAATATTTACGAACTCGTACTCCGATGTCTTCACCCATTCACTCCAGTCCATTTTGTGATATATTCCAATGATAGGAAAGAGTGCCCTTTGCATTGACGGAGACGGCAATAAATCGTGTTTAGGGCTGCTTGTAACCGAGTCACATGTTTTGACACGAAGAGATGAATGAGGCACTTCTTATAGAATCAACCAAACTGCCCAAAGTTGGACAGGGTAACTGTCAAATACAATCAGTGCCCTACGCCTACGTCGTGTGTGGAAGAAAGGAATACGAGGAACCTAAGAAACTCGTGGCATGTTCAATGGATGTGAAGTAATGATACCCAATCGAGCCTCAATCCATCGTATCTCTCCCGGCTATTGTTTAGATAGAGTAGACGCACAGAACATACATACACAAGTCAGGAAGCCATACCAGTATTTGGGTTAGGATATTCAATCGTAGCGTAGAATATCAAGATTGATTAGAATTCATGGAATTTTGGATGGATGGCAATCACATGGCGAAAGGAAACAAGGAAGTTTGAATATCAAATGGGGGGGTCGATACAGGGAACCGTTTCAAGATGGATTGTCGTCAATTAAAATAAATCTTGTAAACAATATACTGCACCCAGCAATTTAGATAAATTGGAACCAAATGGTGTATTGCACGCATTTTTTCCGTCCAAATAAAATTGATATAATCATAAGGTAGAAAAGTATCGCTTCAACTTTAATTTGTGCTGCTCATTACGATATTTTGTCGTGACGTCATGCAAAATTCGCCGTCGCTTGTTCGCTGGACGCTAGCAGACGACAATCCATCTTTAAACGCTAGAGGGTGGGGCGTAAAAAAAAAAGATATAATTAGAGGAAGGAGGGAACTCTCGATTTAAGACTAATATGGAATCTCTGGAATGGACAAAACTACACAAATGTTGATTGATTTAGGAATGAATGGAGAAGCGAAATGCGAGATCACAGAATCTCGATGGGCGTTTTCTCTCTAAAAAATTAGGATAGCCAAAAGGCTAGTTTAGTTTAGTAGATCCCTTGTGATTCTTTGCCTCATATCTGTCCAGAAGAAGACAAATGAGAAATGGTACCATCTTATTAGGGTTCCACATTTCGCCATTTTCCATTAAAAATATGAGAGCATATTGGCAAAACGATAGGCTTCGTCTACTCTGATGAGAAAAACCACACAATGACCTTCAACTTGTTCAGACTGGGCATTCTCTCTGAACTGACCCAAAACGATGGGGTTCATCTATTCATCATGGGAAACCCACATAGCAAGTATGAGATTGATCTATCTAATTGGAGTTGGGTTATCATGTTTACAAGCCAAAAAATATCACATTTTCCACAAATTTCATATTTCTCATAAAACAAGGAACTTCCCGATCTCCTACCACCCCAAAGACAAAGAAGTTTACGTACACCCCATAAGGAAGGAACACACCAAATTTCGGCTTGATTAGACCAAGCGTTCTGGACTTTTCGTATTTACAAGGATTCAAGACTCTGACCTCTGGTTACCTCAGGAAAATATGCACCGACCGAAAACAATAGCTGGGTCCTATACACTAATTATTGGGAACACTGATACCAATATGAGCCTCATTAATTCGGAGGGGTCGAGTTATCATGTTTACAAGTTGGGATTGGCCAGATATAGATTATCCACGAAATTTCTACATTTAGAAAAAGAACCCCATCTACAACAAAACGCAATAGGATTCCTGTACTCCTCATAGAGAACTTCAGACAGATTCTCAGCTTCATCAGACTCAACGTTCTGAACATTTGACTGATCCGAAATCAATAGAGATCGTGTACTCAATATGGGTCATTACCAAATCGTAGAACTTCATCAACTCAGTGGGGTCGAGTTATCATGTTATCATCGCCATGTTTGTCAACGCCAGGCGTCCGCATATACCCCATACACACACGCGCGCACACACACATACTGCATACATGCACCACATATTGGCCCTAGTTGTAAGCCCTAGACAGGGACACAATACCTAAAACACACATACACACGCACAAACAAACACACATGCACACTCATACTGACATGACGCATAGGTTCCTGACATCGTCTGCGCCAAGGAATAAAAAAATGACTGCTTGATTGGAAATATATAACATTTTACGTCAAATAGGTGGACAACTATTGAATTGAGGAACATGCGCCCTCCGACCCATTCTGTATTTTTTGTCCCAAGCAGGCCTGCATTCAATGTCACATGCTCAAAAACAACGACTCTCAGGACGCTTCAGAATGCGATACCCATTAATAAGCTAACTGCAGGGAGGAGGTTTTCATTTTTTCGTTCTCGGGAGTAAGTGGGCAAATATCTGTCTATGCATTTGATGCTCGAAGATTGAGGATGGGTGGATGCGTTGAAAATAAATGGCATACCAACCCTCAATGCATATAAGGGTACCACTAATACCTAGCATCATCACATCGACCTTCCTAGCAGTGCCTTCAGATGCAGGCACGTCTTATTCTATGAATGTAGATTATACGCTGAGAACATTGGGAATTGAAACGTTCTTTCTTACTATTCATGCTGATGTGGTATTCTCCAACGCTGGGTAATCTGCCTTTCCGCTAATGATAGTCCTCGGTTTCATACCCCATATCGATCGCTTCGGTGACATTAAGTATGCAACTGTGCGAGTAAACCCATTCTAATCTATTGAAAAGACAGCTCGACCGATAAAAAGCGCTGATTTGCACCCCTAGCTCATTCATTTTCACTTAAAGTCTTTTTTTTAAAGGCAACTGAGCTTGATACAACAGAGGACTTTTGTGGAGAATGGAAAACTGAATTACATCGCAAAAAAACCCGCATTCAATAAACTGATTTCCTATGTGGATTATCGGCCTCAAAGTTTTAGGTCAGGGACAGAAAAATTGGGGAGATTCCCATTGCCAAGTACGCATGACGTCACACATTGATAACACCGGAATTATGTTATGTATTGCTTGTTTCGTCGTTTTGTTGAATACTCATCTTTATTCAGAAGTTTCTGTTATCTTTCTCGCACCAAAGTAACCATCAAACACCATCCCAACCCACTACAGCAATCCTCTCACATGGACTAAATGTTTTTCGAAGTAACATTAGATGTTTGAATTTGCATGAAAACAAGATGTTTTGCAGGGTTGTGCAAGTAATGTCATCATTTATTATTGCATGATGGGATGCATTTTGATCTGCGCATACCATGCTTTCACATTCCAAACTTCAATGACTAACTAACGGAAAGTCCTATGAACTTTCAGTTCGGCTGAAACGCATTCCAGTTTTTTGTGTCCACTATTGAATTCAAACCCCTGTTATAAATCATCCTGCTGCAGTTGTCCTTTAATGAACCATCATTCAAGACTTCCGGATGCAGCTGTCCTGCTCTGCTCTGTCTTCCGGAAAACAATAAGATTTCATTGGCCTCTCGTGCACGAATCGTACAATTTTGTACTGTCAGGAATTCAACTATAATAATAATAAGTGCTTATATAGCGCTTTTTCCCCCAGGCTCAAAGCGCTTGTCCAATATTACCACTGAATCAATTAGTGCCTTATCACACCCGTACTAGAATATGCACATTTCTGGCTTTCGCTTCCCTACGCACCATTTCTTCATACGTCACTTCACACTTCATCGTGTCCCCCGGTGAACTTTTTCCCGTAGGGCAGCCACATACACCTCACTACTCCCACAAGGTCCCACTCCTTACACGGGGTGCCCCGATACTGTGTAGTTAATTCCTTGTCTAAGTGTTTTGCCATTACCCTCAAAGCATCCAGAAGAGATTGTCTTATATTTGTATGGAGACACCCCAACTGCCCAGCCCGGCTTTTACCTACTAGGACTCGGACTTTGACTGCTGTCGACCACAAGTTACAAGATACCCGGAACAGGATATGGGAATAAACTAATACACTGGATATGACCAACCTAATACCAGTCTTAACACCCTCAACATCTTCGCTGACCTTGGGTAACATAGGGCCGTATCATCTACTCCCTATGGTCACCCTGCATGCACGAATGGCTCCTATATACGAAAATCATGTACTCCATATGGTGACCCTTTTTGCCAAGTATGAGCTCTTTACAGCTAGTATAAGCTCTTTACAGCAATGTTCAGTACTTTGACTACTGTGTACCTCAGCAGACTGGAACATGATAGTGATCATCTACTGCGGTGATACATCGTTTATCGATTCCCACAAGGATATTAGACCGTCGACCTGGCTATAACTACAGAAAATCCTACACTCCATACTGCGAACCTTCTTATCAAGTATGAGCCCTTAACTCTTCTGTTTGCACATTTATTGTGTTACATTGAGTAACTGGTATTCATGAGTTCCTAAGGCGCATATCATCGAACACTGTAGCTGTGAAAGTGGTTTTTGCAAAACTGAAGCGCACCTCTTCCTACCTAGTCCGTTGAATACAGATAGCACGGGCATGTCATGCAATTTGTTCATTGCTATTAAACCTTTATTTAACAAATCAGATCGTGTGTACTTTATTGTCTCGCCTGAACAAAATTTGTTAAAAAGGGCCTTCACGGTTGGTCCAAGGTTGACCCGACTGACTGAAAAATGATAGGGATCATATACCTCCATATGACACCTACCTGCCCGATATGAGCGCCTAAACTTTGCTGATCAGTCATCGTATTTACAAGAAGCGTAACAGAAACACATACACCCATAACGCCGCCAACGGCCAATCGCAGGGATTCCTTTGCCTCTGTCCGGAATCAACAACGAGATCCGTATGTTCAATTTTTTTATATGGAATCACCTTCACTCGCTCGCCATACCATCATACATCAGTAACTTTGGGAATGCATCCAAACGACTGCATGCAGCCTCTTATTTTTTGTTATAGCCTACATATTTATTCAAGTTTATTCGTCATTTATTAAGGCACGATCGAACCATCCGCAAATCATGCAAAACTTTTAAAACTTCCATAATATTCCTGTTTAAAATGTATTTATGCGCGTATGCGCCATGCGCCAACGCGCAGTGGCCCCGCAGACTTTAGTGGTAATCCTCAATAAAATAACTGGCAAATATTTTCAGTAACAATCTGGGCATCTTTCAAGTGTGCTGTTAAATAAGGATATATGCTGAAGCATGCTGGAAACATCTGCCGGAATTCCTAGGAGGTGCCTGACCAGGATCAATAGTATCACCCGACTCCTGTAGAGTTTCGGTGCATGACGCTGAAGGCACTGCGCCGTAACTGGGTAGCCGAGACATGTGGCGACAAAGAACTCACAGCCGACTTACATGGCGACTCGGAGACTCCGTCACCCGGCCTCTGTGGCGCGTTTCACGGCTTTCCTCGTTGCACTCGGACAAGGCTGATCGCCCAAGTTCAGAAATCCAGTTATGGTGTTGCGTCTCTGGAGGCTGACCGCCTGTAGATTGACATGCCTACGATTTCGGAAAATCGAAGAGGCATCGGAGCAGTTGAAGGGTGCGTAGGCTTCTGGGGTCTGAGGACACATTCGGAGATAACTCTGAGCTGGTAACGATTCATCAGTTCGTCGAGTTGATGCATTGTTCCTCCGTCCACTGTTCCGGTCTGGGACTCCGCGTGGCCTCCAAACCGAAAGGAGACTAAGATCCCATAGATGCGAATGTTGTGGCGTTTATGATGTGAGAATCATAATTATATCCCCGCAACACGGATGAGGTGGTTCAGGGATATGATGGTTTTGACCGTGTGCCGCCGCCGTCTCCGCCGCCGCCGCCGCCTGGAAACTTTAGGCTTTAGCGTTCTCATTCTTCAACACTTCGTCCGATTGACACAAAACTTGGTACACATGTCCGTATTGAGTAAAATCTCGGATAAGTTCGAAAAGGGCTATATTGTATTTGCTGCCCTCATTTTGCAGGTTTCCGCAACATTTTCAGTTTGGTGCGATTTACATGAACTGGGGTTGGGGGTATTTATTCATTGGAATGCAATATGGCCTTCTATAGTGAATGGTCACACAGAAGTTTAACAAGTTTCATAAAACCGCAATGTCCTTGAAGGTCATTAAAGTCCTTAGGGGTCAAAACTGATTTTAGTACTTTCCCTGCAATAGCACTGGTGTGTCTTCAGAATCAAAATGCTCCTAGGAGGGTGTGTATCACATGGAGAGAACAATTCTCATAAAAACTGTCCATATCATAGAAGGTCATTGGAATCACTTAGGGGTCAAAAACTGTTGGTTTGGTTATAATCGTAGGATTGAATATCTGCGATGGCTGGATGGTTCACCTTGGGTATAATTGTTGCCTGCATGTGTGTACCTCGACCTAATTTGACCTCTGTCGGGTGTTCATTGGTTAAGGTCCGCATCTTGAATAATGTGCTTATTGAGGATGTTACGGCAAAAAAATAGAAACTGGTTATTTTTGGAATGTGATGAGCTCTTTGTGTGCTTTTATGAGGAAACAACTCCTGGCTTCAATCGAACACTACTTGGTTAGTTACAAGGGGTCAAAGTTCAATTTATACCTTTTTCGCAATAACATTGGACTGTTCATTGGAATGCAATATGCTTCTTAAGGAGTGGATCATCACATGGAGATGTAACAATTTTCCATAAAAACCGCCAGTCATTGAAGTTCATTAAGGTCACTCAGGGGTCAAAGCTGATTGTAGTACTTTTTCGGCAATAGCACTGGTGTGTCCATCAGAATGCAAATGCTCCTAGGAGTGATGTATCACATGGAGAGTACCAATTCTCCTAAAATCTGTCATATCATTAAAGGTCATTCGAGGTCACTTAGGGGTCAAAAACTGTTTTTTGGCTATAATCGGAAATTGAATATCTGCGAAAGCTGGTTGGTTAACCATTGTGATATACTTGTTGACCTGCATGTGTGGTACCTCTGACCTGAATTTGACCTCTATCGGGTTTCATGTGGTTAAAGGTCGATCTTGAATTAATGTGCTATTTAAGGAGTACGGCAAAAAATAGAAACTGGTTTTTTTGGATATGTGATAGAAGCTTGTGTGCTGTTTGGAGGGAAACAACTCCCTCTTCGATCGGACACTTACTTCGGTATTTACACGTGTCAAGTTCAATTTCATCCTTTGTCGCAATAACATTGGGCGTGCTCAGTGGAATGCAATATGCTTCTAGGATTGGATGCATCACATGGAGTGAACAATTTTCAGAAACACGCCATGTCATTGACGGTCAGTAAAGGTCACTTAGGGGTCAAAAACTTGATTTTATTCTTTTTCGGCAAAGCACTGGGTGTGTTCAGCAGAATGCAAATGCGCATAGGAGTGGATGTATCACATGGAGAAACAATCTCATAAATCTGTCATATCATTGAAGGTCATTCCAGGTCACTTAGGGGTCAAAAACCTGTTTTTTGTCTATAATCGGAGAATTGAATATCTGCGAAGGCTGGATTGTTCCGGAGTGACATTGTGATAATAATTGTTGACCTGTCATGTGTGTGACCTCTGAACCGAATTTGACCTCTGTCGGGTGGTCTGTGGTTAAGGTCGAACTTGATACATGCGCTTATTTAAGGACGCACCTTGTCCGGTGGCGGTAGGGGTGCCTCACACAATTAACAAGTCATTAATAGGTCTACGTATGCTTCTTATGGCCCTAACAACCTGAAAACACCATAATGAAGAATTTTGTTTCATATCCCCATTGGTCAGAAATTGCAAAATAATCAGCTTCAATTCATACAACAAATTAAAAGCTTGTGTGGGGTTGATTCAATTTCAATTACTTTGGTGTCCTCTTTACATATGAACCCTTTATTATCCAATTTTAGTGAGACCTGTGGATGTTGTGTATAATATTTTTCAATGCAAAATAGTACGTTGATCAGTAGAATGAAGAATCACACAGGAAAGTCCTTCTTGAGTAAAATTGAATTGAGCACTGGATGAAAAACTGTTTTAGACCTGAAATATCCATGTCATAGGTTTTGGTCCCCTTCTGTTTCAACTTCATGGAGTACCCATATACCTGTACACGTTGTCGCTTCACAGTCCTATAAATGTCCCTTCTTTCTACGAATCTTTTCCAGTTTCATGTTCTCCACATTTCTTGAATAAGCGATGCGGGGATTATACGTTGGCGGTTCACGCCGCCCGACATTTTCTAGTTTTTAATGGAACTTCTTCATTAACATATGAGGGGCATAGGATCTGGAACTCATGAATAAGGAACGTTAATTTGCTTCATTAGGAAGTTATTC
Organism: Sclerodactyla briareus; assembly: GCA_026419785.1. Lineage (NCBI taxonomy): Eukaryota > Metazoa > Echinodermata > Holothuroidea > Dendrochirotida > Sclerodactylidae > Sclerodactyla > Sclerodactyla briareus. Next base: position 215,306 of record JAODTK010004221.1, on the reverse strand, counting down.
CAGAGAAACGGTTTGCGGTAAGGGGCATTATTGCCACATCCGCACGTTTCATTTCGTACATCGCATGGATCCCCCATCGATAGTGTCTTGCCGCAAACCATATCCGCATCTATGAAATCACCCCCCCCAGCCATATTGTTTCCTACCTGAACGTCGAGGGTGGTGCAGGAACTAAAATAACTAGAGAGGGTATACACGGCTTTTCATTGCCCTGCGTGAGCGTTGTCTAGCGGGATCAATCCGGACCGGAATCGTCGTCAGCGCTTTGCACCCATCGTCCGAACAGCCTGGTTTGACCTTCCAATAGGTCCATAGCCTCTATCATTCTTGCAAAACGTCTAGTACCGTGTGTGATAGAGGCTAACCGGGAAATCCTTCGGCAACGTGGTGTGACAAGCCATTTCCTTCACTGATATACTCCCTGAATTCTAGAACTTGAGTGCATGCTGTAAATTGTGCCCATCGGTGACTCTGCCTCTCCCGCTAATCTTGGTGTGAGGCCGCGATGAACGTTGGCTAGCACATCTGAGGACCCGAGAGAGGTTCGCGGTTGGACTGGACTGTTGGGTTGCCATTTTGTCACGGACTGGACACGGACTCCGTGGATGATGCTGCATCACACACCGTGTTTTTGTGTGGCTTCTCTAGTGGATGACTCAGTCAAAAGCTAATATGTTGGGACTATATTTTGTTTTCTGGATCAATATCCAGTTCCTTTTTGTGTATTCTCACGTGCTGTGATGATTCACGGTAAGGAGAAAGGCAGGAGGTCCTGTAGGCAATACGCCAACCTGAAAGTGAATCCCATTTCTACTCCATGCAAAAAGAATCTATGTGTTGACTTTATATATGCCAGGTGTTTCTGTGTTTTCACCCCGTTGCTCGAAAACCGTGATCCATCGATATAATATTCACCCTCTAAAGTGAGGGATCAATTTTCTCTAAAAAACATCAATCAATCCCAGGTCAGCAAAGGTTCCCCTGCCCCGCATCAGTGTGACCTTTGACCTCAATGTTGACCACGTTGTCGCATTGAATTTTCGTGGCTATTTTTTAGATCTCCTCAGGTACCATATGATCATATTTAGGCATAGTTTTGTGGTGCGAAGAAGCTCCAGATTTTTTTCTTTTCTTTTAGTGAAAAATTACGCAATTACGGTATCATCTGGGCTTTGGGATGGTGGTTTTTGGAATCAGTTTGTCAACTTCACCTGATGATGATGTCGAATTTTACGATGCAAAGGAAACTAGCGTGAATATTTGCAGATGTGATCTCGAGGTCTGTGGACCACCTGCAACACACCAACATCCGGTGATGTCCTGAAATTCGGTACAAGTTAAATGTTAGAAGGGGTCAAAGGTACTTTCCAGCAATAGATCTGGTTTGTGTATGGGATTACAGATGCTTTTAGAACGAGGGGCAAAGCGGCGGGGGGGGGGGCAATTTTCATTGCAACCACCATGGTCACCACCGGATATTACATGCCACTTATGGCCAAAGACGCAATATATTCCTATAAATTTAAGTAACGTTCCCGGATCTGTTTTTTTTTTTTTTTGAACCACGGTTGCGCAGCATAGAGGAGATCATTTTCATTTAAACGAAGTTGAAAAAAGGGGCGTCAAATGAGGTCATTAAGGGTCGAAAACCCAGTTTGCTCTAGGCTAGAATTTTCCATGACCTTCTCTAAGAAATGTCGAAGGGGGTTGGGAGGTGCGCCATTTGATCCTCTAGAGGACCCACATCAATTGACCCTGGATGACTTTTACCGAAAGCAGTTGTGCCATTGAATTTTTATGGCCATTTCGGAATCCAAAGGTAAAATATTCCTAGTTTGATCTTGCGTGGTCATGTGTAACTCAGTTGCATTCAGGAACAGAAGCTCATGGTGGCTAGGCTAGGCCCACCTCCGGTATTTATTCGTACATATCCATAGGCCTATTCAGGAGCCTTTCGCAAATAGGCACACGCGGAAGATTCAGAGGTAAGTTTTGAGAGAGGGCGATCAACGCATCAATTGTAGAGAGTATCGGTAAGTTTGGACACGTTTTCGGGATGTTGTGGCTTCTGATGTGTTTTGTTCCGTAAAAAGTCCACATAGTTTAGAACTCCGGCTCTGTAATCAGGAAGGCGGATTTGAATCGAATTTCTGAGTTCCTGATGAAACTCATTGGCCTGATAGTTTTCGGCCTGATATGTATTCTATTGGAATGTTATAGACTCATGGAGTGTTTTTCTTGTGAAAGTTTGTAAGGTCATGGCATCCAGTGCAATATTCCTTGGAATAAGCGCCATAAGAAGAACGAAAACGCATTGATGGATGACAGGGTGGATATTTTTTAGCAATACAACGAGAACGAATTCTGTGGCGTTCGGTATCGTTCTCAAGCTCTTGTCATATCTGGATCAGCTCAGAGCTCAACGGACGGTTGGTTAAGCATTCAGATCATAGTGCCAAAACATGGTTTTGGAAAAGAAAATTCTTCCAATATTAGGGCAATTACTCGTGTGTTCTTCATCAATTAGGGGGTAGGAGAAATTCAAAGACAGCATTGGTCCATTGTTAGGATTTAGTGGACGGGTTGTACGATAAGCGATAGTCGGGATATGTCTAGGGTCTCAACCGTTTGGTTCTTCGGTTTCACTATAAATGAAAGAAAGCCGTGACATTCATGACTTCGTTGTTGTGTGTCTCCCAATAGTTAAATTGCGATTGGTATTCTGTACGCCTGACTCGGTTAAGGAGAAACAACAGAAACTTAGGAACTGTAAAGCTCCTTGTCCGGATTGAGTTTACTGGTACCTCCTGAATTTTGCTGATCAATTGTCTGTCCCGTTAGCACTCATTTTCAATGCAACTCTTACAGAGGGTGCATGTGGTTCCTAGAGATTGGAGAAAGCCAATTTTTAATCTCGGTATTCGTTCTCATTCTTGTAATTACAGGCCAGTGTGATTTGCAATGTGATAGAATCAATTATTAGGGAGGCATTTGGTGAATTATGTCAATAAGTTTAATCTGATTCGTAAGTTCCAGCTTGGCTCAATAAAGAATCGTTCTCGCTTGACTAATCTACTGGGAGTTATGGAAGATGCTACTAGTCTAGTGACAGCGTTAAAGCTGGATATATTTTGCCGGACTTTCAGGAAGCTCCGCACGAAGGTTCATCATGAACGTCTTTTCCTTTCAATGGAGGTATTACCTGGCAATGTCCTGGAGTGAATTCACGAGTGACTCCACGATGGGGCGCAGAGAGTGGTCACCAATGGGCGTTTTTCTACCAGGTAGAAGGTCAACAGTGGATTCCAGAGCTAACAAAATTGCGGATGACACTAAGTTATTGTGATCGGGAAGTGACTTCGAATGATGGAGTTGCAATTGTCAGATAGTTCAATGGGAGTTTGACTGAATCTCCAAATTATCTTTCGCTTGGTAACTTTTAACGCCGATGCATGTGGAATATCATAACGCCAACTTGCGTCTTCTCGTTTAAATAGTCGAGAAAAATTTGGTAATATCTGAAAAAGGATCGTGGTGCGTATTTCGTTTCTACATTGAAACTTCCGAGCAATGTGCGGGAGCTATTGGGAGTATTCCGTGCAAGTGTGGAACCCCTATTTCGGAAGAAGATGAGCTGCAGTCAAAAATCGAGGACTGGGAGATAATTCACTGTCTGCGCGATTCGCCTTATGAGGAAAGATCAAAACGTGCGGGTCTGACCTCAATGGAGCTTGGGAATTGAGGCGATTTGATTCAGTTTTTAAAATGGTCCTATGGCTTCTTCGCTTCGACTTACCTTTCTTTCAACTACTTGTTTGAATTCTGCAATGTTACCACTGACAGGGGCCATCGTGTCGAGCTTCGTGGTGATTAGTTGCAGATTAGAACGTAGAAATACGTAAATCTTTTTCGCAGAGAGGGAATATTGAGTGGAATAGCCTCCATGCTCTATGTTCGGTCTAAGAGTGTCATTGCCTTTATGAATAGTCTTGACTGTTTGCTTCTTCTTCATGGCATTGTTGGATAATTCCTAGGTTCTGCCGTTGTTCTTCTTGGGTCCTGCAGTTGTCTTGGGTCGCTGTAGTTCCAGGGTCGTTCACGTGGACTCAGTTCCTTCCTGAACCTTCCCTACTGAACTCAACTGAGCTAAATTATCGAGATTTTCAGCCAAAAGCTTCTGTCAGAACCAACGGATGTAAGTTTATCCTATCAATAAAACATCCAATTCAGAACACTACATCAACATCCAGAGAATACCATCACTGTCTGTGAAAGATCAATCGAATACGATTTCTCTCATTAATGCTGATGTATCCCAGTGTGCATCAAACCTTAGTTACCACAGTGCACATTGCAACATGTTATTTGTGAGAAGAGGGAAAATGTAGGCTAGGCTAGGAACAGCGTACCGCAGCCTAATGCTCAGCTACAATTTTTTCAAATCTGATCTCAGTGCATTCAATATCAATGCCTAAGTGCAAACACTCACTTAGAATTATGGCCCGGGTTGGAATCATTTGATAGACGCCAGTGACGCGTAGACTTGTCAAAAATCTGACGTAGTTGGAATTTCAAAACTGCTATCTAATTCTGTATTCCAGCAGTCGGTACAACCTTTAAATTTGAAGAAGAAGAAAGAATCATAGCACCACTCAAATTATTTACCTCTGTTGACCGATCTTGACCCCAAAATAATGCAATCCATGTCAACGCCCTTACCTGCTCATGGCAGATCGAAGAAATTTAGTGCAAATATCCCGTAGCAAACACCAGAAGCCATTGCACAAATTCACATTATGTATTACAGCGGAACCATGGAATGAAGACCAAGACCTCCCCCATCGTAAATGCAAGTACAGTCACCTAGAGAAAAGGTCCAGTGACTGCAGGAATTACACCCGGAATATGTCTCTGATACCGCTCTGCCATTCTTCCGCCCCTCCTTGGAAGGCATAGCTTGTCAAGAGTTGACTGGAGGGAAAGTTCGTCAATATTCGTAAGAGAACATGGACCAATGCCTACCTGAAGCTCTGTCATCATTGATCAAAAGATATTGGAGAATGTTCGGTACTGGTGAAATAAATACCGGTGTGCCGTGTCTATTGCTCACCGGAGGTCCACTAGTGTCCACTAGTGTCTCCAGCTCTCCCAGCATTTCTACCACACATAATTCGTGCTAGCTAAATGACGATGCGGGATGAATGAATCCTGAATATTATGGCAGAAACCAAAAGAGAGACATCAGAGTTGATAATCAGGTAAATCAGGTGTGTCACCCCTCTCTTCAAATGCTAACTAGTCAACCATCCTCCTAAAAGTTACAGCAATACAATTATTGTAAGTCGTCAATTCGTTTGGTGCAAAATTCCATCAAACGCTTCAGGTTTTCCCAGATCTTCGATAGTTGTTGTTGTATATCCAACAGCTCTGAAAGCAATAACTCGCTTCTTTTCGACGTGCTATTCAAGGTCTTCGGTGAGAGTGCAATTATTATGGGTGATTTCAATTATCCAGATATTTTGGCGGGGTGGTGGTGGGGGTGGTTTAGTGGTAGCCAAGGATCTGACTTTACTAATGTCATCCAGACGTCTTTCGCATCATATTTATTATCCTACCAGAAAGCATAAGTTAGCCTTACATTCTGAGTAGTGATCCAGGTTCCGTGTATAATGTAGGGAGTTTACGTAAGCTTGATGCAAGTGATCACGATATCATAACTTTCGATGTGTCTTGTTCTGTCGAGCGCTGAGGGCGAGGCGCTTTGGATGGGCATTTCTGGGATCCTAAGTAAACGTAGATTGCCTAAATTGTTAGACGGTTTGAATGCTGTTGACTAATGAAAGGGGTTCTTTGAAAAAGCTAACGAGATAATGAAAGTTTAAGTCCATTGGAAAAGCGTCGCACTAAGACCAAAAGGCCTGGTGGATGACAAGGGAGGTTTTTCTGGTCAGGGGACATCTTAACTGACTTAATCTATCTAGTGGTTGCTTGTCTGATTTAGATCGGTTCAAAGTTCAGCAAACGCTATTCCAACGTTTATTTTCTGGCGCTAAACTCGTCTCAATTGGCAGTTTGCCTCTAATAAAAAAGATGATCCTGTACTTTTCTCTATGTCTGGAGGGAAGCAGGAGTCAAGGACAGCATTGGTCCTTTGTTAGTTTCCGTTGGGGTAATACAACTGACAATAATCAAGAAATTACTAGCGTTCTTAACAACTATTTTTCGTCGGTATTCACTCAGGAGAACTTGGGTAGTTTCAGCGACCTCGTGTTTGGTGTGCCTCATAATAGTATTGGTACTATAGTATGTTCGCCTGATGCGATAAAGGAGAGACGTAAGAATCAAAAATGGTGAAGCTCCTGGTCCCCCCCCCCTTCTTATTGAAATCTTCTGTCGACCAGTGTCGTTTCAGTGGCTTTTATGTTCAAAAAACCTGCCAAGAAGGTCCTGTTCCGGTTGATTGAAGGAGAGTTTCTCCCTTGAAATCACAGGCCAGTGAGTCTTACTAGTGTTGTATGCAAAGTGTTGGAATCCATTATCATATGGTCGATTTTTGTCTAATGAGTATATTCTAATTCTGATTCTCAGCATGGTTTTAGGAAAAATCGTTCGTGTTCGACTAATCTCTTAGAATTAGGAAGATGTTACTAGTGCAGTTGAGAACAGCAGTGCTGTTGATATAATTTTCCTAGACTTCCAGAAAACCTTTGACAAGGATCCTTATGGCGTATCTTGCTCGAACTGAAAAGTTCTGGCATCGAGGGGAATGTACTCAAGTGGATTCGTCAGTGACTTCTTAATAGGGAGCAAGTGTTGTCAATAATGGGCGTTCGTCTCCTTAGCAAAAGGTTACTAGAAGTGTTCGACAAGGATCGGTTCTTGGGCTATTGCTTTTTCTGGCATATATTGACGATCTGAAAAAATTCCGTGCATTCGAGGATTAAAAATTTGTCGAATATCAAGTTGTATCGGGAGAGGTTACTCGAACGAAGATGTTGCAATTGTTCGAAAGGATTCTTGATATAATCTCCAAATGATCTTCCTATTGGCAAATGTTTTTCAATGGCGATTATTGCACAGTTTCCACATCAGGTGAATTAAAAAAAGGATATCGGAGTTCATTTTCATTTTTATTTTAGTCCTTCTGAGCAGTGTTGAAGCTGCGAGGAAAGATTATTGGATTAGTGGCTTGATTAGACGTCACTTCAGTTACCGTGATAAAGATATGGTTTCCAGGTGTTTAAGCAACTGGTGAGACCTACCTGGGGCATCTGTCCAAGTATGGACTCCTTACTTCTCGAAAGATAAGCAAGTCATTGAGAACGTTCAGCGGATGGCTACTAGAATAATTTGATTCAGGTTTTTAAAATGTTCCATGGATTTGAGGGCCTGTTGTGTCCCTATTGCTCCAGTTCTCCAAAGTTAACAATTGTAGGGTTCATCGTTCAAGCTTCATGGGCAAAAACGCTGTAGATTGGGCATTCGTAAATATTTTTTTCTCGCAGAGCTATTAATGAATGGAATGTAGCCTTCCTGAAGATGTTGTTCGTCTAGAGTGTGAATACGTTCAAGAACAGTCTTGATTTCATGTTCAAGAATTGTGGCTGATTATTTTGGCACTGGGTCTCTCTCTCTTTTGGGATTTTTTTTTTTTGTGTGTGTGGCTTTTGGGGCTTTTGGGCTTTGGGGTCTTTTATGAGGATTTGTCTTCCTGACCCCTTTTCACTAGACTGCGTACACATAAAAACGTTACGTAATTGCCGCAGAAAGTGCTGCATATCAGGTCGCGAATGCATCTCTTGAATAATGGCGCGGGATGGACGCTAGTACATTAGATCTTTCAGATGAGATGCATCTTCGACTTTTATATATTGTGGTAAATTATTCTGCTACTTTTCAATCGATACAGTACACAAGATTCACAATATTTCCAAAATAAGCTACCCAATGGTCGTCTTCTGAAAATTTATTTCTAAATTCGGAACACCATTCACACAAAGGAAATTGTCGCAATTCTTGTACAACCCTCGAGGACGTCAGGAGTCTCATAAATAACATCGCTCAATGAAAATATATCCGAGTCAAAACAATGATTTGTGATACAGCGCTCTGCCAGCCAAAGTAGCCTGCTCCACAGTAACTTTCGGAATTATCTCACAAAAAATTGCCTCATCGATCCAAAATCCCTGTGCGGTTGTCGTAACTGATAGTTCGCGTCCGTAACTTTCATCAAGATCACAAAGAAACTGGATACGTAACCAACAAGTCGCTTCCAACAGAGAGAACAGAATATATCTGGGTGCCTGTCGACATATGAACGGATTACCTGTAGCAACCCATGTCATTGGCAAGAACGAGGGGTAATCGGTCTCTCACTAATCACGGAAGTAGAGAACGATTCCAGAACAGATATGACCTCACTACGAGAGGCTAATCGCGGGCCTTTCATCCGCTCCCAGTACGGCTATATTTAGAGCATATTTCACAACAAGTTCCACTTGTGAGCGTCTACGCAAATCTGATTATGGTCAAGTGCTACTCTCGCGATACCACTCACATGCACATACGGTCATAAGTACACACCGGTCGGTCGTGATATCTTAGGGTTGTTTGCCAGAGCACAGACAGGTAACAAACATTAGTGTGTCAACCGCCAAGGCTTCATTGCATTCCAATAAGGGTAAATAGGGATTTCGAAAAAACTCGATTACTTTGAACTGTTCGCATGATGTCTATACAGCACGGCAAGTACAAATCACGTCACAGTAGATTAGAATAGTAGGGGGAAAAGGCCGATAGAATATGGCATATTTTTCAGTTTAAAGTGGTAGCACTATAAAATACAGGTTCAGTGAACTTTTAAGTTTCAGCAAACCCTAACGATTTAAGATGTTGCTGCATGTCTTTACTGCATGGCGAATGCAACTAGTCAAAAGTATCACAAAACCGCATGTGAATGAGTGGGTTTAAGTGTAACAGACCCACAGATCTACGAATGGAGTTACCCGGTAACAGAACTACTGTGAGTTCAGCCCATAGTTTAGTCACACTGTATATATACTGTGTATGGGCGACCAGCAGCAGAACGACAAAACTGTGAATATGAAAAGTCGCTCAGGCCACGTGCACTTTGTGGTAACTCGCCTGCAGCTTACGATTAGACTACAAATACAATAGACACAACTCCTCCCACATCACTGTAATAAATACCAGTGCAGAACTACTAACAATGATTTACGTTGGATCTGGTGATAACAATGGGTAAACAATAGGCTGCTGTACCGGGACCAGTGCTCCAACGTGATGGAAATGAGTGGAAATCGCTGGGAAATCGAATAGTCTACTAGTCAAGGCCTGCATGAACGTGTTTCCTAATTTCTCACTAGGAAAAGCCTTCCGATATAATCAGCCTGTGCGATTCCAGTACAGACAGTAAGGTATTTCCACCTAAAATTTTCTAATGCAATGGTAAAAGTTCTGCAACAAATTAGAAATCGTCCCGAACTCACACAATTCTAGATCTTCGAAACACAACTGGCGATGGTCGGAATTATGAATCCTTCGTTCCCACTGCCACCCATCACACAAGCAACAAATCATCAGGAGATTACAAATTACTACATGAGTTGAACAGCAGCGCGGACTGTGATTCACTTTCAGCCGAACCCAACGTTGGGCCAGTCCTAATGTATTGATGAGCGTCTGCCCGCATTAGTCCACCCCTGTATGCTACAGCAACCACAGTGATTCAATAGATAACTACCAACGCTGATATTTCCAACGGTTTCACAACTTGACACACACAGGCCTTATAACCCTATCTACACGTGAGCGCTTTGTATTTGTAGCCTTGGAAAGTGGTGTAATGGTATTGTAAATATTTTGTACCCGTTAGCTTTCACAGCTCGTCCTTTTGTTGACAGTCCGAGCAGGCTATTGAATCGACTCATGCCCGTATCGGGATAGCCTCTGTGCGAGCCTGTGGATGCTATTTATAGACAGACAATTCGACGGTTGCGTCCGGCGAGAGAGTGGCAATTGCACGTCATAGGAGTTTTTCAGATGTTAGTTTCAATCCATTCACCATTCTTATTAAAGAATATCATTGTTCTCGCCTCCGATTGATTAGATATATTTGCAGCCAGGATTATTAGCATAGCGGGAAGGCTTTCTTCACCAGTTCGAAACGCGATCTTCCATACTTTTCAATAATCGCCTTATACACGTAGAAGGTGACATCTTCACTAATTGCATAATTGATGTTGAGGTTTCTATAATCATCGCGAACTTCAGAGCCATTGATATGAAACTTCAAACTGTGTTGCCCGACTGTCTTTCAGTTGGTAACCTTCAATTCGTGATAATACATCGACCTAGCTTAGCAACTATAGTTCGTATAAGTAACATACAAATAACTTACCAAGAGACACCGATTAGTTTGTAGTGTAGATAACGTTCAAGGCAAAAGGTGACTAGGTCTTTAGCTATGAACTGTACTGGTCCCTTGTCGTTGACACGCAGAACCATACAGAGAAATTCGTAGGTATTAAAAAAATCCCTAAATAAATTATGATATGAACTTTTCAATATAACTAAATATGTTTTTTTGATGCAACATGGAATATTGCAGGTTTTATTTGAGGATATGAATGAAATTGCTTAATTTGTCATGTGCTGTTAGAAACTAAATAGTCGAATTTGGTGCGAATAATTCGCAAATGCGAATAAGCCACAATGAAATTAATAGCACACGTCGCCTGTGGTCGACTGGCACTCGATACCTCACCCTACTGCCCTACAAGCATGTTCAATCTTAGATAACCTTACGCAGTAAATATCTACTACAATCTATACGCGACTTGGGGGGGGGGGGGGGCAGAAATAAGTATGACTTCGAGTCTTGGTCCCTCCATGAAAGTATTCGGAGTATTATTATGTGGGGTATTTTTGTGTAGGATAAAGAAAATGTTTGGGTGCGGTGGGGGGATGGAGCTTAAGAACAGAGGGGTTCAGTTAGGCTTCCATGTTGTCCTGCTTTCATTTTTTTGTAGAGAGAAAAGAATACCGGTAGCCGAGAGGGGGCGGGGGGGGCGGGGTAAAAACTAGGAAAGCCAAGAAAGGCAATATCCTATCGAATCATGGTACTGTGTTCATGCGATATTTGAGGGTGTTGTGCACAGTGGAGCATGAACATTTGCAATAGTCTTTCAAACGAATTTACACTTCGTGCCGTCTTCCAATCTTGATTCAGGGAATACCTTGAGTTGACACCGGCTCCCCGCATTTGATTTTTATTCCGGACAATTCTTGAATACGGTTGTCAATTCATAAGAGACGAGTATGTACTATTCTGTTCATATATATATGGACCCGTGGCTTCGAAGTGGTTCCTTCACCTATTAGCTCTTTCAATTTTGAACGAGATCGCCAATCTTCGATTTGCGTTTTCATCCAGTTTTAGGTACACATACCTACCTTCAGGAAAACAGCATTGCAAACTGTCCACGTTTTTTTGTCATTAATCAGTTCTTCATTGAATTATTGGCCCCGAGCTTCTTCCTAGCTGCCACTATCGCCTTCCCTTTATTCAATGTTTGGTTAATGTTTAGTTGATACAATAGCAACATGCTAAATCTGCATAATGTACGTGTGAACTAAGGTCGATTATCGAAAACTCATATTCAAAAAGTTGTCACGACAGATGGGCGCTTGCTGTTAGATATTCATATATGAATGCTCAGTGGCCTAAATTTTTCTGCTCAAATCAGAGGAGACGGAAGGCTTATGATGGCTGTTACGTGGCGTTACTGCCATTTCATTCCCTTCGGATAGATCATTGTGCGAAACACTCCCAAAGCCCGTTGAAACGGCATCATTTTGAATTCATGTTGTTTTGGACTATCCAGGATTGTTGGTCGACAACCGATCAAAAATTAACATGTGCAGGCGGGTGAACGCCGACGTGAAATCCCCGCACAAAGGACTCCGTGGACGCTTTTGAAGGAAGCACAAATTTTTATGTCTATTTGGCCTCTAGTGACCGTTGAAAATGGCCCAACCAAACTGTCAAGTTTCTTTCAAATCCGACACAAGTTTAATAAATACGAATAAAACGACCCAAAATTTAACCTCTGGTGCCTGGAATCACCGTCATGGTTTTCGGGGAACCAACTTTTGTCCCCACTCACAAGTTTATTTAAATTCGGACTAACTCTGTATTTCGCCAAAAAAAAAATTACAAATTTGGCCTTCGGTGACCGAAATCACATATGATCATGGTTTGTCCCCACCCATCAAGTTTCGTTGTAAATCGGACTAATTCTGTGATTTTCGTGTAAAAACCTGCAAAATAGAGGGCACAGACATGCAGCAATGCCCACTTCGAACTCCTCCGCGATCTTACTAGGACGGACTGTGTACCAAGTTTTAAGATCGATCTTTAGGATAAAGCGTTAGAGAGTTTTTGAGGCCTTACAGTTTTCGGAAGAAGGCGGCGGTGGCGGCGGGAAAGACGGTTGGCCAACACCCCCAAAGGCCACAATATCTCAACACTTGAAGGTGTTGCAGGGATATAATTGGGTTTTTTCACCCACGGTTGTAAAATCTGGTAGCATAATTCTACGTTCCCCAGCCCATCTGCCATGTGTATGGGTACAGGATGAAGAGGATTAGTTGATAGAATTCGTACGACAACTAGGCATTTATTACAAAAAAAAAACGTCGATTACTGATTATGCACTTGTCATATCATTGCATGACACACCTCCACTACCCTGGACATAGTTAGTTAGTGTAGGTCCTTGTAAAATCACAAGGTGACGAATACGTGGCCATTGGACCGTGTTTCCAGTCACTGAAGTGGCAGAGCAGGGGTGAGTCAACCGATTAGTCCGTTAGAGTATTTGTAGTTTATAGACAGCAGTTTGTTCATGGTCTCTTGATGACTGTGGGTGTTGTGTCAGTTCTCATGATTTGTCAGTCACAGAAGTGAACGAAGAGTGCGCCATGGTACCGGTTGGTTGCAATGGTTCACCTTGTCTGGGGTCTAGATATGAATCATGCACTCGACAAGTGCATTCGAGTAACTTTTTGGGCTCTAACCGAATTTATTGCGTTCGGGTAGCCGACTCGAGGTCAGAGTTAGGCGGAAATTTGAAACGTCTGTGACCGCCTACCTCGAGTAGCGTAGCCAGGAGCCAAATGAGCTAATTGATCCTCAGATGACATTTACCTCGCGGCGTTTTGAGCTCCTTTTTAGACTTATTTTCATTCTGATATTGTTGATTTACCGTGTTCACCAGCCAGAATATCGAACCGGACCTTTCTTAGGCCGCGATATCACTCCACCTGAACCTCCATGGGTATGCTGAGGATCTCTCCGCCGTCCGAGTGATCATCACGTGCCATTTCGGGCGAACTTTTCACCTTGGGAGAGAATATTCGCCATCCATATAGGTTGAAGTGATACTTCACCCTATTAGCGTGGAATTCGAATCCTAATTCGGAGTGTGCCTGAATGACGCACTCCAATGGGTGAAATTCTTTCTTTCGTGTTAGAGATGCAACATACAGTTGGGGTCCAGTTATCGTGTTTAACAAGCTGGAATTGATAAAACGAAGAAAATTTTGCAATTTCTCATTTTTCCTTTCCTGTTCACCAAGAATCACCCCATGTGTTCATTGAAAAAATAGTTCTAGTACTTTCATATAGGAGAGCTGAACACCAAATTTCAAATTATTAAGTTGAAGCGTTTGGCTCATCTTGTTCACAAAATGTTCAAATTTTTAACCCCTATTGTACTCAGAGGACCTTGACCTTACCCCCAAAGCAGCTTGGATCATGCACACATTCAGGGAGCTTGTATCATCAAGCATAATCATTACACAGATTACACCCACACACGCGCGCACACACGCACACACACACACCACACTCATACGCGCGCGCTTACCCACACTAACACATACAGACGGTGTCGACTAAATAGATTATTCTGGCTTTGCTGGGGAATACATTAGTCACCCCTCTGGAAGGCGGCTTCTTGGGCAGATTGACGTTATTCACGTCATTTAGTCTCTGCACGGCGGCAACTGGGACATGACCATCCAAGACGATCAGCGATCATCAGTCACAGGAATTTGGGCCTCATCTTGCAATCTCTGATAAGGGTTTTTTTTCGCCTCCTGCTAATTATTCATCTATGGAGTTTGGGCAATGTTATCTCGGGTGATGATATGAAGTATCACCGTCGAGCTAATTCAAATATTCAAGATGGCGACTAAGGTGGCTGTCGTCAACGACTGTTTAAAGGAAAAAAATTACGATATTTTTTTTGCGACATGCAGTCGATAATTTTCGATAGGTGGATGGACAGTCTATGGTATTCGGGAGTGGTTTCGAGAATTCATGGAGTACTGTATCATGTTTACATAGATATTGGGGTGGTCGTTTATGTCAGTAACTGATTATAAACATTAACATGGAACACGAAGATTTAAAAAAAAAATGCCTGTTTTTTCAAAGAATATTAGCAAAATGCATCATATGGATTTATGTGTGAGTATATTTCTAGCATATCTAACCCAAAAGCTCCATGCCATATAAGACAAAAAGAGGCTACTCCGATGTGTTACATGATACAATATAGGTCTATAACATGCAGCTCTCGAGATGAGACACTTGCCACTTGTTTTGTCTTTTCAAAGCATTTGATGAAAAGGCATCATACGGATTTATGTGTGAGTATATGTTCCTCTATTCTTATGGTAACATCCCCTGGTGCTGGAATAAATCATTGATTCATGCCAAGTGGGCCCCCCTGACAACAAGAAGCGACTTCTGATGTGTTACATGTGTGATACACTATATGAAATATTTATTATAGCATTGAGCTCCTGAAGTGAGAAACTTGTCATTATTGGCGTGTAGTAGTATGGTGCACCCCCTATCTGATTGATGTTCGAGATAATTGAGAGTTAGAAACCGCCCCCTAATGTTAGTGGTCCATGTTACCATACCTTTCTAATTGTTTCAAATCTTCTATTTCCCTGTACTGATATCATCGTTGTTATTGCGAATTGGGTTTAATACGATCATCTCCTATTCAAAAAATTTCACCTGTTCCAGATGAATGTACTTTCGTAAATATTGATAGTCGATTCAGCGTTCAGATTTTCTACGCACAATACTCGAAACAAATATTATGCTGAACCCTTTTGGGGCCTTCACAGAAATAAAGTCCAATCCATTCAGATTGTGAATAGTACATCTGAATTCCGTTGGGATTTTTTTTCTCAATTATAGTTGACCCTCACTGGAAGTTGACGTTAATAATTCTGAATCAAGTGTGAATATCGTTATTTCTGGATCAGCCTTTCTGGATCGACTGAAAATGTTATTCTGGGTGATGTTAATGCCTCCACAGTGATGGCAATGAGGCATGTCTTGGTCGCAAGGATCTGACCTCAGTCGTGTAGGTGACAAGGCAGCACAGTCTCGGGTTACGAACTTTGCTAGTAGGCGTGACCGTGGAATTGCTGGTTCATGGTTCCAAAGATTCGATGTGGGAAGCTGGAGTTGAAACTCCATTGATGGTATCACTGTCAGGGTGATCGATTATGCACTCATAGGTGGCTGGCCGTGGCAGGTGGAGGGTGCTCATGAACCGCATGGTCCTCAGTTGTGCAAAGTTCTTCTTGACTGATCACAGATTGTTGGTCATCACTCTCGGATGTGCTGCCAAAATCCCGTGGAGAGCTGCATCAAGTTTCACAAAATTTGTTTCGAGCAAACTTAGAGGATCCGAACTGAAGGATTAAAGATGACATGCTTTGACAGCGAAAAGCTGAGGTGAATGTTGCCTCTGAGCGGGGATAGCAGACTTCCAATTCTGCATTCTCTAGGCAGCGAGGTGCATCTAGGAGAATCTCATGATGACTGTATGGCTAATTTATAGAGAAACGGTTGAAGTCATCGAGCGGATTGAGCCTAAGAGAAGGACTCGGCTTTCTAGCGTATTTCGGTGCATGGCACTGAAGGTACTGCGCCGTAACCAGGAAGCACAGGTTTAGCATCTCTATGAGTCGGTGGAGGGGCGCATGGTTAGGATCACCACGCGCCGGTCCGAAGAGCGATTCGAAGAGTCCTGACTAGGCCTCAGTGGCACAGTGCTCAGCTGTCAAGATAAGTGATCACGTGATCACACCCTGATTATTCCGATGCGACGGCTCTCTGTGTTGAGTAGTTTGGGGATACACAAGGCCAGGGCCTCCAGGCTGGGTAAATAGTGAATTGTGTTGCAACCCTATTGGCTGCACCGCCTATAGACTGTGAAATCCCACTATCGAGGAGAGCTCGAGATGCTTTGGAACAGTTGAAGGAAGAGAGAGCTACTCGGATCCGTTGCATACTCCAGAGATCCTCTGGGCCACGGGCGTAAATACCGGGTGGTAATGGGGATGTATCCAAAACCAAGCCTTTTATTAGGTGGGTGCCAGGCAATTTTTACTTTTTCACTCCTCTTATTTGAACGCTCGCTGAGAATCGATTGATGAGACTTTCCAGAAGATTTTGCCATACGAAATTAAAACGTGCGAAAACATGGCGCAACAGGACTCAACTGTCTGGTTCGAGTGTCCACAACTAACATATTTGGGAGCGAAGTGTTTATGCAAATATGCACTTATATGCATTGAATACATCCTTGATGCTATTCATCTGAAATTGATTTATTCCCATCATTCGTTCACATATAGTTTAGTGTGTACCTTTTCCAAAATGCATTGCAAAGTGTTTAATACCATTCTTTTTTTTTTGGGGGGGGGGGGGGTCCTCCAAAAATATCTGGAAAGGAAAATTCACCCACATAAAACAATAGAATATTGAACAATACAACTGTGGCAGAGGTGGAACGCTTACCAGAACATCCACATTCATGTGGAAATAATGTCGCTCATTAACATGATGTTTTATACCTGCTGTCCTCCTTTTTGGTCACCTTATATGACAGCTGGGTACTACCATGGACGATTTCTACAACCCACAGAATGCTAGAATTGTGGCCACTGGTAAATCCTGGTCATTGTTACTGTATGCAAATGGTTTATGCCTACTGAAAATAGAGGAATTGGATTCGCCAACACAGCACCAAACGTATTTGTGCTGTCTGTCTGAAAACTGCTGAATTAGGACTTTTGAAGTCCAAACAATTAGAATGCGCCTGATGGCATTGACCCAGATGTGGAAAAGATATCGTTTTCGTCTGTGAATGCTGTCGAATATCAGTTAGCGGGACCAATGGTATTAGCTGGAGATTTCAGAGATCTCGGAACTCCAGAGCACACCAATACCTTTAACAAACTCTTCGAAAGTGAGAAAATCTACAGTTGCCAACTCGATCTAGCATACTTTTAGCACATTTCGTAACCGACGACAACAATTTATCAGATGGAGTGGAGAGGGTGGGCAAGGTCGCGACACACAGCCCTCCCCTTCTCTTTTTCCTCGCCCCCTTCCTTTAGTTTTCATTGAAAAAAAATACTGAAATCAATTACCATGCAAGCATAACCCGGGTCTTCACAAAATCAACAAATGAATACAGTGGTGGGAGAATGGAAGACTTTGTTGAAGGGGGACATGTCTTCATTGATGCTTCCCCCTCCGTCGAGGCTCTTGCCACTCTCTCCACTCAGCAAAAGAATTGTATCGTGTGTTGCTGGTAAACAAAAGGTAGAGGAAAGTTGTGTTCACATTTCTACCATAGAAGAGGAGTGAGTGTGGCTATACCCCTGAGAGCCTAATGAATCAGTAAACTTTGAGAAGTGGAGGGAACTGCACACTCAATATATCTTGTGTCCTTGATTTGAACGTCATAATAAAGGACCACAGTACCCGGTATACATGTAATGCTTTACATGTGAACTGGCTTGATGGATTGCAATAACTGCATTATCGAATTCTTAGATCTGAACATTGGTGTGGACATGATAAGTTGGGTCAGTTGTTAGCCATGCCAACGAAACGAACTCGTCCTTAGGTATCCCTTCACATTTTCAACAACAGCGCTGAGAAGTCGTCATGAATGTGAATTTCTCACAGAAGACACAACTGAAGATATGATGTGGTGTTTGAGTACGTCAGTGCAATCGTTTATTGGTTTGTTGTAACAAAACGACTCTTATCGCCACGAAGGATTGCCGAGAAGGCACAAGGTCATTAGGTCAAGATGAGTTGAAAGGTCAAAGGAGGTAAAAGAATTCTGCTGCCCGCCTCATAACTTCAAACAGGAAATATGATCACATAACCCCTGTACTTGAAGAACTCCATTGGCTTCCTGTTCAGCAACGTACTAAATTCAAAATTTCCTATGTCTAACTATAGGCCCTCTATGGGGTAGCACCTTATCTCTGTGATCTTTTGAGTCGTCGTGGGGCTACCCGTTCACTTCGAAACAACTCACACGGTGAAATATATCCTCACAGCCTCTCGTCCGTAACAATTTTATGGGGGGCGTGCTTTCTCGATATGTGCTCCCAGGCTGTGGAACGGCATGCCTCGTCGTGCACTTATAGCTATTTCAATTTTAACTCGTTTTAATCTAGCTTAAAACTCACCTTTTTAGAGAGTACTTCTGCTCTTGATACAACTTTTTATATCATCGCTTTTCGGATTTTACTCTTTGAAGTTTTTGTTGATTTTATGCTAATCTTAACAGTTCTGTACCGTGTCTTATCATGTGAGACGCATTGAGATGCCTTGCCTGTAATGCTTTTTATAAGAATAATATTTACACATTACATTACGTGGGTCATCAGATTAGTTGCACGGACGAACAAAATTTCCCGTTAGGCCACCCCCCTAAAATGCTTCGTTGCTGAGATATATGGAAGATTCATAGTGACCTATGACTTGACCAGAATACATATTTTTATCCTCTCATATTGCGGACCCCACGCACAAGGATTAACCTTCATATCGGCTCCGGTTCACCAGTTATCCTGGGGAACGGCTCTTTGAAGATTACCCCTCTGACCTCACACGAACTTCAAATGCTAGCAAAAAGAATAAAGGGCTTTCCCGACATGTAGGAACTCGTCGTTGCCAACCACAACCCATACACACCTAGCATAGCATGATTACAAAATCAGGGCGTCGATCCGTTTGAATTGTGGGGGGGTACTCATCGAATGCAAATGACCATCGAAGCGGGGGTGAGCGCCACCATCGGTTGGCGGGAGCGTACAAGGGGAATTTTAGTTTTCATACCCTCCAGATCGCCGGAAACGGCACTTGCCAGACTCGATTAGACCCACCTAAATGGTGATTGAGTAAGAGACAGACAAAAAAGTTGTCCTTATGCATACTAAGATGATTTACCAATTATCACACATGGTATTTGGGGCTGCCAACGGTCCCTGGTGGGATCGAGGGAAAAAAGTATAGGGCGCGTACGGGACCATTCCAATTGGAGAGCAGTGAATATTCGGCCGAGTCAGTCACGAAGACGACTACCAGCGCGCGCGGAGCGCGCGAATTTTCTGCATGTTTCCCGGGCATTTTATCGAAAAAGTCAGCAGAAAACTGGGCAGTTTTTCACTTTGCCGTTCGCCTTTTCCAAAATTCACGGAATTTTCGCCCGAATTTTCCATCTCAGACCAAAGTGGGGAGGGGGGGGGGGGAAGGGTCTTCCCCCAAGGCTTCTGAATATTAATTACATCGCATATTCACAACGCCGGTAGGAAACGCCATTGAAAAATGTAGTACTTTTGGCCATTTCGATTTAAAATATCGAGCACTCGGTATGAAAAATGGGTAATCCTTCGACTTCGGCCCTAGTGGGGTCAGATCTTCATCTGGGGTCCGCACCTGGCCTTAGTGGACTTAAGACATCCCAACCGCGATTATTAATTCAGTAAATTGGGGGCCGCAGAAACAACTACTATGACCGAAAAACAGGTTATTAGTGGATTTCATTGCAGTTTATATACACAACTTAAATCAGTACTGATGCGCGCGAAAATTCGGCCACCAATCATAATAAAAAAACTTTTCAGTTTTACTTTGCCCAAATTTCCTCCCATTATTTCTCCGATTTGGCGAGCGCCG
This sequence comes from Sclerodactyla briareus, assembly GCA_026419785.1. Lineage (NCBI taxonomy): Eukaryota > Metazoa > Echinodermata > Holothuroidea > Dendrochirotida > Sclerodactylidae > Sclerodactyla > Sclerodactyla briareus. The sequence continues at coordinate 195,202 of JAODTK010004221.1, read as the reverse complement.
GTAACATTTATAGGGCCCTTGTGCGAGGGTTCTCAGGAGGCAGGTTTCACCCGTACCTTTGAAAAGTTGGCTTTAGGTTGCAAATTCATCGCACTAAAAGGTGCTGTCAACCAAGGGCAGTAAGTTCTCTTTCTTTATGGTTATGGCCTGAATCCTACTTCCATGGGACACCTAGTTTGGGGGCTAGGGGAAAGGCCTGGAGGTCAGGTCGGTTAGCCCATTCTAGAGAACCCAGGTTATAATTTTTCGTTTGGCCTCGTAGTCTCGTACCCGTTTCTTTCGACGGAACTTGACGTGAATGACGCAAATGTTTTTCGAATTTTGTTGCGATTCATGAAGGTTGAACACACAAAAATCGGAGGGTGCTAATTTGCACGGTTCCCTGGTATAGAGTCTATGATTTTAAAAAAATTCTTCTCATCTTCGCTAGAAATATACACTATTTCTTTGCCCTGGTCTTGTTAACATAAAATATTTTCCAATAGCACATTACATGTAAAGGAATATCTCGGATCGGAATCATGGCCAACACTTGTTTTTTGTTGACATTGAAGTTCAAGATATATATTGTTCAAGTTGGAGTGCATCGTCTATCGATTCCTTCGCTGGCTAGAAATGCGATGTCTAGGAAGCAATTTGTAAATAGTCCAGAATTACAATTGGCATCTCAAATATTTTTCACGCGGAATCTCATAGCTATCGTGCAACGTGGGTCTACAGTACTGACAGCGAAACAAACCATCGTTCGCGAAACGGCCGAGTTTTTGCATTTCTTGGACATCGATAAAATCACAGTCCAAACTTACAAGCTGACACATTTTTGTCTCAATCATCGGGCTTTCGACCAGAGAAATCGCAATTTGCTGACATTGTGGGCATTCAATCCACTTTTGGCAGGTTGTATGCCCTGAATTGTGGGCCTCTTCTTTGCCCAAGCGGTTGCCCCTCGATCTGCAAACTTGCTTTTAACTTCCATAATGTGTCGGAGCAGTCTGACTCCTCAGCGCCGCATCGTGCTATAATCAATGGACATTTTATTGTGAATCTACCTTTCTTTAAAAACAACAAATAGAATAGTCTCACTTATGTTTCTGAGTGAGAAAACTCGCATGAAAGCTTCATATCGCCAGAATATACCTTCAAAATGCATCCCTCACGACATATAGAAGCACAGTTTCAGGTCGTCTGCGCGCGCAGCGCGCGGAAACTTTGGACAATCGGGTTCGGAATAAAAGCCGCTGTGGTCTGTGTGAGGCTGCTTTCTCAATATTTTCCCGCCCACACAGCCACCTAACGGATACGTGTGTAAACGGACATGTACTTTCGTCTTCATCGAGGATCAAAAAGTGGGGGGGGGGGACATTTGATATGATGTCCCCCCCCCACTTCGAAAAGTGGGGGGGGGGGACGTGTCCCCCTGTCCCCCCAGGATCGAACGCCCATGATTACATAGATTCCTTTTGCATTCAAGAGAAACAAACCGGAAATCCAAGAGGTTAAAAGTGATTCCGTGATTTAATTCTGATAACAGGATTGCAGGAGGATATGATGAGAATCAGTGAATGGTGTGTATTAAATAAGATGGTTATTAACAATGATAAGACGAAAACGTTATTGATTGGGTCACATCACAGCGGCTAGCGTCATTACGGGACAATGCAAATAAACTTACTGTATCACTCCAGGGTACTACTCTTCAGGCAGTGAACCATGAAAAATTATTAAGACGTATAAGTCCATTCATCGACGTTGGTACTCGTATTTTTTATTACAACGGATATAATCGACCTGTCCTAGATTAATGTAGCATAGTATGGGGCACATGCAACAACGGAGATGTAGGAATGTAGGAAATTTTGAAAGTTCTCAAAAGCTGTTTGTGATATTAAATTGGCAACCTCTAGACATTCGAATGCGTATACGACGGCTTATCATGATGTACAAGTCTCTGAATGGTATGACACCTAATTACTTGACGGAGTTATCCAACTATACCCGCAACGCACACTATCATAGGTTACGATCAACTCACAGAATAATCTGTACACACAAGGTGGAAAGACTGAGTATAGCAGGCGTAGATTTTCATACATTGCCGTTAAGGAGTGGAATAGTCTACCTGCAGGATGCAAGTATGCCAATTCGTTGCCAATCTTTAAACGTTTAGTTTACAATTTATTCTCTTCTTAAACAATTTCGAGGTCATTTGTCTCATTTTATTTCATTCATCGTTTCGAACATTTTTTACCATGTTTCTATTTTACTGATCTCTCCATATGCATTTTTTGTATCGTTTTGTGCTGTACAGTTGTTTGTGTTAGGGCCTCGGGGAAGATTAGCTACATGCTAACCGAGTAACCCATTTGAAAATTTAAATAAAATAAAAAATAAATAAAATTAAATTACCTGATTTCCAGACACGGACAAATGGTAAATTCTACCTGCTCATTATGGCCAACATATGACATTCGACACAAATTCCCCAGTTTTAACGTTGACAAGACAATAGGGTTCCTGTTGTACCGATAAGAAAGCTACACACTAAATTTCATCCATCCAAGTGTGGTCGATTTATCGTGTTAACAAGCTGAAATTAGCCAAAATATATTTTTTCTCAGTTCGTGTACTCCTCATTAGAAAGATGCAACCCAACTTTAACTTGATTGACCAGCATTCTGGACATATTATATTAACAAGATTTGTCACCTTTCGACCTCACTTGACCTTTAACTTGACCCCAAAACGATAGAGATTAGAACTCATCATGATGAACCTGTATAATAAATATGTGCTTCATCCATTCAAGTGGTGATTAAGTTCACGTATTAACAAGCTAAAATTAGCCAATAGTCTAGACTTTGACCTCTCTTGACCTCAGATTACCTTGACCACATACCAAGTATGAGCTTCATTCATCCAAGTGGGAGTCGAATTACGTGTTAACAAGGCTAGGCGTCACACACACACACACACACACACACACACACACACACACACCACACACACACACACGCAAACACACACACACACGTACACCTCACACACACTCACTGTCATAACTGCATTGATCCCTCTGACTTCGCGTCAAGGAATAAAAACACAAGAATCCATTTCAAACCTATGTCTGCTTCTGGTGTCTGGCATACATTCAACACTATTTCCCCCTGTTAGGCTGTAACAACCGACAAGCGTTTCAGAAACCCTCTTCGTTTCTTCGAACTATACATCCAGCGTTTTTGAGCTATGAAATCTAAATATTTTATCGCTTCAACACTTCTAATGAATCACACTTGTGATATCCAACCCCGTTCTTTAGAGGCGTCCGAGAAGATAGCCACACGACCGACAGTACATGTTCTTTTAATTGATTTTCCACGATTGGTGAGAAGTTTCCAACGCTCGTCACATTAAAGAGCAGTTACCGACCCCTCAGAATAATATTTCATTAACGTTTCATTAACGTTTCAATAACGTTTGATTGCTTGCTGCTAGCACCAGATTAGCTGCGACATTTCAGTGTCTGAAGGGTCAATTGTCGTTCACAGATTTTCCCCCTGATTATTCCGACCTAATTGTTTGATCAAACGCGACATTTTTCCAGTGGCTAGTTCAAAAATTTCTACTCCGTTCATTGCAAGCGGTGTGCGGATTTAATAGTCTCGTGCAAGTCTGGAGTTCGTCGAATTTGGGATGTCTGTAACTGTGAAACGAATACCGATCATTTCTTACATCAGGATACTTCAGTACCTTAGGGTCTCCTGTGAATGGAGGACGAACACTTCTGGCCACCTCTAACGATATCAGTACTAGACTATCGCAAATATATGAAAGAGACTTTTTAGCAACTGCAACCAGAAGTTCGGCGCACTAAATTTGCACTGTTGTAATTAGGATACCACATTCATGTAACTTATGAGCTTTAACTTCCGGATAGTACTTTGTGTTTATGACATAGCTTAAGTCAAAGTTTTGGTGTGCAGCATGGAGCTATAATATCACCTGGAGAGGCAATTGCATGTCTAATGCTTATTTGAAGAGAAAAAAATGTCACCGTGCGAGCTACACTGACGAACAAGCAATTACTTTTGTCTGTGTAACATCGTATTAGCAACATGCAGTTCGTACTACTCTAACTTTAGAATGCAGGGAAGCTGCGGAGACAACTCTAGGTAGAGCAACCTGGATGTGGAAAGGCCAGTATGTGTGCATGTAGTATCAACGCAAGGCGTGTAATCGCCTTCCAGCAGGGGTTGGAGGACATTTTTGCTTCTATGCTCTAGGTAGGGCGACTGATGTCAAAAGTCGATTGAACATGCTTCGCACGTAGCCTCAGCAAAGTTACGTGTTGCATGATATGCTTCTCCATTCTCATATTTACATGGCAGCTTCAATCCAGTATAGGCGAGTCATCGTTGGATTGCTTGGGGTAGGTTGTACGAGCAGCGACTGTGTATTGCACTTGTCATTTGCATGACGCACTCCCAACCCACAGGACATGGACAGTCGAATGTGGGACACGGTCAAATCCGAATCGACTCACATGTAGGCTTACGTCACTTGCCCTGAATGGTCAGTCACAAATTTGTCTGATGAAAAAGCTGACCAACTATTGGGTCATTTTCAAGAGGTTGTGAGTCACCGAGTCAAGTGACTGAGGGTGTGGCAATGTGCAATGATTGTATGGATGACCTTCGACAATGACTCACTCTGTCCGGGGTATACACCCTTGCCTCCTACAATTGACAAGTGCATGTAGGTTAGAGTAACGTACCAGAATACACCATGGAGCTATTATATCAACTGGAGAGGACATTGGAGCGCGTAATGTGTGCCCTGTTCAAAGTTCCGTCAGAGAATACAAAAACTTAGAAGTGAGGAGGCGCCCTATTGCGTGTGACATCGTGAAACACATTCAGTTGTTTACTCTCTATCTGTGAATTTCTTCTACCATATGCCCCCCAAAATACCTTTGTCGCTCCATAGTAAAGATGGTATATCATAGTGCAAGATTCTGCAACACATTCAGTGAGTGTTAACCTGTTCCAGAAAACGCGGGAACGTCCGGCCCTGCTCTATTACGGAAGCACATAAAACAAACATAATTATTTCGGGAATACAAATCGATTACGTCTGACAGACATAAGGAATAAAGAATAACATCACGGAGTGAACAAGAGCTTATTATTGTGAAGCTCGAATTAGAGGAGGGTGTCAAGAGGAACATATTCTAATCTCCCGACGAGATGCGAATCACGTCGCCCGAATCAACAGTCACTATAACACTACTATAAGTGAGGGCGCTGTCGAGACTAAACTACACGGTTCCAACTGTCTTCTTTTCTGTATTGGAGCTCCAGTACAGCATGTACAGCATGCAGACACGAGTCAGCGATTAGGACTATCAGTCTCCCATGGAATTGACCTACAATATGTAATAAACATTATAAATATCTCGGTTCCTGTGAACTTCCATGTTTCCACGTGATTCCAGCACGGAAATGCTTCATTAGGATCCCAGTGCTACACAGTGAGGCAATGAGACCTGTTCGGTTCAATCAGGACACTTCATACCCATGATGCAATGCGCAAATGTATTTGCGATAAGGTTTATTGGCCGCACTGATCATTTGATCCAACGAACAATCCTTCAAAAACATGACCTGCCGTATCGATGAAGTCAGAGGCTCATGTTTCCCTAGGACCCCACGTGAATAGAATTCCTTACCCAACCCCCCAACCCCCACCTCTCTGGTCCGTACAACGAGAATATATTCAAGTAGACAGTCAGCTACTCCAATGAAACGGTCTTCTCTGCACCCCAACTATCCTCCATCGAATGCTTTTGTGGCGCAATTCACTTATACAATGAGGATGAATTCAGGCAAAAATGCCCAGCAACTGCACATCTGCTTCAAATATATTTAACTTCGGTCCTGACCTTTCTCCTTGAATGCATATCCTCCAAAATAATCCTGTTACAATGTGATGGGCTTATCCTAAACTTTTGTAGCCGAAAGACACTCTTTTCATACGGCGCGTTTTAGTACTTCTCACTAACCTACATGTATACCTTGTCAGTTGTATGAAGCACTCCATACCAGACAGAGTGAGTCATTGCCGAAGGTGGATTATACCATTATTGAACATTGACGCACCTCTCAGTCACTTAGAATACAATGACCTACACTTTCTTGAAAATGACCCACTAGTATCAGCACACTGGTGCCATGTTAGGCGTGCTGGGCTATACATCTCTGGTGAGAAATAGCTAGGAATATGCTTGGATAATTTGCGCGGATCACTACATCACAGAGGGACATTAATCCTTCGGAAGAGTCCAACGTAGAGCTGCTCGCATCGTCAGTAGTGACTAGATACTTCTCGTGGGGGGCGGGTTTTGACTAGATAACTCGTAGAACTCCCGAAACTTCGAAACCATTAAAAAGCTGATAAATTACTAAATCTACAAAATTATCAATTGTCATTTTCCATCTATCCAAAATATTCGACAACTCGCTGCCCTTCCTACTAGAAGACGTATTTGCCCTACACAGTTTGAAGATGTTGCTGCTGATGATACAATCAGAAATCGAGTCCACACGTACAGTCCTAACTACATTGAGTCCATTCCTTTGAAGATCCCAGTGTCAGTATTTTCTCCTATGTTATTGACGAATAAGTGATGGGCAGGTTTACTCGCACAGCACTGACATGGTTAGATGTCGCCTGGCGTGTCGCTATCGCTGTCTGTCACTCCATTGCGTTTATATATGATGGAGTCCTGACAACGAACCAAGAAGGAAGGAAACTTTTCTTTTCTTTGCTGTACGAATTTTGAACGTTCTGGCGACAGGACACTGTTGTTGCTTGATTGAACACAGATCTTAGTACATTAACGTGATATCCCCATTGCGACAGTGGAAATTCTGGATGCAGTTGCGGTTGCTAAAAGACACTGTCTATGTATTTGACAGAGTTTAATTCTAATATCGAATTTGATTTCTGAATTCTATATAGAGGTGGATAGAGTTCTCTGACCAACGTTCACTAGAGACCTTACGGTACTGAAGTATCCTACTGTAAGAAATGATCTGTAATTCGCAGTCGCTGTTTCTGTGTATTCCAGCACATTACGTAAACCGATGCCTAGGCTACATTGGGCCTACAAAAGTACCTCACATTCATGTGGAAAATTGTATCATAACATCCTGGATGAACGCTACCCAAAGCCCAAGTGGACCTAACGTTAGGCCCTACTATAACAATATCACCTTGCGTCGGAATTTACAGTCCAGAACACTGTGTGATGTCCTCTGAACAGCTCCTTTCGTCCGCTCCCTTCATCTATGTCAGTATGTACTGTACGTTTTTGAATGATATCTTGCAACAAATTTCAGTCGATAAAATTCGCATGCAGTAAATTCAAATATTGTGTTCAGCACTCAGAATAGAATTTCGTTTTGTTGTAAAAGTCACATTCTGTATTTTGTGAGTGGAGGAAGAAGACAGTTATGTATGGAGGATATCAAGAATGATGGAGCTCACCCCCCCCCCCCCCCACACACACACACACCCCAAACCCCAAACCTTCCTCCGGCAGTGGGTGCATTCACTACTCAGGGGTAGCCTCTGGACAACCACTGGATTAAGTTAAACGCCTTAATCAACTAGGCTATAACGAGCTCATATATGAAAACATCCAGATGCCTCACATGTAACCGACTGCGAATCAAATGCTTCATAGGCTATACAGTGTTAGTCTAACTCAGTGTAACAGTTCAAATATCACTCCTTTAGAAGTGACCTGTGGACAAAGCCTGTTTCCTCAAAAACCCATCTCCGATGAGTCTAATGGCCTTGAACTGGATATTATCAAGCATACCAAGAGAGCATTATATCTTTAGAATGAGTAACCGAATTGTCCACTCACTCTTGGGTAGCCAACGCCAAAAAAAAAAATCAAAAGTGCGAATACGCCGCCGATTTGGAATCGATTTTGAGATTTGAGAGTTGATTTGTTCTTAATTTGCTGTTCGTTTACTACCCGAAAAATGACGGTAGTGCCAATATCTGCCTTGATGCTAGTTCTAAAACCTAGGGTTAGGCTGAAATCTAATTTCGGAGGAATTCGACATCGACCATTTGGTTTTGCAAATTAGAAGGCTTTAGCTGTAACATCGGAAAATCATGCGAAACTATATTCAGAGGTTATATCTGAACAAGTCAGTGGCACTAAATGACACCAATTGTCCTGGTCCAAAGACTAGACTACATAGCAAACGATAATTATTTCTCGAAAAACTGTAACCTGATCCAATAAACAAGGTATCGCTAGTTATTCGATTGGGAGTCGACCTATTTCGCTTTGGACCTATTGCATAGGATACATTCCCGGAGTTTTCAACCCACAGATAAGTGCCCAATTCGGGAGCCAATTGTCTTCTCGAGATTCACGATTCACCTTAAGTGCCATTATCAGCTCTTTTTTAATCCAAGCATAATGCTTCAATGCATAATGCTTTTTAAAAAGAATAAACCCATCGACAAGTGTGACCAAACTGCATATCAAGTGGGACAATAGTTGTTTCCTTCAATAAACATTACATCTTTAAAGTAAAATGTGGGGCCTGATATTTCTTGGCACATGTAGTTTCATTAGAGAGAACATTTTTGCAATATATTTTGCTTTTAGGCAGGAGAGGCGTGAAATAAGACTCACTCTCATATTATTTCTGTTCTTGATGTTCTTTCTATTCAGGTTCAAAACAATGTATTATTCAGATTCCGGATTATAGTTATTTTTATAAGTCCAGAAAATATCGAACTTGAACGTATAGGAATTTGAAATTTATCCTGTTCTTATCTCGGCAAGTTACACACAATCTGTTATATAATGTGTCTTGTATTTAATGTAACGAGACCTGGGCTTAAATATTTGGTTTCGGTTTGACTACTTCGAGGCCATTTGAGGTAAATGATGGTAGATAAACTCCTTCAATTAGTAATAACTTGAAATAAATTACACCTATTACAAGCATTTCTGAATGGATCACAATCAATATAGTATATTATCAATGTCTGAAAAGAAATGATACGTGTTGTTTCTTGAAACCAGCCAAATGAGGGAACTTGCTCCAGCGAGTGGGAGCAGCCGCCGACTGGGCGAATAGTGCGATATCGTTAATTTTCCATTTCGTTGGTATATATGTTTTTTTGTTTGGTTTTTCCAGTGAACACTGAACACCCGGCCTCAAATTCCCTGTTTGGAAGATTACGTAGGCCAGCTCGGTTTAGGTGACAGTATATTATAACATTTACGTTCGTTAAAACATTCGTCGTTTTCATTTTTCGGTAACAGTTTTTCCTTTCACTGATTGCTTATATTACCCAACACTTCAGGGAATTATTCATCAATAACTCTTTACCTCTCTCAGAGGAAATATTAATTCCTGAATTCGCTTGAGAACTGGTCGTTATTCAAAACATTTTTAGCAAAATACACCTACTGAACACAATACGTCAGCAATTGAATAAATACGTTTAGATATTGGCATTTACTACTATCTTCAACGCGTTTCAGTGGTCATGACAGAGTGTTCAGTAATGTGTTAAAACACTGTTTTGTAGCGTAGATATTGAGGCTCAATCCACTGTCTAAACGGAGGTATACTCCATTACATAAAACGGGGAAAACTCGCGCCCTTCGTAAAATATCCTTGCTTTGCTACCTAAATATTCAATTAAGGGGTTGATCTGCTAAAGCTGACAGAACACATCCATAACGCACGTGGTAAGTGGCCCTCATGGGGGAAAGGGCGTTTGTGTTCTTGAGGTTTATGACTAAGGTGTATGGTTTATGACCTGAGGTTTATGACTAAGGTGTATGGTTTATGACCTGAGGTTTATGACTAAGTGTCATTAACTACATTTTCATTCAGTTCGGGTTAATGCTTCAAAAAGAGCAAACCAATAAAATGTAATTAGACGAGTTTTTTTCCTCCCCACTCCGTAATTAAGATGAAGCGTTTCTTAGAGAAAATGGCGTGATGGCATTTCTGACACAACTATTCCATTAGAAAGCCTAATTTTGCAGAATATTGGCTATTTGTTTTCGAGCGGACGGGGGGCAGTGGGAGATCTCAAATATGCATGTAACTTCCTGGAGTGTTATTGAAGCACGTAAGATTAGGAATGACTATTTTTTGCAAATAATGTTGATGAGGATGGGGTATCTACTCAACTCTAAGTGGTCGATGTAGCTTACGGTTGTTTTTAGAATTGAATATTTTCCAGAGATAGAATATAGGAATAGTAACATCACATTCTCAGTTTATTCAGACAACTGCAGGTCAGGTGCAAATATACGATGCTCTGGTTCTGAGCTAATACGGACATTGGCAGTTTGGTAATCTGTAATGTGTAATAATGTTTTATCCGGAAAACCCACCCACCCAGTGAAATGTAGTTCATCAGCCCATCTCGATTCTTCAATTAGTCGCAGTCGTGTACAATATTAATGTACCGATGACGAACGATGTTTTCAGGTATTCCAGGTTTCAGGTATATATATATTCGGCGGGTTGATTGTGGTTGATTTATGCTATTTTCTCATCTTTCTCGAATATTCACAATCTTTGAGGAAACGTTGAACCGAATTTTATATATAATCGATTCACGTCTATTCAATTAGCAACTCGAATCCACAACTCACCACCGGCAACCATTCACCCCAGAAGTACGTTAAAAGATCGGCGATAAGTGCCTTGCTCAAGATCAATTCGTCTACTTGAGATTTACGACTCTGCTCGCTATTAGTGTTTATGGAATTAGTGTGCGTGATGCGTTCCACAAAATAAAAACCCTCGATGGCTATAGTACAGGTGCACCGTAAAATTACTACTCTTTCGATGGATATTCGATAAGGGTACAGAATTCCCTCATCAAGAGTCAATACAATGTGGACGCGAGCGCACAAGCATGGATTTCAAACACGTCAACTTAACCAATTAGGTTGCCACCCTGAGTAAAGATGGGTCAATTTCACTGTGCATTAAATTTGTTGATTTCTTGTGATTCTCGTCTTTAGGAATTGCTTTGAACAGTTTTTTCTTGTTTTTCATAGCTGTTGGGTCGGGTGGGCTCTTCTAGTTTCCTTCCTTTTGTGCCTTTCTCGAGATGGGGTTGTATAAACATTGTCACAGTATATGTCCTGTTTCTGAAGAGGCGACTGTAACGAGGTTTTTAGGCTTCTTGAACATCAGAGTGTCAACGTTAGTGGTGTTATATTATATCCTCAATATACTAATACTATTAATTCACGTGTTTCCTCAACTACGACCTCTTCAGCCAAGGACTCTGACGGTGACTGTCATGATGTTCTTTGTATAGGTTCACCAGGGTCACAGAAAGCAGATACCCCCCCCCCCCACCATAGAAGAGGACTCGACACGTTTGAAATCCCAGCGGCCTACTATTCAGATTAGGACGCTGTCTCGGAAAATATATCGAAACGCTTTAGCAATTGGTGCCACTGTGGGACATCTTGTTATTAACAATCACTGTATTTATTCAGTGACATTGTATTGTACTTGGATATACGTGATGACGAAAATTTGCGTGGCGCTGACCTTATGATACAAACGTGATACTTTACGTGGCACGTCTGAACCCGCCGTCGGACAGGATTCTGATATCAATGCTAGCCGTTGATGTAAAAAGTTCACAGTGCTTTCACACGTCAGAAGATTCCTGACGATGGGAGTCAAGAATACAGGAAATCACGAGACGCATAATCCGGTGACTGAACCCATGCTTAAGCGATTAGCTCAGTCGGTAGAGCTCCATATGCAGAACCATTGATTGGCGAGTTCATGGCCTTTGAAATTGCTGTCTGGACAAGGCAAATGTCTCCTGACCACCCCACCCACTTTTAAAAGTGGATACCTTGTACGAGACTTGTGCAGAGTCGCGCTCGCCCGTATTGGCATCCTATTAGTAGTCTCCAGCTGGGACACGATGAAGTTACCGATAACTGAAATGATGCGTCGGTGTAAGAAGTGCGTGCTGTATGTACGGGGGTGACACTTCCCTTGGAAGGTCGCTTATATGAAAACGAGTATTCCGATGGCATTTATTTTCAATATCTTATGCTTGTTCTCTCGAATCATTTGTAGGCTGAATGGGCTTAAGATTGCTTTCTCTGGGGTCGAATGAATATTGGTGACTGCAATGCACAAGTAAATATTTTGAAGATTTGCTACCTGATTCATGCATGGCACCCCCTCGTTAACGAATGGGCACATTTATTGATACCGAGCTATCATTTCAAACACTTAGTATACCGTAATTGTACCCACATTCGTCGGATTCCTGAAAAAGCAATTCGAGAAAGGACATTTCATCTGACCAAGAAAAAACATATGCTATTCCCTTTGGTTATGAAAGGTCCCGACGTCAGTAACCCTTCAGACCTTCAATTTGTCAAATCCCACCTTATTTTCGATGAATGCGTCATTGTTTCCCCCGGCAGTTTATCATTTGTCCTCGACAGCAAAGCGGAAAGCGAGTGGGGGCTTTATGTTCCGTTCCTCAAACAAGAACCTACGTTTCCCAATATATTCTCCCCATTTTTCGTGAACCGGGGTCCATATTCTGCGTTGAGCAGTTTAAATAATATACGAAGGAACAGATACCCCGCGGTGGTTTGGCTCATTTTAGTTTGGTCATAGGGAGGTGCGGGAAGAAAACCGAAGATCATGTCAAGACTGTTCTTGGAGGCCATTGACACTCTTAGACCAAACAACATCTGCAGTGCAGGCTATTTTCAACCCACACATTAATCACAAGCTTGCGAATATGAATAAGTCCAATCTTCTAATTTTGGCTCAGAAAACGCCTTCGGCAAACCATTACTGATTAGAAAAAGTCGAAATCCATATCGCTGCAGAAACACAGTAGTCATCATTATTCCTTCATTTTGTTATTTGTTTTCGCTTCGTTCCGTTAGCTTCACACAAATACAACTGCAACTGTCTTTGTGACTTTACCTTGTTCCAAATTTGGACTGTTTTGGTAATTTTACTTGATGATACCTGCGAGAACCCCATCACTTATAGTTACCTTCGCAACCGATGCCATGGCTACCAGCGATGGTTAATATTAAGGCGAAATGAACCAGGCCGGCTACAAATTTTCTTCCGGCATTTTAAGATCCAATGAACAAGAATAAAACCCTTTGTGCCGCCCTCTAATTCACGAGAAACTCATATTCTGTAAAACCAACTATAAACTGGAACCTGCCTCCACTATAACCGTGGACGAGAAGTACCTGCCGGGCTTACATTAGCCATTATCAGTTTAGCTCGACTGTTTTCTCTCCTGCCGTAGAATAACTCCAGGGGAGCTTTTCTAACACCGGACAATGCCCATCCGGACACTTGACACTTCCCCGCTATCACTACTTCTCCCCGGTGTCATTTAGCTAATTTTTGGGTTCCGGCTAAGCTTTTTAAGAAAGACGATTAACTTCATCAAATGGTGTGACAAAATCATATCAAGTGGCACAACCTCTGGTCTCGGTCGTTATCTTTCAATAAAAATCTACATCTTTGCAATGTTAAATGGGGGGCCCTGAAATTCATTGCAACACGAGTTTCTCTTGGCTTTTAGGCAAAGAGCCCCGAGTGGGACTCCAAGCCTTTCCTAATTTCTTGTTTTTTGTGTTTCATTCAAGTACCTGAGATCAACTTACTATTCAATTTACGAAGCCGAAAACCTACATCTGTTCCCGGTATTGCATATCGAAACAAAATCAGTCGTCATATTCATTCTCTGGACTCCATTGGTGGCTTGAGATTCAGATCACCAGTACCGTTACACTCTTAGAATATCTACATTCCTGATTTTCTCTTTCAACTACTACTAATTTTGTTGTAATGATGCTTCGTAGAAGTTCCATGGAAAATTACCAGGTCCTTCACAATGCACAAAGACCCGAGGCTACTTTCGTACACTAAAAAGACACACTTCCATACATTTATAATATCACTTTCAAATGCGCTATACTCTGCACATGTATAATCCAGACGACACATGCTGAAAACTCCGCTCAGCAATTAAACTTAACCCGCTTTAGGATCGACATTTACTATTTGGAAACGCGTTTCCCGAGAAGTCATACCAAAGTAATGTGTAGGAAGTATTCAATTCCTAACATATATTTTGTAAGAATATCAGCGAGGCTCATCGCTTCTAAACGGAACCATACTCCATGACATGGACGGAAAAACTCGCTACCAATTGAGCAAATTATCTTTGCTACCTAGATATTGTCAATTAGGAATGATTTACCTGCTGCGCATTAAATGAGCACATCCCGGGGAGTTTTAACACAGGTGGTAAGTGCTCAATTCCGGAGACATTTGTCTTCTTAAGTTTTTGACTTCTCTTACTAAGTTCCCCATTAACTACATTTTTTCCCTTCATCCGGAATTATGCTTTCAAAAGAAAACCAAGTGGAATCGAGCGACTCCATTTATATCTAGAGTGGCACTTTTTTTCTTTTCTCCCGTCACCCGGTATTAATTGGAGTAAAAAATCTCTGAGAGGAAAATGTGGCAGTGGCATGTTTAATACAGCTATTTCATTAGGAGGTTTCCGAAATAACAAGCTAATTGTGTTTTTAGCGGATAGGGGCAGTGGGGAAAGCTCAAATTGCATGCAACCTTCAGGAGTGTCATTGAGGCACGTGCGAATAGAAGGACTATGTTTGCATAGAATGCTGATGAAGAGAGGGTTTAACCGATGTATCTATATAAATCAAAAGGTCGACGGCAGCTCCCCTTGCGTGTAGAATTTGCGTTATAATTTTCAAAGATAATATAAAGAAATAGTAATCACAATCTTATCCTAATCCGATAACTATAGGATAAGAAGGGTCAGTTTTTCAAGAGATAATATTCTGTACATACGACGCGTTCTGTTGCAGAGCTATTATGACCTTGAAATCTGTGCCATGTGTATTGGACCAGATTGAAACAATCATATACTATAAGTCCATGTTGTTATTTTTTCCGTTTTTGTTCTTACGCGACGTTGAGTTTATTTTCCATATAGGAAAGCAACAATACGTTTGTAGTTTACTAGTTCATTTTTGTTCTGCTGGTCTAGACATTTCAACCATTTGATGTCGTGGGGACGTTTGATTGTCACGCTCCCGTGGAACATATTGATATAAGAGGATAACGCTACACCTCAGCTATAACAGCCATGTTCATCAACTTTGCTCAGAAGGGCATTTTTTCATATGTGGGGGGCAGAGAATCGAATTTCATTTAAAGGCTCATCAAAGGTCAGACCTGGATACTGTACTCGTTGGCTCATCTATGCCGTATCTCCGAATATTTAACCATCATCTGCATTTGTGTTTTACTTGCAGTTTCCTTAATGTTGAATTTTTGTAGAACTCGGTAATCCATGCGAGGGCAATATGCAATTGTCTACCCCTCGTTTTCACCCTGCTCCCATGACTCCTCATTGAGCGCCAGTGAGAAGGCGCCGTACAATTCTTAAAGTATTCGGTATAGCCCGAATCCCACTAAATGAGTCGACATGTAGACGACACTCTACTGTGCTATGCAATCGGATTCATAGCGGTTTACCATGCCTACTTTCTTGCTACAAAACACTTTTTTTTTACAAGAAACGCCACATCCGATTATTTGCATACATTTTTTAACTGACAGTGTAGTATCAATTTATCAGTCTCGTCGACTGAATTAGCAGAATATCCCCGGCTCGTTTCCGGGGTAATTTATTTACTCAAGCTTCCAATGACATCCCTTCTGCTACCTCCCGGCGGAAGAATCAAATTGGCTGCCCCGGTAGCAGGAGTAAAGTTTCGGGGAAGTACCTTATCATCGCTCTAGGTAATTCTGGCTGTTGTACGCCTCTCAGCAAACTCGGCTGTAATGTTTGCACTGGGGAAGGGAACTTCTGTCTAGTGCAGCACAGGGGGGTTTGGTTCCGGGGTGTTCTCGGATAATACGAGGTGCCGGAAAGATAGGCTAGCAAGCTTAGCGCTGTCCGCAACGTGTGCCCCTGACTTTCCTTTCCTTGTCCCTGCTGTAGGACGAAATATCGAGACGTGTCGAAGATCCAATCGCCTCGTCGTGATTCAGATGATTATAGGCGTCTCAGAGTTGTTACACATATTAGTCCAGTCAACGTTTTATTTTCTTACTAAGCCAGCAGTTCCGTCTGATTAAACTCATAATCACAATCAGCGTCGCCAACGTCAACTATCCCAGTCCCAGTATGACTATGACACTCGATTCTCCGATTTCCCATTCTTTGGCAGGAATCAACAACCGTAAAGAGTTGCTGTCGATTTTCGGTCTTCAAGTGAGGTAGATCTTTTTCTCTCGTAAGTCCCCTCATTCTGACCTCTTCCGCCACCCACCGATTCCTTTCGCCTCCTCACCCGACAAATGTCACTGCTCCCGATTACATTTCCAACTTCGTGATTGAGCGATTCTGTGACACAGGTTTTAGCACATTTTGAATTCCTATGTGATTTAATTAAAAACTCAAGCATTGCATGTCCCTCCATTCATTGAATATTTACGATTGAAGCTGGATCATCATACCTACACACATTATCATCGACCCCATGGAACTGGTAGTGCCATGGCCCTTCTGGAACATTCGCCGCACGTCGTATATGTAATATATCCCAGCATACACGAAACAACGTTGTTGAAACCCGTTTTATGAACCGTTTTCGTCTAATGTTTCACAAACATCATTGTGTGTATAATTATGTTCTAAGAACTTTTTTGCAACATTTTTATCCATTATAACTATTATAACATTATTAAACGTTGGAACTGTCGTTTTCGACCATTGAAAACGTTACAAAAATGTTTTAATGACACCACATTTAAGATAATGGAAACATTAACCATTACATTGAACCTCATTTCCAATGTGTGAAAACGTTTTTGAGTTTGCTGGGATGTACCAAGAACACAACTATTAAAGATGGGAAATTCACAGTCTGAAAAGTCTACCCGTTACTCAGCACCTACAGTGATTGAGAAGTGCTAAAAAATCGAAAAATCACCCATTGAGACTTTCACTAATGTCGACCTATTTGAAGAGTAACACTACCGCTCTTAACCTATTTTACTCTGCATTGAAGAATCAAATCCATTAAATACTAAACTCACGTGACCTATGTCTTTATCATTAGTGTGTAAAGTGAACTACAATCCGGTTATAAATCTGATACTAAACACAGGCTGACCAAATATTGATGAGCGCCGCGACACGCATACCTTGCGTTCAGATATACGTTAATGGGGGTAACTTTTGGGCTGGTTCTTAGCGTGTTTTGGCCACTCATTTTGAAGGTGGTCTAATGAATTACCAGTATTTTTGTGAAGTTTAAATTTACAATGGCATTCTCGGAATTTATAGCAATCAAATTTGATTTAAATTTGGTGTGCTTATGAAACTTAACAACGTATGTTGGACTAAGAATAGATTTTTATTGGGGCAACTTCTGCCAGGTATATACCAATACAAACAGCTGTAAACATAAAAATCTATATACCTTGTAATATTTGGAAACGTGGTTTTTCTATATCATTACACTGCTGGGATTCACCCAAAAACGTTCAAAACCATATAAAATACTTCGTGAGGCCGGGAGGGTCGTGCACACTAACATGCGAATCAGCTCATTAATCCTATACTTCATTGTTTATACAAAAAAAAAATCAAACATATCTATTATATTACTCAATTCTTTGAAAATGCTTCACAGTTAACATATAACCTCACAACACTACCCAAAACACATTATTAAGTTTCAATAATAGAGAGGGCAGTCTGCCGGTATGAAACTAGAGCACCAATGGTGCGGTAGCTCAAACCGCCCAAATGTATGCCAGACAAAGTACATTATATGTGACGAATGTTCAAGATCCTGAAGGCCTACGTAGGGCAGTTTCAAACACTGGCCTATTGAGCCCCTTTTAACGACTTTTGACCATGCATGGCCCAAAAGCAGTCAATAAATATTCCACATGGGCTGCAGGGCCCACAGGGATACTGGCCTTGGGTCCTATATTCCTGACCACCCTAAAGGTACAGCTATTAGAACCATCATTATGACTGAACATCAGCACTGGTCAACAGATTTGTAGGAGATAACAATTTTGCAGTATTCATATATTTGGCCCTAGGGGCTCAATTCCCAAGACCTGCACTGCCCTCTACACAGACCGGTACATGTAACTGCGAAGAAAATCAATTGAACTTGTGGGAGAAGATGCATTTCAAGTAACATTTGTGTGGAATTTCATAAAATGGGCCAATATTCCCAAGTAACCTTGGAAAAAAAAAATCCTGAAACACCTCAAAGATAAGGCTGTTAGACCATCATTATGACCGCATTCAGCACCGTGCAACAAAATTTGTAAAGGAGAAGCATTTTGCGTGATTCTACATCGATGGGTCCCTAGGGCCCCCACTAGGGCCTTAGGACCTAAATTCCTGAGCACCATGAAAGGCTATGTCATTGGACCACCATTGTGAACTGAACCTGAGCACTGTCCAACAACATTTCTAGGAATACAAGATTTTGTTGCAGTATTCATATGAATAGGGTGCCCTATGGCCCCAACTGGTACCTTGAGCCCCAAATTCCTGGACACCCCTAATGGCCCTCTACCAAAGACCTTTACATGTTACTTGAAGAACATCAATTTAAATCTTGTGGGAGGAGTGCATTTCATTTCAAGTGCGCCATTGTGTGAAATTTCATAAATATGCCCCCGTGCCATGTGGGACCTTAAACCAAAAATCCCCTGAACCAACCAAGGTATGGCTCTCAGCCCATCACTAGCCTAAGAGCCGAAGGTCGCACTGTGCCTGAAATTCGTAAGAGGAAGCATTTTTGCGTAATTCCACATGACGGGCCCCAGGGCCCACACTGGGCCTTGGGACCTAAATCCCTGTGCACCTGAAAGGTACAGCTATTAACCATCAGTATGACTGAACATCAAGCACTGTGCAACAAAAAAATTTGTAAGAGATACAAAGAATTTTGCAATATTCCATATAATGGGCCCTGGGGCCCAAGAACGGGGGGGGCCTTGAACCCCAAAATTCCTGACAAAAACCCTATGTCCCTCTCCCAAAGTCCATTACATTAACTTGGAAGAACATCAATTGTATTTTGTGGGAGGAGATGCATCTTCAATTATTATACTGTGTGAAATTTCATAAAATGGGCCTCGGCGCCAAGTGGGACCTTGGCCAAAAATCCTGAACACCAAGGCCCGAGTACGGCTGTTAGACCCATCATTATGACAGAACATCAGCCTGTGCAACCAAAATTTGTAGAAGGAGATACATTTTTGAAATTTTACACTAATAATGGCCTATACTGCCCTTCAATGACCTTTTGTGACGTTGACCCTTCACAAGTCAAACATGTCCTATGGGCCAATAAACCTTGTTTCAAGGTTGGTCTAACATCCATCACAGTGACCGGTTGGGGCCAAAGACGGCATGTTGACACACTTGGAAGATAGATTATATAATAGAATAGATAGATAGATAGATTAGATCGATAGATAGATAATAGATTATAGATAGATAGATAGATAGATAGAGGATAGATGACATGCAGATTCCAATATTCACCAGCATAGCTGGTTTTGAGCTAAAACACGTAACTTCCACTTTGACCACGGGTGCCAAGTTACCCCCTTTTACGTACGCGCTCACAAAGTCGAACGCCGCGCAGTAATTCGAACGACGCGGTTTAGCTGTCGCAAACACGATACGCGATGTACAAGTTGCAGCACAGCGCGCGTGTAAACGTGCACAGTTATCCATTGAGCTTTAATATTAACTGGATAGGCACCGTGCAATATATTGAGGCAATCTGAAAATTGTTCACCTGCACCGGGACTTGACCGGCGATCACCTTATGTGCTACAAGTGTTTGACAACTACGGTAATGTGCGTACTCTCGTCGCGGTCGCTCGTCGTCGTCGTCGTCGTCGCGTCTACGCTTTCCGCTTAGGTTGCCATTGCGCGTGTATTCATTGATTTCAGCTTTTCGATCATTGGCTAGTATCACATAGTCCCGTGTGCTTCTTTGATGACATGCTAAACCAGGTTAGTTCCGGCCGTCCAACTGTCGATTCCTTTAGTTCCCGACGTGCAGGAGCTTCTTCAGGAAGTCTGCAAACTATCCAAGCCAGTTAAGGCGTCTCCGTTTGAGTGTTCTGCTCCAAGGTTCACTGCTTGTTATTTCCCATAAAATCATCGTTTCTCATTCTGTCTGTCGGTTATATTTAGTGAACGTCTCAATAAAGACCTTTGGAGAACGTTACTTTGGTCTTCTTTTGTTGTGAGTGTCCACAGTTCGCTGTTGTATAGAAAAATTTGAGATAGTATTCATGAGATCCGCATCTCTGTGGTTTATCATTCTCCTGCTTTGAAGAAATTTTTGAGTTTTATTATAGCACTGATAGCGAGACCTGTTCTTCTTGTGAATCTTCTTCATTGTCCCCCCGACTAGAGTTCCCAGGTACTTGCATCTCTTCCATTCTGTTCATCCATCTCTGCTGAGATCCATCTCTTTTGAAATCTTCTTCAGTGTCGAGTAGAGTTCCACCCAGGTATTTGCATCTCTTCCATTCTGTGGATCCATCTCTGCTGACTTTATATTCTTCTTCTTGTCCTCATTTATAGTGAAATACGGGCCCTAAGCTTCTTGGTACGTTTCCTAACTTCACTTTTCGTTCTCTTTCCTTTAGTTGTTGTAATCCCAGCGGATGTCATCAGCATATTGCTGATCATCATTAGCATTGGCTTTGTTATAGCTTGCTTTAAGCGTGATCTTTCATATGCTCTGGGAAAGTCACTGATTTTCTTTCTCGGAATCGCGTAGTTGTGTTCATCCTCATCATCCTCTCTTCCTTGACTTGCAGTGATTTTGCCAGGTAATAAATTGAAGAGCCCGCACTTGCACCATCTTCCCTGTGGGGCTCCAATGTTAGTTGTGAGAATATCCCCCAATTCTTTGTCTACTCAAACTTGTAATTGTACATCCTTTAGAGTAGATAGAACATGTGTAACTCGTAGCATCCAGAACTTCTTTCAGGTCTCCCAATAGGATTCTCTTTGTTATGTCAAAGGCTTTCTCATTGTTAGACGCAGTCTATTGATTGCATAGTCTGAGGATTGTAATGTTCTCCGCAAGAGGACTTGATGTGAAAGTTGCTCTGTAGTCCCCCTCCAGATCTGTATGCTGGCTTGTGAGCAAGGATTTGACTGTTGAGTTTTTCTGTGGTCCTTGTAATCCTGATTGATGGGATAGGATTGTCCTGATCACTGATAGCAGTATAAATGGTGGTAGGTTCTTGCGGAGGGTCCGCTTTTTCCCGGGTTTTGGTTTTGGTATTAGGATTCCTGTCGTTATCTCTTCTGGAAAATCTCCTGTTCTAGCCATGTGATGTTAGTGATCAGACAATGCCTTGATGGAGAATGGGGGTCCATGTTTGATTAGTTCGCTACGAATTGAAGCAGAATTTCCCCTGGACCGGACTGACAGGCGATTACATTTTCGTTGCGTTGAATTGGTTGATCAAACTGCCGTCTGTGTTACTCTTTCGGGGGGACATTTTCACGGTAGCGCGTCTGAAAGACAAGCAAAACCGCGCGTACTGCCATTTACACACCACGTTCAGCGCAGTATGGGGCGGGTTTACCGTTGGATTGCCGGCCTGGAGTTATCGAAACACGCCTTGAACGTTTTGCCCAGATATCCATTCAGCAGATAAGGATCCGTTCCCAGGCCGAAGAAAGAGAAACGAACCTGAAAACGAGGTGGTGAGTTGTAAAATATTTCATGGAGCATCTAGGTGCTTGGACGCGTTACGCCATCTGTCAGAGGGATGTACAAGACAAGGGATCCAGGGAGTGAAGGCCTCGAAGCCAAGTCATTTCGTGCATTCAACAGGCGGTCTGAGTCAAAACACTTTCACCTTATCCGGTGCCCGTTTTTTTTTTTCTGAAACATTGCTCCCCAAACCTAATGTTGTTGAGTTTTGTGTGTTTTATTCCTTCAAGATATAGCTAATGTAGGTGAGTAAGACTACATGAATAATATTTAACCAGTACCGAGAATCTGGAGCAGATATGAAAGCAAGGGGATGGGTCACGAGGTATTGCGCTCGTGCCTGGGGTTCCAGAGAATTCGAAGTCCCTGTGAGGTCCAGGAGCGATGGGAACCTTAGAGAAGAGTTTACATTGCTAGGTGCTCGTAGGTTTTCCAACGAATTTTTTTATTCGGTAAAAGTCGGAATACAATGAAACACAGAATGGAATAAATAAATACATCCAGTACACCGAATCTTAGCGGATGGGAGGGGGGGATTGGGTTCGCGGAGTTCATCTGCTTCTTTCATGTACCACAGATGGCGATAGTAATCTCTGGATAATTGCGCCCCTGGCGGCCCGCCAAGGGGTCCAGAGGCGAATACCTTCAAAAACGAAGTATATTAAGAACGAGATTTATTAGTGCATTTCAGAGGACATAAAGCGTGTATTAAAGTCTCCGCCACTACTGAAACCATAGAATTAGAATGATTGTCGTACAGGAAGCGATGCGTTGATGGGTTTGCTGGAGTAGATATGCAATCCAGCTATCGGATTGTTGCGGAGCACATTTGCTGGAGATCATTAAAAGTGAGGATTTCTTATGAGTAATGCGTACAACGGCAGCAGCTCTAGTCTGGCAGTTGTGTGCGAGAAAATCGACCCGTCATTGGACTTATACTACCCCGTACCCCTTCTACCCCTTCCATCAATAGGGGGCTTTAGGCTTTTTTCAAACGTTTAACGTTTTGCGGATCTTTCGCATAGCGATATATTGCATTAAATGCAGACTGTAAAACGCACCTCCCCTCAAGTAACATCAGAAGCAAAATGATCGATGTGATCAACAGGATCGTGTTGCAATCAAGGACGACTTTCCACAATTAAGGACGAGACAAAAAAACTACAGACCCAAAAAACTACAGACGCCATAGTTTGGGGTGACAAGTCACTGACAACACCTCTTACACAATAAGTAATTGTACCGTCCCATAACCTCACCCCCGTTTGCCCTTTCTACCCATTCCATCAATAGTTCTTCTTACTTTGTCAAACGTTAAACGCTTGTATAACCTTTCGGATAGCGATGAACTTCATTAAAGGCAGACGCTGTTAACAGCACCTTCCCGTAAAAATGACGACTGTGATCGGCAATACTGTGTTGCCAAACAAAGAACTTTCGCCAATGTAAGGACGAGACAAAAAACGACAGACCCCGCCATAGTTTGGGGTAACCACACCCTTACACAATAAAGTCTACGTACGTTACCTCACCCCGTTGCCCATTTCTACCCCTTCCATCTTATAGGTTCGTCTTACTTTGCTTTCAAACGTTTTATAACCTTTCGAAGAGCGATGGATTCATTGAAACATTACCTGTTCGATCGGTGACGGCCTGAAGCCTTATAGCCTGGGATGCTTCTGTCGAGGGATGAGTGACGGGGGGGGGGGATACTCCGTGTATGAGTTCACGATTTCGCTCCGAGATACTCAGATTGATTAGTTCATCAGGTCTTAGTGCTTCTTTTACATGACTAGAACGTAAGAGTGGTGATGAGAAGCGAAAAATTACTATTTGTTACGCTCTCATTCCCGTCGGCTTCGTTGATTTTCTTGTCGAGGCAGAAACGGAGTAGGCTACATAATACTTAATAAATGTTATGGCACATAGCAATATTACCAAGTGCAGGTATCAATTTTAGCAGACGAGGATACACTGTTGTTTGTCATTGTGAGCGCCCCCCTCTTGCTAAGCCTTTAGTCAAGAAAGCAATGTCGGTACTAGCAACTGACGAAGAGCAATCACCATGAAATGTCAATTACAATTCTAATTTTAATATACCGCGGGAGATTTCATCGTGACTTCATGCAATACGGCAAATTCCATTTTCGTCAGGTGTTGCAATATTTCGGGAATTTCATATTACATTAATCTAATAATTCGAAGCTCAAATGATTCGATCACGGATAGAAGCAATGGCTTTTGCTGTATCCTAATATTCCACTTTTCTTGAGGTTCTGGGGGGGGTTGCAAGACGATAATGGCTCTTCGATATTTATTGAAGGGAAATGTGGTTGCTTGACATCGATGGGGGAGCTGTTTCCGCGAAGGAGGATATCCTTTTATGGCCGATGAGGGGCAGAGGGCTCCAGACTTCAAGTCATATCAATCATATTTATAGGCGATGTGAGATCACGACTTGCTGGTTAAGAAATAAAAGCTATATTAAGAAGGTTTGAACTGTTTACTATACAGCTTTCAAAAGAACGAGAATAGATATCACTGTTATTTTCACTTGTTTGTGGATGTACTCTACACACTAGGATGAAAATTATCATTTAGTATTTGCTTGTTGGCTTGTCAACATTCCTAATTGAAAATATTCACTTGTGAGAAAAACGTAGACCAACAAGTATGTGGACTAACATGGTCGGGTATTGTTACCAGACAGTGGTATCTGTAGCGACACAGGTCCTCCTGAAAATGAAAACGAAACGAAGCCTTCAGTTATACGGACCCCCCCCCCCCCCCCACCCCCCCACCATTTCACCCCTTCTCCCCCCCCCCCCTCCCCCTTCACTTCACGCCGTTATGAGGGGGTAGTCCAAAGAGATAGACTGTTCCATATTCCTTGTAAATCTACTATATTCCGTGAGTTTTTATTCCGGATGTCAGTAAATTATTAAACTTCGCCGCTCGAGATGACGCGTGACAGGACAACGGCCCCTGCAGGAAAGTAGCACCTGCTTGCCAAGAACCCTTGGAGCTCAAAATCGAATTCACAGAGTCCCGCGCCCGCGCATCTGGCGTTTACCAGCTTTGTTAGATGTGATGAGATGCACACCAAAACTAGGTTGCGGTCTCAACATATGGGTTCCCTAACGGCTCTAAGTAGTGGTTTTTCAGTGTTGAGTCATAGATCATTTTCACTACTCTCACCATTAGAGGCGCGGGAATTGCCCAAGGTGGAGGGGGGGTGGAGGGGGAAAGATCCCGACCAGGGGGACGAGTATCTCGTGCCCCTGCACCTGGACTCACACTACAGTACGAAAGTAGAGTTCTGTCAGAAGCAGAACAAAGTTGACATTTCTCCTATGTTTGCGTGCTGTTTTGCTAATAGCCAAGGTTGCTATGGTAACAAAACTATGGTGGTTGAGAACATTCCACTGCTGGGTACTCATGGCGGAGTACGCAGGGGCAGTGTGGCCACCACCAAGAAGGGCTTTGAGAAAAGGTATTTTGTTAGTGGGGGTGTTAGTGTGTGTCCATTTGCGTGTCCGTTAGATTTGCGATGTTTTTTTTTTTTGCAGATATCTCCAGTTTGAAGTGGCTATGAAACAAATAACATCGTAAAAATTTACATACGCATAAATAGTCACAAACCCACCATATTCTCTCACCATCAGGCGAAAGTTATTATCTCATGCATCAACGAGGAATATGGAGAGGATACACGTGATTTTTGGCAAAGTTTTCTCATTTTTCTCAGTCACAGATTGGAGGGGGGGGGGGGGGGGCATAAGGTTTCAAAATTTTAGAAGGTCCAAACATTCCAAACAACAGGAAGAGTTTCCAAGCATTTATGCTGAAAATCTCCCGATTTTCTAAGAATAGGTTGGCTTCCTATCGTACATCCTAATGATTACGAAACATTTCAAATACGGATCAAACGAGCCCTTCAAAAATGTGCTGGACATCATTTGCAGGCTTGCTATATTCTTCACATGCCAAAACCAAGGAGCAAATAGTTAACTAGCTGGTTTTCCGAAGTATATTTAGTAAGCACGCATTCATCAACTACATGTGGAAAAAATGACCGCCAAACCATATTATCACAATTCACAGAGACAGTTTGTATTCTGCATTTCGTCATCAACGACATTCTTCCGGAATAATTGTGATGGGAAGAGGGGATGAGCTGTTCGTGACTACAGGAAAGCTTCAGGTATAAATGTACGCATTCACGTTGCAAATAGTTATCGTTCCTCAAGAGGAGCTATGACTGTGTGCACATTTCAAGTTAACGTACACACTCGGGCTCACGAAACGGGGAGGAATCCCCGACAGAGTCCCACACCCCCGCTCGAGCCACTCTCGTCACACGCGTATTCGGGACAGACACACAACCATTAGGATCCACGTTTACTAGCCTTTGGTATGACCGAACCCAGACTGAATGACTCGACCAGGCACCTTCACATTTTTATTCGGAAAAACCTCGATTCCGGGACAACGCTGCCGTGATCTTTTTTTCCAACAAAGCGAACACCAGAGTATAGGGAAACAACGGTAACCCAACTGATTTAAGGGCAGCATCCGGAAATACACATCTATGACAACTGGTCGTACTTTAAGTCACGGACGTGCCAATCGTTGTCACTGTGAGACATCGTTGATATTTACAATCACTTTATTTAATCAGTGACGTTGTGTGTACTTGGATATACGTGATGACGAAAAGTTGAGTTGCAACCGACTTTATGAGGAAAACGTGGTACTTGGCACGTCTGAACCCGCCGTCGCCGTCGCCGTCTGGTTATTATCAATCCTAGCCTTTGATGTAATAGTTCACAGTGTTTTCAAAGGTCAGAATATTCTGAACGATGGTGAGTTAAGAATACAGTAATCATGAGAACGTACAATCCGGTGACTGAACCCATGCTAAGAGGCGGATGAGCTCAGTCGGTAGAGCTCCAGACTGCAGAACCATTGATTGCGAGTTCAGGGTTCGTTGAAAGCCCGAGGACCTTTCCGCAGTGCTGTTAAAACCAGCCATGTCTCTTAACCAGCCAACAACCTACGTGTAAAGTTGGTTACCTTGTGATGAGACTTGTGCAAATTATCGAGCGCCGTATGTGGCAGCCCTATTAGGAAGTCCCGCTGGAGACACGATGAAGTGACGTACTGAAATGGTGCGTCGGGAGAGAACAAGTAAGAAGCTGCTGGCTGTATACTGGTATAGTATGGGGTGACAGGTCGCTTGGAAATGCGCTATATGAGAACGAGATATCATATACTGCATGACTGCAATAAAAAAGTCACGAATTCATTGCCTCAATAAATAGCTATCAGATGCATATTTTTTTTACTAACGCAAGGATTTCAGAAAGAATTCGCTGAATCAAACGTCTTCATTTAGTAAGTCTGTTGCACATCAGAGTAAGGTCATATGAAAAAAACATTATCCGTTTCCTAGATTTATATTTGCTCGTTGTGGAGATAACAACCAACTTCTTCAATAGTTTTCCTAGTACTTGGGTTGGTATCTTAAATTGACATCTTAAAGTTCCAATCAGCCTTTGTTTCATGACCTCCTTTCCAGCCACGAAGCTACTGTTCCGTTCACGTCTACTTCAATATCAAATCGATAAAGGTATGCGCGAGGCCGGCAGACGAATGAACAGAACAGCGTTGAATAGGGCTTGAATAGTATTTCTCGATGCTCCAATACGTTTACGTTAGTTATTCTCTCGACTCAACAGGTATGATCTTAACTCCTGACTGATCTCGCTTTCATCAATCAAACTCGGCCTCCAAACTCTCACGGAACTCAAACTCCCAGAAACTTCAGACCTGAACTCTCTAGCGAGAACATCCATATTTAAACAGGGAAATAATATTATTAAGGTATAATCGTTTCCGCCGGAAACGGGAACGCTTACGTTGGACATGCCGACCCTCGGATAGCGGGATATCCCCTTCCGGGTTAGCGTAAAATACTGGACGTCGACAGTCCAGAACCGTTTCGGGTTATAGGGGACGTCAGGTATTACGGCTCATGCTGAAGGGATTTATTAAACAACAGGGTATTAGTGATCGGAAGGGCCCGACCCGTTACTCGAAATTGAGTGATGTCATAATGATAGGCAGGGGTAAAATCGAGTCACCACACGAACTCGAATGACCGTAACACTACTCATACTGTAGTTATCTATTGTAATGATGATATGGAAACTTCAATTGGAACATCTGTTGAAACGATAGTAGTTAGGTTAAAATTCCGTATTTCTTGGATATGTACCTGTGGCGAAACTAATATATTTGTTACGGCCAGACGGCTTTTTTTTTAATTCGCTGATCACCATTTTTCTCCGAAATAGAATTGATTGAGTGATGTAGTTTGGACTCGAAGTTCTTCTTGTAGATAAGATATCGAACGATGGCATTTATTTTCAATATCAATAATGCTTGTTCTCTCGAATATTCCAAATGCTGTGAAGGAGCTTGAGGATAGGCTGTCCTGTCGCCACGAATGATTGGTGAACATACACATAATGAAGAGTTGAATGATGTGCTACCTGAATCATGTAAGAACATTTCGTCTTCCATATATTCTATTCTTTTCCTCTCTCCTCGCGGAAAACCCCAGGAGGTATCTCGCGTTGAGTCGTTCAATTTATACAAGGAACAGATACCCCCGCGGGTTCTTGGATCAATTTAGTTGGGTCAGGACAGAGAAGGTTCGGGAAGGACCGAGTTCCTCACGAAGAGCTGAACCACAAACAATAGGGAGACAACAACAGAACCAAGAAATGATCCCAAAAGTCATGAAAGGCAACGTTCAAAGACTGTTTTTGAAAGGATTAAAAATCGTTACTAGACCAGAAACATCATCAACAATACTTCGAGAGACCAATCCTGTCTAGAGGCATCAGATGCAACGCCCTCTGCAAACATTAGTGAATTTTCTTATACAAAAAGGGGGAAATTCAAAACATGCTGAAACGCATCATTCAGTTATTCCTTATTTGTTATTTGTTGATCGCTTAGTTCACGTTCAGCTCACACCAAATCCAAATGAACTGTCTTCTTTGTGACTTTTACCTTGTTCCAACAGTTGTGGGACTGTTTGGTTAATTTCATTCAAAATATCTTCAACAATCTTCGCAATTTGTCCGGAATAATGTCTTTTCCCAAATCCACGTTTTTCTAATGCTTGCCGAAATGCAGCAAGAACGCCTTTTTTCCTCTGAATGAAATTCAATCGGTTGTATTTCGTTGGTTTGTAGGAAAACGTGTGTTTTGTGAGTTCTCCCTGTTCAAAATTTGAACATTCCAAACTCGAGATATCGGCGAAAACCCTCATGATTGTTATTTTTTTTGCAATGATAATATGGAGACCAACATCAGTTGAATTATTGGCGAAAGGCAAGCCGGCGACTATATTTTCCGCATTTCAGAGACAATGAAACAAATAAATTCCTGTGCGCCCTCTAATTCACAAGGAAAATCATATTCTAAAACCAAAAGCTGGAACCCTAATCCCCTAAAACCGTTGCATGGAAGAACGTACCCGGGACACATAGCTATGTCAGTTAGTCGACCTGTTTCGCTTCGGATTAGAATACATCCGGGGAGCTTTTTAACACACGGACAAGGTGCCAATCGGAGCCATTGCTCTTATCGCTATTTTACTACTCTCCCCGGGTGTCATTAGCTATTATTTTGGGTTCAGGCTTATGCTTTTAAGACGATTAAGCTCATTCCAATGGTGTGACAAAATGCATATCAGTAGCACACCTATGTTCTCCGTTATCCTTCAACAACAACTTCGCTTTTGAGGCAGAAGATGGGCACCGAGTGGGACTCCAAGCTTTCCTGTTATTTTGTTTTTGTGGTTAATTCCGAGTACCTGAGATCAAAGAAGTACAAGTTCAATTTTCGAAAGCCGACATAACCTACATCTGTTTCCGGAATTGCTGTCAGAAAAAAACAAAAACAGGTCATCAATTCGTTCTCTTGGTAAAACTTTCTTCTCAACTCCATCTGGTTGCTTAAAGTAAGCGAATCTTCAGAATTCACCAGTAACTCTTTACCACTCTTAGAAGATATAAATTATGACTATTCTTTCAACTATACTCGTTGTATGATGCTTGTAGGGAAGTTGCATTGGAAATGGAAAATACCAGGTACCTCAGATCACAGAGAGCCAGACTAAATGTGCAGTGCACTAACAATCTATTAGAAAATGAACACACTTCCATGCAGTATTTGTCATCACTTTCAAATACGTCTATACTCTGAACACGTTTAACAAACGAACACATGCTGGAAACAACACGTTAAGCAATTAAACTTAACACATTAAGTATTTGACATTTACGATTCGAGGTGTCCAGAAAGTACCAAAAGTCATGTTTAGAAAGTAAAATAACAATTCCAACAATATTTTGTAAGATATATAGCGAGGCTCAATCCGGTCTCTAAACGGAGCCATGCTTCATTACAGGCGAAAAAACTTGCGACAATTGGGCACAATCCTGGATACCTAGATATTCATTAGGAGGTGTTCATTGCTGCCTTCGAAAAGAGCACCATCACGGGGGGGGGCTTTTAACACAGGGTGTAAGTGATCCTTCCAGAGACATTTGTCTTCTCGAAGTTTATTACTTCTCTTGCTGAGGTGTCCGCAACTACATTTTATTCAATTCGGATTCATGCTTTCGAAAGATCAAAAAGCAATTGAAATAGAGCGACCGTATTTAATCAGTTGCACGATTTGATTCTTCCTCGTTACCCTGTTGTAATGAATCGAAGCATTTCAAGAGGCAATGTGGCGGATTGGCATGTCTGATACCAGTTATTCCAGTTATTTCATTAGGAGGTTTCTGAAAAAACAAGCTATTGTTTTCAGGCGACAAGGGGCAGTGGGGATCTCATCAAAATTATGCACCGTCGGGCGGTGTCATTGAGGCACATGCGAATAGAAATTACTATGTTTGCATAGAATGCTGAGGACGAGGAAGGAGAGAGGGCCTTTGACCAATGTATCTATATATGTACGTCGACGTAGCTCACACTTATTCGTAGAATTGCGTATATTTTCAAGGATAAAATATAAGAAAGAGATAGTAACCTGACCATCTTTTCTAATCGACAACTACAGGATGAGAAGGGGTCATGTTTCAAGAGTATATAATCTGAATACGACCGTTCTGTTGCAGAGTATATGGACCATGGAAATCTTGTTGGCCATGGTTTTGGACAAGATTGAAATCTCAATATACTAGAAGTTCCATATTCCTTATTCGGTTTTTTTTTTGTTTTTTTCTTTTGTTTTCTCGAAACGTTGAGTAATTTTTTTCCACATAGGAAAGCAACTCAATACGTTGTAGTTTAAGTTATTATCTTCATTCCGTTTGCTGTCATAGACAGTTCACCCCTTTCATGGTGTAGGACGTGAGTGGACACGACATGTGTGAGGAGGATTAGGCTACACAGTCAGCTATAACAGTGACTTAGAAAGCCATGTTCATCAAAAATTGCTAGAAGGGCAGTTTTTCATAGGGCATTGGTGGGCAGGGAATGGATCTAATCAAGGCTCAGCAAAGGTACAGACCTGGATACTGTACCGTGTCATCTCCGAATATAACCGAGTACCACGGCATTGTGTTTTACTTGCAGTTCCTTAATGTTGAATTTGGAGAAATCGGTAATTCCATGCAGAGGGCAAGAGTTGCAAATTGCCCTTACCCCCGTTTTCTCAGGCTCAATTGATCTCCATACTGAGCGCTCAGGGAGAAGGCAACGTGTACATTCTGAAGAAAAAAAAATTTGGTATAGCCCGAATCCCACTAAATAAGTCGACACATTGGTAAGACGAACTCCTAACTGTTGCTAGGAAATCGGGTTATTCGCGTTCATAAGGACTGAAGTTATTGCTACACTTTTTGTTACAGAGAATGAGGGCGCACGCCACATCCGAGTATTTGCAATAAATTGTAACTGACAGTTAAACATCCAATATTATCGTCCCGTCGACTCAATTAGCAAGAATCTATGTCTAAGTGGGGCTACGTTCTGTGTATATTTTCTACAAGATTTCCAACTATACCTGCGGGCTGATGGGCCTGTTGGTTTTCTTCGCAGGCAGGAAGAATCAAATTGGCTGCCGGTTTGGAGCAGGAAGTAAAAGTTCGGTAAAAAAATTTCTTCGCTCTAGCTAATTTGGATGTGCAGGTGCGGCTAAGCCAACTCGCTTGTAATGAGTACCTGGTGTTTACACTGGGGAAGGAAATGACTTTCTAGCAGGCACAGGTCCGGTCGTCTGGGACATTACCGAGGTGTCGGGGAAGATAGGCTGCAGCTTAGCGCTTGTCGCAACCGTGTTGCCCCTAACATTCCTTCCTTGTTACTAGGTAGGCCTGAAATACCGGACGTCTCGAAGAGTCAGGACACCTGTCGTCGGTTAAGATAATATATAGGCGTTTTTCGGAAGTTGTTTCACATATTAGTCAGTCAACTTCTTATTTCATACTAATCCGCAGTTCAGGGCTAATGAAACTATAAGAGCGTCGCCACTGGAAATATTGAAGGAGCGTTAGTCAACTTCTTATTTCCTACTAATCCAGCAGTTAAGGCTAAGAATGAAACTATAACAGCGTCGGCCAATGGAACTATTGAAGAGCGTTTCTCCGATTTCCAATTTCTTTGCAGGAATCAACAACCGTAAAGAGTTGCTGTCGATTTTCGGTCTGTAGAAGGAGGTAGATATTTTTTCCCTCATAGGTCCCATATCATGTGACCTTCTTCCCGCCCTCGAATTACTTTCGCGTCCTCACCGACCAAATGTCACTGCTCCGTTACTTACCCAACTCGTGATTGAGCTAGTCTTTGACACATTATTCTTGCACATTTTGAATTCCATGTGAATTTTAAATTACCAGCAGGCATGACCGCCATCATTGAATATTTACGATTGACGCAGGATCACCTGCCTGACACATTATCATCGACCCAATGGAACTGGTAGTGTCATTAGCCCGTCTGGAACATTCAGTCGGTCGCAGTCGTAGATAAATATAATCCCAGCAAACACAAAAACTTTGTTGAAACGTTATTAAAATGTTTCGTCTGATGCTTTAAAAACATCATTTTGTGGTTTTAGTGATAGTGATTATGTTAGAAGAACTTTTTTGCAACATTTCATCCGGTCGTAACAATACTATAAATTATTAAAACGTTGGATACATGTTTCGACCATTACAAACGTTTTAATGACGCCATATTTGAGGTAATGATGAAAGATTTTGGAGCTATTTCAAAATGTTATGAAATATTGAAACGTTGGTGCTTGCTGGGATGTACCATGACGAAGAATGGTCTCAGGTATTTCAGGTTTCAGGTATATATACCTATATTTGGCGTGTTGGTTGCTGTGTTCAGGTTTCAGGTATATATACCTATATTTGGCGTGTTGGTTGCTGTGTTCAGGTTTCAGGTATATATACCTATATTTGGCGTGTTGGTTGCTGTTGTTTGCGCGCTATTTTGCAGCTATCTTCATCATTCACAAACCGTGAGAGAACGTTCGTCCGAATTCCATATGGAATTGGTTAATATATATTCAATTAGGAAACGCGAGTCGACATACCACTGGCAACCATCATCAGAAACAATTGCTCGGCGATAAGTGCTCTTCTTGAGATAAATTCGTTGTCTTGAGATTTACGTTTTTTTGTGCACTAAGTGTTCTCAGGCTTGGCGCTTACATTATGCGTGATGCTTTTACCAGATTAAAACCGTCAATGGAAATAACGCAGATGCACCTTATAGTTCTCATTCCATCGATTGATACTTGGTAGAACTGAAGTAGTATATCATTTCCGTCATGCTCATTTGATGTTTGACATTTGTTTGAACACACTATAAAGATGGGAAATTCACAGCTGGAAAAGTTACTCCGTTACTCAGCAACTCAGCAACTTAAAAAAATCGAAAAGTCACCCATTGAGACATTTTCAATCTGGGGACCATCGGAAGAGTAAACACTCCGCGCTCTAACATGTTTACTGCAATGAAGAAACAAAAGTAATGTATGATATTAAACGATTTTAATTTTAATAGAAGATTACTCGATATGACCCAAAATGACATATTTCATTTTGCCTTTAGAGCCATATCAGTTGGCTATGTTGCCGATAGCTGCAATTCTCCCCTTAATAATACGACACATGTTACATAAAACGATTTTATTAACTCCGCCTATTCACAGGAACCCATAATTCAAGGAAAAGTTCCCTCCCAGGTTTTTCCACTTTGTCCCCAGATATCCAATCAGCAGATGCGGATCCGTTGAGGAGGTCTGATCAAAGCTTTCACATTATCTGGTGCCCGTTTTTTTCTGAAACAATGCTCCAAACCTTTGTTGTTGTTGTTTTTTGTGTGTGTTTTTTAGGATATAGCTAATGTAGGTGAGTGAATTATATGAATAATATTCAACCATACCGAGAATCTAGAGCAAATATAAAAGAAGGGGATGGGTCATCGAGGTATTGCGCCTCTTGCCTGGGGTTCCAGAGAATTCGAAGGCCATGTTGAGGTCCAGGAGCGATGGAAACCATTAGAAGAGTTTACATTGCTAGGTGCTCGTAGGTTTGTTTGTTTTAATTCCTAATTCGTTAGAAGTAGGAATATAGTAATATGCATCCAGTACACCGAAAAAATCGAGGGGCGGAAGGGGGGGGGGGGGGGGATTTGGGTTCGCGGAGTTCATCCGCTTCTCTCATGGCACCTCCAGCTTGGTGAGAGTATCACGGATATATTGCGCCCGGGCGAACGCCGAACCTTTGTCGGGGGTCAAGAGCGAATATCCTTCAAAACGAAGTAGTAGATAAGAACGAGGATATTATAGTGCATTCAGAGGACATAAAGCGTGTATTAAAATGTCTCAACACTACTCAACCATAGAATGTGGTCCTACAGGAAAGCGATCGTGTGATGGGTTTACTGGAGTAGTAGATAATGCAATCCAGCTATCGGATGGCGCGGAGCAAGCACAACGGCACATTTGCTAGAGGACATAAAAGTGAGGATTTCTATTGAAGCAATGGAGTACAACGCAGCCAGCTCTAAAAGGTTGGCAGTGTTTGCTATAAATCGACCGTCATTGGATTAGACTTCCGGAGTATATTCAGTTCATTTTTGCTTGATTCTTCAAAAGATTTGTACCTAACACTTGAAACAGGAAATCAACAATTACCTTCCATTAAGGAATCAAGCCATAACAAAACAAAAAAGTCCGACGTTCTCAACTCTTATCATTGTGTCGATATTAGTATTTCTGCAAATAGCTTGCAATTGTTATACGGTGGATGAAACATGTACATAAATTGCAGTACGTCTTACCACGCCAGTTTCCCCCTAGCAACATCAGAAGTAAAGTTATCGATCGTGATCGACAATATTGCGTTGCCACATAATCGACTTTTGCAATTTGCAAGGACGAGACCAAAAACTACAAACGAGCCATAATTTTCCCCCCCCCCCCCCCCCCCCCGGTGCCCCCACCTCTAACAATAAGTACTTGTACCGTACCTCACCCCGTTACCCCTTTCTACCCCTTCACATCAATAGGTCGTTCTTACTTTTTCAAACGTTTAACGTTTTGAAATCCTTTCGCATAGCGATGGAATTTCATAAATTGCAGACACTGTTACACACGCACCTTCCCTCAAGTAACATCACAAGCAAAATGATCGATCGGATCAACAATTATGTGTTGCCAAACAATGACGACTTCGCAATGTAAGGACGAGACAAAAAAAATACAGACCCCGCAATCGTTTGGGGTGGTGGACCAAGTCACTGACCACCACCTCTACACAATAGTGACCTTTGTACCGTACCTCCCCCCCCGTGCCCCTTTCTACCCCTTCCATCAATAGGTTCGTTCTTACTTTTCTCAAACGGTGTAAGTTTTTATAACCTTTCGGATAGCGATGGACTTCATAATTGCAGACGCTGTTAACCACGCACCTTTCCTTAAGTAACATCAGAAGTGAAAATGATCGATGGTGATCGCCAATATTGTGTTGCAAAACAATAGACGGGAATTTGGCAATGTAAGGACGAGAAAAAAAAAAACAACAACTACAGGCACGCCATGTTTGGGGTGGGTAACACACTCTACACAATAAGCACTATGTATCGTCCCTCACCCCGTTGCCCTTGTCTACCCCTTCCATCTTTAGGTGCGTGCTGCCTTGCTAAACGTTTTTATAACCTTTCGGATTAGCGATGGATTTCACTTGAATCCAATTACCTGTTCGATACGGCGGGACCTGAAAAGCCATTATCAGCCTGGGATGCTTCTGTCGAGGTGATAAGTGACCTCTCCGGGGGGGGGGGGGGGGGGGTGGTATACGCCGTCCGTATGAAGTTTAAACGATTTCGCATCCGCAGGTACTTCAAATTGATAAGCTTCCATTCAGGTCTGGTCTTGTACATGTATGTTAGAACCGTAATAGTGGTGAGCCGAACTACTATTTGTTACGACTCTCATTCTCGTCGGCTTCGTGATATCTGGTCGAGGCATGATGAAACGGATAGGCTTAACCAATACTTGACATTTATTGAACCGGACAATGTATGGAAGAGGAGAGAGCAATCACCAAGTGTCAGGTATCATATTTTAGCCCGACGGACTGTTGTATGTGAACTAAGCCTTTAGTCAAGAAAGCAAGTCGTGTATTAGAACTGGCGAAGGCAATAGATCTTCCATGAAATGTTCAATACATTCTTAATTTTACTATACGCGGGAGACTTTCGTCGTGACTCAGCAAACGGTTACCTTCCATTATTTGTCAGGTGTTGCAATATTTCGGGAATTGATATTACATTAATTATTAATTAGAATAGCCCAAATGAGCGATCACGTGATAGAAGCAATGGCTTTTGCTGCTCTCCGTCAATATGCACTTTTGTTCTTGAAAAGGACGGAACTCACGTTACACCGGAAAGTTGCGAGTTGAACAGTTAAAGGGTTCATGGGCAGTTGGCGCTCCCCCCTTCATTGTAAACAGTTATTTCATACTTTTAGTGTTTTGAGCATGATAATATTTGTATTCTGATCCATCATAACAATATTACAATTTAAAAAATATAGCGCGAATTAGCTGGGGTTGCAAGACGATAATGGCTCTTCGATATTTCTTGAAGGGAAATGTGGTGCTTGACATCGATTGGGAAGTATGTTTCCGCGAAGGATATTTCCTTTTATGCCGATGAGGGGCAGAGTGGGCTTCCAGACTTTCAAGTCATATTAATTCATATTTATTAGGCTATGTGAGATCACGATTGGCGTTAATAACATAATAATGCTGATTAAGAAAGGTTTGAACTGTTTACTATGCAGCTTTCAAAAGAACGATGAATAATTCACTGTTATTTTTCACTTTTGTATGTAATCTACAACTAGGATGGAAAATTATCATTTATTATTTCTGGTTGTCTCTGTCAACATCCTAATTGAAATATTCACTGTGAGAAAACGTAGACCGAACAAGTATGTGGACTAACATGGTCGGTTATAGTTACCAGACAGTGGTATCTGTAAGGCACAGTGGTCCTCCTGAAAATGAAAACGAAGCCTTCGGTTATACGGAACCCCCCCCCCCCCCACCCCTTCCACCCCTTCTTTATCTCCCCCCACCCCCCTTTTCACTTCACGCCGTTATGAAGGGGTAGTCCAAAGATGAATAGACTGTTCCATATTCCTTCTATAGTACATCTACTATTATTCCGTGAGTTTTTATTCCGGATGTCAGTATGCATGACGCGTGGAGTACAGCGGCCCCTTGCAGAAAGTAGCACCAGCTTGCCAAGGAACCCTTTGAGAGCTCAAAATCGAATTCACAGAGTCCGACGCGCCTCTGGCGGTACAGTGTGTTAGAGTGAGGAGGGACTGCTCAATGTGGTTTGCTCAGTTGTTAAGTACAGATCATTTTCACGTTCACCCATTAGAGGCGCCGGGAATTGCCCAACGTGGGAGGAGGAGAGGCAAGATCCCGACCAGGACGAGTATCTCGTGCCCCTGGACATGACATCACCGACAGTTACGAAAGTAGAGTTTTCTGCTCAGAAGCAGAACAAAGTTTGCCATTTCTCCTACGTTTGCTGTTGCTGGTTGCAATAGAAAAGGTGCGGATGGTAAAAACAACTACGGTGGTTGAGAACCATCCACTGATGGGTACTCCATGGCGGAGTACGCACGGGTGCTGTGTGGCCCACCACGACAGTCCGTAGATTCGCCATATTCCGGGAAATAATTTCTCCTTTTTAGGAGAATTTAATAATTTCATATGAGTCTACCATATTGTATTTTACCCACAATGCAACCTTCTCCTAAATGAAAATATATAGGAGACATTTATTTCCACCCTCTTGAAAAATATTCCAGCCCGATTCTTCAATTTTCATTGAATATCTCAGGAGCCCTGTTGTCCCGGTACAAGAAAGAAAGCTTTGTTTAGATTGGTAATTGTCAATGTAGATTTCGAGATATTTGAATAAGAAAACTCGACTACTTCCGGGTGTAGCTTTTTGGGATTAGATTTGTCCAGTGTCCTGACAGCGATTCGTTGTGATATAAACTGTGGGTTTGATGAAGAGAGTGACACTGACTGTATAGTCGTATGTCAGGCTATGGAAACACGCGTTACTGTAAGATCGACCCTAATGTAAATTAAAGGGTTGTCATCAACTGGAAGAATGTTTGTATCTAACGGTCTGAGACAATGATATTCATACTGTGTTAACCATACGATTCTTCCCGAACAGGTGAATTGCAGAATTCTCCTACAGGAGAATTCCCGGACTGAATGAGGGCTTTCGAAAAGGTATTTGTTAGTGGTTGGGTGTTATTGTGTGTTCCATTGGCGTGTCTGTCAGATTTTCGATGTTTTTCGCAAATAATAATAATAATAATGGGGACTTGATAGAGCGCCTATTGCAAAAAGCCTCTAGGCGCTTTACAAACCTAATAAACAAAAAAAGGAAGGCGAAGGGAGGAAACAGAAGAAGGAAGAAGACACAGAGAGGAACAGAAAGACAAAACAAAGGGAGAAACACACAACAAAGGCAGAACAAAAGGATTAGTCAGACAGATAATGCTGGGTGAAGAGGAACGTTTCAAGACGAGACTGGAAAGTAGACACAGTCAGGGCCAGACGAATAGAGTTGGGAGAGCATTCCATAAGTGAGGAGCAGCAGAAGCAAACGCCGATCCACATAGAACTTGGTGGACGAGGCGTGCCATGAATCTGAGCTGATGCTTAGATGCTGACCTTAAAGCTCTAGAAGGAACATGCAGCTGAACAAGCTCTGAGATGAAATCAGGAGCCATACGTTGACAGGTTGTTAAGTGAGGAGTGGTCGGATAGAATTTTTTAAAAAAGCAATTCTCTCCGATTCTCGGCCTTATAGGGACCCAGTGAGCCTGCAGAGCCGTGGAGTGATATGCAACACAACGGGAAACACAGAGAACAAGTCGAGCAGTCAATGTTTTTCACGCGCTGAAGCATTGTTGATGAGGTTTGTCAGGGAGGCCAGAACAACAAGGAATTCAGGGCATCCAGCCTAGATGTGACCAAGGCATGGATCAGCATGGTGGTGTCTTCTGATTCGAGGTACTGACGAATGTTCCCTATCATTCTAATAAATTGCGGCTTTCAGAAGCTTTACAAAGGGTTCGCACATGTCTAGACATTTTCAAAATAGAGTCCATGATTATTCCTAAATTGCGAACTTGAGATACAGGTTCGATGACAGAGTGGCCGACGTTGATGGTAGGCGCAAGAAGAACTACTGAAGTGTGAAGAGAAGTAAACAAACTCTGTCTTCTTGTCATCAGCACCAGCATCGGCCCATGATTTCTGTCGGTGATACATGCTTCCATCTGATTCATAGGATTCATAGCGACTGCAACGATCAGAATGGTCGAATGGCAGATAGAGCTGAGTGTCGTCAGCATAGGCGACAGACTGGATACCGTGGGGCTGCAACAATGTTTTGTAGTGGAGCACTGAAGAGTATGAAAGCAATAGGCCTAATGACAGATTCCCGGAGGGACACGAACAATCCGAAGGTAGGACGGGACTGTATTATCAATAGTAACAGCCTGAGTTCGACCGCACAAGTCGCTAGAAACCACTCAAGGCGCCTTACCAGTAACACCGTCTCTCTCAGCAAGGCGATTGATCAGCTTAGAATGGTCTATGGTGTCGAATGCAGCACTAAAATCGAGCAGAACCAAGATAACTTCGTTGCGCCTATCAAGCGCACATAAGCTGTCGTTCTGTACACGAAAGTCGTTTTCGGTGCTAATGAACAAGGACGGTTAAGCCGACTGCATAGGGGCATGGAGCTGGTTTTCAACAAGATATCGTTGCAGCTGATCGACAAAGCCACTCTTTCAATAACTTTCCAGAAGAGGAAGATTGAAATCGCGGGCGGTGTTGCGAAGCTCTCAGCATCCAAGCCTGTTTTTTTTTGTTTTTCAGCAGCGGAGTGACACATGCATGCTTCAGCGAAGATGGAAAAACACCGGCAAGAACAAGGAGTTGTTTATCGATCCAGTAATAGTAGGAAATAACAGGTGCGAAAAGATCTGAGAAAGTTGGCCAAGGTAGAGGATCCCAAGAGCCGGACTTTAATAGTGGAGAGCTATGATGATGCGGGAGTCTCATCTTCGTCAGAACCACAGAAAAATTAGTGAAGCTGGTCATACAAGACTCAGTAGCGGCCATAGAGAGGAGCGGTGTATAAACAGGATTCAGACCATTAAGGAGTTTCATGACCTTACTGCAGACAAACTCATTGAGAGAATTTGCCAAATCCTCAGCTCCATCCTCGACCGGCAACGTGAGTTTTGTGCCTACGGGAGTTTATTGATGACACGAAACAGGTTCCTTTGATCGGACTGTGAGATAAGATCAGTGTGATAGTCGGCTTTCACAACGTGAAGGAGGCTTTTGTAATGATTACAATGTTTATATAGATTTCCTTATCTACAGCAATTCTGGACTGCAGCCACTTGCATTCAAGACGACGCCGCTCTCTCTTGGCAGCACGGATAGTCATCAGAATACCAAGGTGCATGAGGACGAAGAATGACACTTCTATGCACTCAAATGGTGCCATGGCTGTCGAATGCACTAGTCAGGATGTTGTTATATTCACGGACCAAGGGATCGAGGTCCATAGCAGGAGGATGAGCGAAAGCGAGGACTGGAATGTGAGCGTACATGTCATCAACGCTGACATTATGTAGTGAAGCGGGCGTATTGCTTGGAGCACGGTCCAGGACGGCAGATGTTAAGACGGACAACGATTGATAGTGGTCTGATGGTAAGCCATGCTGTACACTAGGACAACTTACAAGGTAGTCAGCCTCCCTGGAGAGAGTAGGTCCAGCATGTGATTACAGGTATGCGTGGGGTCAAGGGAGATGTGCGCAGATGGTAAGTGTCAACAAGTTGAGAAAATTAACGGCATCATGGTCATCACAACATCACAAATATCTTCCAGTTTGAAGTGGCTGAACATCGTAAAATTTTACATACGCCTAAATAGTCACAAAACACACATTATCTCTCACCATCAGGCGAAATTTTTTATTCCTCATGCAATCAGCTGAAGAGTATGGAGAGGATAACCCGTTATTTTTGGCAAAGTTTTCTCATTTTTTCTCAGTCACACGATAGGGGGGGGGGGGGGCTGAGCGGTTTCAAATTTTAGATCAAGGTACAAAATTTAAAACAGAACGGTTTTCCAAGCTTATGCTTGAAAAATCTCCGGATTTCATGAATAAGGGTTGTGCTCCTCTCAGTACATCTCAAATGATTACAAAACATTTCAAACACGATAAAAGCATTCAAAAATGCGCTGGAATCATGTGCAGGCATGCTCCTATTCTTCACAAGCCAAACCAAGGAGCAACCAATTAGTTAACTCGCTGGTTTTTTTCGAAAGTAATTCGTAAGGCACGCATCATCAACTACATGTGGAAAAAATGACCGCCAAGCCATATGTCAGTTCACAGAGACCAGTTTGTACTCTGCATTTCGTCATCAACGACATTCTTCCGGAATAATAGTGATGGGAAGAGGGGATGAGCTGGTCGTGACACTACAGGAAAAGATCAGGTATAAATGTACGCATTCAGGTTGCAAATAGTTATCGTTCCTCAAGAGGAGCTATGACTGTGTGCACATTTCAAGTTAACGTACACACTCGGGCTCACGAAACGGGGAGGAATCCCCGATAGATTCCCCCCCCCCCCCCGCCCACCCCCGCTCGAGCCACTCTCGTCACACGCTGTTATTCGGAAAAGACACACAACCATTAGGATCCACGTTTACTAGCCTTTAGTATGCACCGAACCCAGACTGAATGACTCGAGTCGACCAGGCACCTTCACATTTTTTCGGAAAAACTTCGATTCCGGGAAACGCTGCCGTGAATGTTTTCCAACAAAGCGAACACCAGAGTATAGGGAAACAACCGTACCCGACTGATTTAAGGGCAGCATCCGGAAATACACATCTATGACAACTGGTCGTACTATAAAACATGGATGTGCCAATCGTTGCCACTGTGGGACATCTGATATTACGATCACTTTTTTATTCAGTGACGTTGTGTGTATTTGGATATACGTGATGACGAAAAG
Source organism: Sclerodactyla briareus (assembly GCA_026419785.1). Taxonomy (NCBI): domain Eukaryota; kingdom Metazoa; phylum Echinodermata; class Holothuroidea; order Dendrochirotida; family Sclerodactylidae; genus Sclerodactyla; species Sclerodactyla briareus. The sequence goes on along the minus strand of JAODTK010004221.1, from coordinate 152,570 downwards.
TTCCGTTGCAACCGACTTTATGAGGAAAACGTGGTATTGGCACGTCTGAAACCGCCGTCGCCGTCGCCGTCTGGTTTATTATCAATCCTAGCCTTCGATGTACATAGTTCACAGTGTTTTCAAAGGTCAGAATATTCTGAACGCTGGGAGTTAAGAATACAGTAATCATGAGAACGCATAATCCGGTGACTGAACCCATGCTAAAAGGCGGATTAACTCAGTCGGTAGAGCTCCAGACTGCAGGAACATGATGCGAGTTAAGGGTCGTTGAAAGCCCGAGGACTTTTCCGCAGTGCTGTTACACAAGGCATGTCTCCTGACCACGCCACCGACGTGTAAACGTGGTTACCTTGTGATGAGACTTGTGCAGATTATCGAGCGCTGGGCGTGTATTGGCAGCCCTATTAGGAAGTCCCGCTGGAGACACGATGAAGTGACGTACTGAAATGGTGCGTCGGGAGAGAACAAGAGAAGTGTGGCTGTTATACTAGTATAGTACGGGGTGACAGGTCGCTTGGAAATGCGCTATATGAGAACGAGATATCATTATACTGCATGACTGCATAAAAAAAGTCACGAATTCATTTCCGCAAGAAATAGCTATCAGATGCATATTTTTTTCTAACGGCAAGATTTCAGAAAGAATTCGCTGACTCAAACGTCTTCATTTAGTAAGTCTGTTGCACATCAGAGTAAAGTCTATGGAAAAAAACGTATCCGTGTCCTAGTTTAGGCTGCGTTGGGAGATAACAACCACTTCTCATAGTTTCCTAGTACTTGGGTTGGTATCTTAAATTGACATCTTAAAGTCCACAGCCTATTTCATGGCCTCATTTCAGCACGAAGCTAAAGCAATCATATGTAGTTATCGATTGGATGATGATCTGGGAAACTACAATTGGAAAATCTTTGAAACGATAGTAGTAGGTTAAAATTCGTTATTTCGGGGAATAGGTCCCTGTGGCGAAAACTAATCTATGGTTACGGCAGAGCTTTTTTTTGTAATTCGTGATCACATTTTCTCCGAATAGAATGATTGGTGGGGTTAAATTGTGGATCGGAGTTCGTCTTGTAGATAAGCTATCAACGATGGCATTTCTTTTTCACTATCAATAATCTGTTCTCTCGAAATTCAAATGCGAATGGAGTGCGTTTTAGATAGCTTCCATGTCGCACGAATAATTGTGGACTAAAATAATAGAGAGCTTGAATGATTGGAACCTGAATCATGAATGGACGCCTCGTTAATCGGTAGCTTATCAATTGTCCGACAATAAATGCAGAAAGCGAGATGGGGGTTAGTTCCGTTCCTCAAACAAGAACATTTTCGCTTCCCACTATATCTCTCCTTTTCTCTTCTCGTGGACAGGAGTTATACTCTGCGTTGAGTTCAGTGCAAATATATACGAAGGAACAGATACCCACGTGTTGGATAAATGTATTTGGGTCTTAGGGAGGTCGGGAAGGAAACGAGGTCCTCACGATCGCCGCTCTGAAACCACAACAATCGGAGAACAACAACAGAACCCAAGGAATTATCCCACAATTCATGAAAGGCAAGTCAAGACTGTCTTTCGAAGGACCCATTAACAATCTTAGACTAGCATCATCAACAATACTTCGAGAGACCAATATGTCTAATTTAGGCCTCAGAGAAAGCCCTCTGCAAACCATTACGTGTTAGAAAAGTGGAAATTCAGATAACTGTGAAAAACGCATCGGAGAAGTGTTTCTTAATCGTATTGTTATTCTTCTTCGTCAGTCAAGATTCACACAAATACATGGACTGTCTGTGTGATTTTACCTTGTTCCAAAATGTTGGACTGCTTTGGTCTTTCATTTAAAAAATATCTTCAACCATCTTCGAAATTTGTCCGGAAATAATATGTCCTCCCCCGAAATCCACGTTTATCTAATGCTCGCCTGAATTCCAGCAAAAACGCCTTTTTCCTCTTAAACGTTCACTGGTTGTATTCGTCTGAGTTTTTAAGGAAAACGGGTTGTGTCGTGATGATTCATCCTGTGCCAAAATTGAAACATTCCAACTCGAGATACGGCCCGAACGACGAAACCCATCAGATGGATATTTTTGCAACAGATACTATGGCGATACCAAATCAGTGAATATTGGGCGATGAAAAAGCCGGTACAATATATTATTTCGGCATTTCAGAGCAATGAAACAAATAAATTCCTGTGCGCCCTCTAAGTCAACGAGAAAATCATATTCTAAAACACTATGAGCTGGAACCTAATCCACTAAAAAGGGGAATGAGAAGTAACCTGGCTACATAGTTATTCGTTAGTCGACCTGTTCGCTCGATGGAATACATCCCGGGGAGCTTCAACCACACGGACAAGTGCCCCACGTCGGAGCCATCTGGCCTTCTCGCTATTTACACTCTACCCAGGGTGTCATTAGCTAATTTTGGGTTCAGGCTATGATGTTAAGACGCTTAGCTCATCAACTGGGGTGACAAAAATGCATATCAGTAGCCACAACGTCTGTTCTTCCCGTTATCCTTCAAATAAAATTTACACTTCAAAGTTTAAATGGGGGGGCCTGGACAGTCAGGCCACAGCTAGTTCACGAAGTTCTGCTTTTTTAGGCAGAAGACCAGCACACCGAGTGGGCTCCAAAGTTTCATGTTCTTTTTGTTTTTTGGTTCCATTCGTCGAGTACCTGAGACAACGCAACTACAATTCATTTCGAAGCGAATAACCGACATCGGTTCCCGGATTGCATGTCAGAAACCACCAAACAACAGTCCGTCAAATTCTTCTCTGTTAACACTATCTTCTCAACTCCATCTGGTTGTTTAAAGTAAGCGAATCTTCAGAATTCACCAGTAACTCTTTACCACTCTTAGAAGATAAAATACTGACTTATTATTCAACTAATAATTCGTTGATGATGCTTCGTAGAAGTTCCATGGAAATACCAGGTACCTCGGAACCACAGAGAGAACCGGAATAACTGTTAGTACACTAACATATATTAGAAAATGCAGTATTTGTCACACTTTCAAATACGTCTTACTCTGAACAAGTTTAGCAAACGAACACATGCTGAAAACTACACGCTAAGCAATTAAACTTAACACATTAAGGAATTGACATTTACTAGTCGAACGTGTTCCGAAGTCATACCAAAGTCATGTTTAGACAAGTATTAAATTCCTAAACCACTATTTGTAAGATATTATAGCGAGGATCAATCGGTCTCTAAAGGGCCAGGTTAGTACATGGACGAAAAAAACTGCGACAATGGGCACAATCCTTGCTACCTAGATATTCAATTAGGAGGTTGTCCTGCTGCGCTTTGGAAAAGCAAATCCCGGGGAGAAAGCTTTCCAACGGGTAGTAAGTGCTCCCATCCAGAGAGTGTCTTCTGATGTTTATGACTTCTCTTGCTGAGTGTCATCCAACTACATTTTTTATTCAATTCGGATTCATGCTTTCGAAAACGTCAACAATGAAATAGAGCGACGTCATTTATATCGAGTGGCACGATTGATTATTTCCTCGTTACCCTGTAAATTGAATTACGAGCATTCTAAGAAGAAAATGTGGCGATGGCATGTCTGATACAGCTATTTCATTAGGAGGTTCCCGAAAAAACAAGCTATGTGATTTTAGCGGAGAGGGCAGTGGGTGATCTCAAATATGGTGTACAACCTCCACGAGTGCATTGGGCACGTGCGAATAGAAAGGAATATGTTTGCATGGAATGCTGATGAACGAGAGGGTTTTGACCGATGTGTATCTATCTATATATCAAAAAGTGACGTAGCTCACACTTGCTTGTAGAAGTGCGTATATTTTCAAAGATGAAATCTAAGAAAGGAATATAACTTGACAATCCTATTCTATTCAGACAACTATAGGATAAGAAGGGTTCATGTTTCAAGAGTACATATTCTGTACGAACGACGTTCTGTTGCAAAGCTATATGGACCATTGAAATATGTGGCCATGTGTATTGGACAAGATGAAACATCAATATACTATAAGTCCATGTTGTTATTTTCGGTTTTGTTTTCGCGAAACGTTGAGTTTATTTTTTCACATAGGAGAGCAACTCAATACGTTGTAGTAACTATCTTCATTTCGTTCTGCTGGTCTAGACAGTTCAACATTTGATGTGCATCACGTGAGGGACCACGCCCATGTCTAAGATGATTAGGCAACACGTCAGCTATAACAGTCAGACTTACATAAGCCATGATCATCTACTTTGCTCAGAAGGGCAGGTTTTTCATAGGGCAAGGTTCAGCAAAGGTACAGACCTGGAAACTTGCACTCGTTGTCATATCCGAATTTTTGACTGAGTACACGGCCATGTATTTCATTCGCAGTTCCTTAATGTTGAATTTGGGGAAGGAAATGATAATAATATATATAATAATAATAATAAAATAATAATAATAATAATAATATAATAATAATAATAATAATAATAATAATATAATAATAATAATAATAATATAATAATAATAATAATAATGAGGACTTGATAGAACGCCTAATGCAAAAAACGTCTAGGGCGCATTACAAAGCAAAAAGAAACATAGAGCAAGGGAGAATAAGCAGATGAAAAAACCGGGGAGGGAAAGAAAAAAAAAGGAAAGAACACACAACAAAGACATAACAGGAGAATCAGTCAGACAGAAGTGCTGAGTGAAGAGAGACGTTTTAGGACGCCGAGATTGAAGGTATTACTGTCGGAGCAAGACTGATAGAGTCAGGAAGGGATTCCACAAGGAGAGCACAGCAGAGGCGAATGAACGGTCACTGTAGAACTTGGTGGATGAGCGAAACGTGACTTTAGGCTGTTGCTTGGAAGATCACCTTAGAAATCTGGAAGGAAAATGCAGCTGAACAAGCTCTGAGGTTAGTTAACTAGGAGCCCTGCAGTTGATTGCTTATATATGAGTAGATGGATCTCTTAAAGCAATTCTCTGCTCACTGGGAGCCAGTGAGCTGTTGATAGCATGGAGTGATATGCTCATGACGAGGAATACAAAGAATAAGACAAACAGCAATGTTCTGCACTTGCTGGAGCTTGTTAATAAAATAGCCAAGGGGACAAAATAACAAGGAATTATAAGCATCCAGCCTGGAGGTGACAAAAGCATAGATCAGCATGGTGGTGGTCTTCTGATCGAAGTACAGGCGAATGTCCCCAATCATTCTAATTGCATGCGGGCGCTCTACAAATGGTTTGCACATGACTAGGCATTCTGAAGAAAGAGTCCATAATCATTCCTAAATACAAGCTTGGAACCAGTTCAACAACAGAATTGCCAACTTTGATCGTAGGATGTCAAGAAGAATACTAAAGTGTGACGGAATAATACCTCTGTCTACTTGTCATTCAGCACAAGTATATTGGAATGGCACCATGATCTAATATCGGTGAAACCTGCTTTCAGCTTATTCCAGCAGCTGCCCATCCGACATGGTCAAATGCAATAGAGCTGGTGGTCATCAGCATATAAACAGATTGGAGTACCGTGGGCGCATAATATCTTGAAAGGGCACTGAACAGTATACATGCGATATGGCCCGATGACGAGAATCCCTGAGGGACACCACAATCAAGAAGAGGGCGAGACATAGTATCATCAATAATAACAAACTGTGTTCGACCACACAATTAGCTAGCAAACCACTCAGACCTTACAGTAATAACCGTAGCTCGTGAGGCGATCATCGCTCAGCGTGGTCTATAGTCTCGAACGCTGCACTGAAATCAAGTAGCACACCAAGAAAGCTTCATTGCGCCTATCAAGCGCGGATAAGATGTCATTCTGAACACGAAGCAGTGCAGTTTCAGCGCTGTGGAACGGCCGGTATGCCGACTGCAATATATGCGTGGTGGAGGCTGTTTGTCAACAAGATAAGGTTGCAGCTGATCGACAACCCCTCTTTCAATAGCCTCACCAAGGAAAGGAAGATTTGAGATCGGGCGGTAGTTGGCAAAGCTCTCAACATCCAAACTGGCTTCTTGAGAAGCGGAGTAACACAAGCATGCTTCAGCGCTGAGGGGAACAACATCCGGAAGAACAGAATTGTTTACGATCGGGCATAATAGTTGGAAGAAGCAGGTGAATAGAAAATTCGAGAATATTGGCAGGCAAAGGATCCAAAGAGTAGGATTTGACAGCAGAGAGCTTGATGACCGAGTACCTCATCTTCTGGAAACCCCAGAAAACTTTTTGGGACCGGTCATGCATGACTCAGTAGCAACCACAGAGAGAGTTGGTGTAGATACAGGATCCAGACTATCACGGAGTTTTTCCTGTACCTTACTGTGAAAAAAACCAAATTCACAGCTTCATCATGGACAGGCGGGATCTTTGTGTCTTGGGAGAAGTGAGTTTGTTAATGACACGTAAAAGGTTCTTTTGATCAGACTGTAAAATAAGATCAGTGTGATAGTCGGCTTTCAACGTAACAAGGACTTATATTTACTACACTGTTGCAGATTTCCTTATCTACAGCAATTCTGGACTGCAGCCACTTGCGTTCGAGACGACGACGCTCTTTCTTGGCTGCACGGAGAGTATCAGAATACCATGGTACATGAGGACGAAGAATAACAGTTCTATGCACTAGCGGAGCAGGGCTGCAAAAGTGCACCACCAGGATGTTATTGTATCCGCCTAAAAGGGAACCAAGGTCAGAGCCGGAGATAAGTGAAGAGATGTACCGGAATGTGAGGACAGAAGTCATCTCTGCTTATAATATGAAGAACACGGGTTGTTATTTGCTTGAGCCTAACGGCAGATTGTAAAGACGACACCCGATTGCACAGTTGTCTGACGGTAATCCATGGTGTATGTTAAGACAAACTTACAAGCTTGTTGTCCTCCCTGGAGATGAGTAGGTCAAGGGTGGTGTGAGTGCAGGTATGCGTGGGCTCATGAACATGTGCTTGAAAGGCGTAGTATCCAACAATATTGACAAACTTAGCAGGCACACGGTAATTCACGGAATCAACATGAAAAAGGTTCTTCAGTAACAGTGGGTAGATCCGACCGTCAAAATTTCAAGTAGGGAGAAAAATTCACAAAGAACAATGAGGGAGTAAGCTTATTCTCATTGTTTAGAGGAGGTTTGTAGAGACAATGAGATGATGAAAAGAGTGCAGGGGGAGAAGAGATGGTTACATGCATATATTCAAAGGAATTGAACATACATATGTCGTTGACATTAACATGGAGACTATTACGAATCAGAAGAGCAATACCACCACCTCTACCGGCACGACGATGAGAATGGGGAAATCTATAGTTAGCAAAGTGTTCGGACGTTGGACATGACCTGTCATCTCTGCGGTCGCCAGTCAGTTCAGCAAGTTTCAGTAATGGCCACAACATCATGTTGGGCACTAATAACGAAAGTCACAACATAAGGAGAAACACTTGTTTGGGCATGAATGGATCTAGCCTTCCAAGGATGCCCAAAGCGACTTAGAAGAATGGGTAGGGCAGGGCTGTGGTCACTGTGAAGATATAGAAAGTACCTTATTTCATTGATGCTAGAACGACGCTTATGAAAAAGTGACCAGCAATGATGGTGGAAACAGAGTGCCTCTTGTGTTTTCCACCACGGCATCCACGATATGGGAGAGGCACTTTGTAGTTTGTAGAGAACAGATAGAAACAATGCACTAAGGAAATACAAAAGATAAGAACAGTGAAATGAAAACGAATAAGAAAATACAAGAATGAAAAGCACAACAAACTTGCTGAATGCAGCAGATCAAGATCAGCGCAAGATAAAACAAATATAATAGTAGACAATGTGAAAAAACAAAATAGATCTGCAGAACTTAGTTCACCACTGCCAAAGGTGATGGGGGGGGGTGAGACGACTGCGGACCAAGAGGCATAGGTCCACAATCCTGGAGAGGAGAGTTTCCAGGTCAGTTCAGTCGACTTGGACCATGGATATCCATCAAATGTAGCGAGGCCGCTAATCCCATGCGAGGGTATAATGCAAGAATTGCCTACCCATCGTTTTCCCTGCTCCAGGATCTCAATTGAGCGCCCAGTGAGAAGGTCAGCGTGACCATTCTTAAAGTATTCGGTATAGCCCGAATCCCACTAAATGAGTCGACACATGGTAAGACGAGGACACTGTGTTACGGTTGCCATTGCAATCGGTTTATGCGGTGTTAACCAGGCCTGACGTTATTGCAACACTATTTTTCACAAGAAACGCCACATCCGATTATTTGCATAAATTTTAAGGACCAGTAAAATCCCAATTTTATCAGTCCGTCGACTGATTAGCAAGATATCCTATGCCTAAGTCCAGGCTAGTTCTGGTGTCATTATTTACTACAAGCTTCCAATTGACATACCCGCTGGCTACCCGCCGGGCAGGAAGAATCAAATTGGCTGCCAGGTAGCAAGCGTGAAGTTCGGTGAAGTACCTATCATCGCCTAGTATTGGATTAATGTACACTGGGGAAGGGGGACTGCTGTTAGGCAGCATTGGTCCGGTCGTCTGGACATTAAACCGAGGTTCGGGGAGATAGGCTAGCAGCGTAGCGCTGCCCCGAAACGTTTGGGCCCTAACTTATTTCTTGTCGGGTTTGTAGGACTGAAAATACGGGAAGGTGTCGAAAAAGAGTCCAGACGCCTCGTCGTGATTCATATAATTATAGAAGAAAAAAACGCGTTTCAGAGTTGTTCCACCTTAGTCCACTCATTTTTTTATTTCCTACTAATCCAGTAGTTCAGGTGAATGAAACTATAACAGCGTCGGCCAACGTGAACTATCTCCATTATGGAACTATTGAAGAGCGATTCTCCGATTCCCAATTACTTACTGCAGGACTCACCAACCGTAGAGAGTCATACTGCTGTCGATTTTTGGTCTCCCCTCTCCCTTTCCTCCCTTGAATTACTTCAAACGCCTCACCTGACAAATGTCACGTCCGATTACTTACCAACCGTGATTAAGCTAGTCTTTGACACATTATTTTTGCACATTTTGAATTTCATGTGAATTTTGAATTACCAGCAGGGCATGTCCGCCATTCATGAATATGCACGATTGGCGCATGGATCACCATGCCTGACACATTATCATCGACCCAATGGAACTGGTAGTGTCATAGCCCGTCTGGAACATCAGTCGGTCGCAGTCGTAGATAAATATAATCCCAGCAAACACAAAAACGGTGGTTGAAACGTTATGAAAGTGTTTCGTCTAATGTTTAAAAACAACATTTTGCGGTCTAATAATTATGTTTATGGTATAAGAACTTTTTTTGCAACATTTGATCGTTACAACAATATTATATCATTATTAAGACGTTCAATACCATGTTTCGACCATTGAAACGTTACAAAAATGTTTTAATGACACCACATTTAAGGTAATGAAAACAATTTTTGGAAGCTAATTTCAAAATGTTATGAAAACGTTTTGAGTTGCGGATGTACCATGACGAAGAATGTTCTCAGGTATTTCAGGTTTTTAAGAGTATTATATACTATCTTTGGCGTGTTGCGTTGTTGCTGTTGTTGGTTGCGTGCTATTTTGTAGCTATCTTCATCATTCACAAACCGATAAGTTGGACGCTCGCCCGAATCCATGGAATTGGTTAATATATATTCAATCAGGAAACGCGAGTCGACATATCACTGGCAACCATCATCAGAAACAATTTGCTCAGCGATAAGTGCTCTCCTCGAGATCAATACGTCGTCTTGAGATTTAGGATTTTGTTCACTAAGTGTTCTTAGCTCGGCGCTCACATATGTGTGATGCTTTTTACCAGATTAAAAACCGTCAATGGAAATAGCGCAGGTGCACCGTATAGTTCTTATTCCCTCGAATGATACTTGATAGAACTGAAGTAGTATATCATTTCCGTCATGCTAATTCCATGTTTGACATTTGTTTGAACACACTGTGAAGAAGAGAAATTGCAGCTGAGAAAGTTACTTCGTTACCTCAGCAGCTCAGTAATTGGGAAGTGTTAAAAAAATCGAAAAATCACCCATTGAGACTTATTTGATGGCCTATTGGATGGCTTGAAGGTACCTGGTTCTTAACAGTTCTAACTGTTGTGAAGAAGAAACAACAGTAATGTACGATTTTAAACGTTTTTCATATCTCAGAAGATTACTCGATATGACCCACATATTTCATTTTGCCTTTAGAGCCATATTAGTTGGAGATGTTGCCGATAGCTGCAAATCTCCCCTAAATAATACGAAACATGTTACATAAAACGATTCCATTAAATCCACCTATTCGAAAGAAGTTCCATCCAAGGTTTTTCCACTCCATCCCCAGATATCCAACTAGGAGGTACGGATCCGTTCCTAGCCGAGAAGACTGATCTGAACAGAGGTGGCGATTCGTAATATCTATGGGGGCATCTGGTTGCTCGAACGCCTTGCGCCATTTGTCAGAGGGATTGTACAAGACAAGGGATCCGAGGGTGACAGCCCTTGAAGCCAAAGTCATTTCGTACATTCTACAGGCGGCCTGATCAAACACATTTTACTTTATCCGGTGCCCGTTTTTCTGAAACAATGCTCCAAAACCTTTTTTTTTGTTTTGTTATTTCATTATTATTAAGATATAGCTAATGGAAGTGAGTAAATGGCATGAATAATATTCAATAAGTACCTAGAATCTGGAGACAATATGAAAGAAGGGGATGGGTTATCGGGTATTGCGCTCTTGCCTGGGGTTCCAGAGAATTCCTGTTGAGGTCCAGCAGCGATGGAAGCATTTGGTCGTTTGGAGGCCAAGATAGAAGAGTTTACATTGCTAGGTGCCCGTATGGTTTTCAACAAATTTCGTATTCGTTAAAAGTAGGAATCTAGCATTTGAACCTTACGGAGGAATAGAAAGTATTGCGGCCAAGACACCGAAAACTTAGTGGGAGGGGAGGGATAGAAATATAGGAGGGCGAGGGGACCGGGTCGCGGAGTCCATCTGTATCCCTCATGGTGCCTTCAGCTTGGCGATATATATATATATATCTATATATATATATATAATATATATATATATATAGATATATATATATATATATATATATATATATATATATATATATAGATATATATATATATATATTAATATGATTTATATTCGCCCTGGCGGAACCGCCAAAGTGCCTTGTCGGGGGTTCAGAGGGGAATGTCCTTTGAAACGAAGTGTATGAGAACGAGATATTGCATTCCGAGCATAAAGTATTAAAATGTCTCAAAGGACAACAGCGGAAGTAATCAATAAAGAGACTAATATATCAGCTGGAGAAATGTTCAATGCGTCAGTCCGACCCCTAGTTCATTCATACGACTTCCAGCTACAGCGTTCAGTTTGTGTAGTGTATTGAGCAAGATCAAAAAAGCATTCCCATCATGCAAAAGGAATGATGTCATACTTGCACAACCCTGCAATCATTCTTCGTTGTTCTATTGAAACTCACACATATTCACTTCGAAAAGCCTTTCGTCTATGGGAAGGATTTGTTGCTGTGTGGGTATGGTAGGGGTGATGGTACCTTTGTAAGAGAAAGGACAACAACTTTGCTAAAATGTTGACTTAATCAACTAAATGAAAAATGAAATACATAAACATGACTTTCCGGATTTCTCCCCAATTTCCCTGCATAATGGAACAACTTTGAAGGCAGTAACTAAACATAGGACTCGTATGGGAAAGGGGTTTAGACTAGCCTGTGCTCGCGTGCTTTAGTACCTGTACTAAAGCGTGCGTTCACATCTCGAGGCCTAGGCTGTTATTTACGCTAGCGCTAAGCGGCTAACGTTTCTGTTTTCAACTCAGTTTCGGACAAGCTTGTATCTCAATTAATATACCCAAAGACAATTATGAGTTAAGAAAATGATTTAGAAACTCATGCCATGACCCGTTGGTCTTTGGCAGGTGAGAATTACCAAACATACCCGGAATCAGCTCAGGGAATCTCGTCACTGATCACAAGTTGATCAAGACTCCCACAAGTTGTTATACGTTGACAACTCTAAAGGTTATGGATAAATATTGCAGATTTCTATAGAACAGCTCGCATGTGCCCAATATGGGATTGCTAAATGAAAAGAGGATTGTAAAATGAGCTCTGAGTGCACACTGTTACAAAAACTATGTTTTCACAAACAAGACAGGCTGGGAAAAACAGGGTAGTGATTTTCCCCAAGTATTACGTCAAAATTTGAGCTGGAAGAATCATACTGAAGAAATTTTAACATTGTGGTGGATGGAATGTTTCTTGATGATGTTGTGAAGGTAAAAGTTATAGAACGCTGTGTAAGAGGAGGGGGAAAAGGAGGATGAGGTAAGGATTGCGTCACCTTCAATGGGAAGTCGTGGTACAGTGAAATTTATTCTGATACGTGCTAGTTTGCCTGTTCATACAGTCTTATCTGTTTTCCCGATAACAACACTGTTGTATACAAGCACGAAGTTGCCTTACATAATAATCTTCACAGAATGAGTGTCCTACAGGTAGCGATGCGATGATGGGTTTGCTGAAGTAGAATGCAGTCCAGACGATCGGATGGCGTGAAGCATAGATACATTTGCTAGATATAATAAAAGTGAGGATTCTTATTGAAGCACTGCGTTACAACGCAGCCAGGCTATAAACTAGCAGTGTTTGCTATGAAACGGCGTCATTGGACTTAGCAACTAAGGAGCAGTGCTGTTAGCGGAGTACACTCAGGGCGAGTCCGGAGCCTGAGCAGTAAGTACGAGTCGAGTCCAGTGCCCGAGTGTGAGTCCGAGTTGCTGAGTCCGAGTTCCAACGTCCCAATGAATGAGTACGGTCCGAGTCCAGAGTCATGTGTCCATTGTGTATTTTTGACAAATTACAGTTAATCTGCCCTGTAATGAGAACTTCAGGAGAGCATTCATTAGTTCTACTCGGTTGTATCGGGAAAAGGCAGAGCGACAACAAACACAATGGTAGCTTTGACACTGACAACAAACACTGAACCGGTATCGGAAATAGTGAGCCAGACAACGACACCAGGAGGGTCCGCCTTCAAACAACCAACAACCGCCACCAAACGACCAGTGTTAGTAATCAGACAATTTTGCATCACGTTTTGAAAAACGTTCAAATGAGGAAACACAGTGCGGAATTGCTAAACGAATGTTTCATTCGCTACACTACGTGTCTTAGTATAGATCATTTGGTAAAATGTTTAAAGTATTGCGAAAGTGATTGACATAATAAATAGATTCATACACATAACATGACCAAGTTGACGCTCAATACCACTTCCATAATAAGGTTACAGGCACCCTAGGGCCTAGGCTAGCGTTGAGTTAATGCCTATTAGCTCCAGTCTGGACCCTGCGTACCTGGTCCAACTCCAAGCCCTGTCGTAGCTGTACCAAATGGCCTATTCATCTATGTATGAAGCCAAAGGGCGCCTTCTTCCTACGGAAGAGTGTAAAGATATAGATAGTGTTCCACAGTGATGCGTCAGCAATTTCCAAATTTGACTTTCTAGTTTCGGTTGTCAAGTTAATTAGCTTTATCTCACCTCGTATTTCACTGACAGAGAATCACATTCTTTGTGATTGGATATAATTATATTGGTTTTAGACTATTTACGGTTGTACTCTGTGTTGTACTGCACTGGTTTCCTGACTGCTGGCACAGTTAGGCCAGCCTATGCTGTAGACACACTCCCAGCGGACGGATCCGGCACGTGTCCCGTCAGTAGAGGACCCAGTGGGTGGGGGCTGCTCGCAGGCTCACCCCTGAAGCTCATGGTAGGAACGGTAACCAGGGCGATGGGTCAGGGTGTCGCTTGCTCGGAGGTGGCTGGGTGGGTACGGCTAGGTGCAGTCCAGGTATGTGCTCCCATGAGGGAGTGTGTGAATGAGTGTGGAGTGATATAGCAATGTGGGTCCGCGCCATGCAAAATCATGGTCACACAATTGACACAACCGGTTCATAAAAAACTGTTTCATGAAGACATCACTAAACAGTCATGAATTAACCATATTAACACAGGGGCTAATAACGTCTTCAGTTATTCTAATACTATCTCCATTCCCTACACAATTATCCTTACCACCACAATTCCACATGTAATTGATATTTGAACGATGGGCCCAGTTCTTACTGTGGGGGTATGTTATAGAACAAACGTGTGTAACAGTTGTGCGAAATGCGCAGTAACAGATTGGGTGTCGCCTATTAATCGGGCCACCTCCATTAGCCTCCATGGAATGTACGGTCCTACCTAGCGGTATTTTGGGTCACGAGAACAACATTGCAGTTACCTTAGGCTAGGGTAATAGACGTAAAATTATCTATGCCAAAAAAAAATACTTCCAGGTCAATACAACCCCTAGTCAATGGTTTCATTGGTGGGTAAAATTCGAAATGTTCAAATCAGTTGCTTGTTTGATATCGTGCAACAGGTTACCCACAATACTAACATGACAAGAGTTCTCACCACAGAGTCTTCACTGCAGCTTTGCTTCCATCCAAATTTTTACACCACCCCAAAAATATTCTATGTGTATTGATAACCTTTTATCTCTGATTGGCAATTGATTGCTGATGACTGCAATATCTTGACAACCTCTGTGACTTGCCAGGGCGTGCAGGACTTACATCAGTGAGTACGAGTCATGGATCTGTTATCTTATCTGGAGAGGAACGTCCTTGGTGTACGTTCCTACTACTTTATCAATTTGAAAATCGCCATCTTGGACAACAGGCACTACAATACAGGAGTGGTGGGTGGCAGCTAGCGTATACGAAGTAAAACACTTTCGCTGTGTATCTCTACCTGTGAAAATCGCTTTTTAGGAACCATCTTGTCCGTCGTGCTCTCTTGTTGTTACACAGTGTCATAGCCCCGAGCAAGTGGAACAGTTTTCCAAGTGAGTTTACCAACCCCGCTTGAACGGTAACGGATGCATCATCAGCGCGCGATCACCAATGCACTAGTCACCAAAGATTGACACTTACTTTACAGAGTGCAACTCATATATCTTCAATACTCTAGCATCATTTATAGTGCAACAGGGCTATGAGATGGCCCGTTCGCCCAGGTGGTACCGGCCGAATCCGAAAGTATTGATAGCTGATCCGGGGACGACGTATCATCGGAAAGTTGGAAAGTGAGATCCTCTGCATTACCGAAGTGGCTGTACCTAACAGTACATTTTATGGATTCACAAAGACATAGGCTAATAAACAATGCGACTGGTCATGAAACCTGGTATTCGCGGTTAAATATCAACAATCAAATAGGGAAGCAATTCTCTTTCGAACTCATGCATGAGAATAAAAATATTGAAGTTAATTGGATAAGCTTGTCAGTATTACACATTAGACAATGTCGCATTTAAGACGAAATGTTTGCAGTACTGCGCTGGTTGTTGTGCCTTTGTTGTTATCATAAACGGTAACCTCGAGTGGTCATACTAGATATTGTAATAATCCAATGTATTCAGTAAATGCTGAGTCAAGGCTGGATATTGCACAGACCATGGCTCCTCCGCCCTCGATCATATGCCTCTTCTACACTGATAAGGACTAGATAAATGGATTTTGAAGAAAAAAAACAGGGTCACGCTTTAGGTGCTAGTGAGATTTGGGAAAACAGTTATGGTTAGAGAATTTGGTGCAAGGTTCACAGTTAGGCCTACTAACTACCAGTTAAACATAGAATTTTAACTAGGCCAGGGTGTAATTGTACTGTAACGCGGTATTTGACTGTGACCACTAGCACTATTCCTCTGCGCTATGTATATCTTTTCCCTTCCTTTTCTTTCCTCTCACATGACTTGGGCCCGCAAGTGCCTCAGTGTCCACGGAATTCCCAGCGAGACCGGTGGCAAATAAAGTGCCTACAGACAAAAATGGTGCATATAAACACAGACTCTACAGATAACACAACAACAATACAAATAACAAGAAGGGCAATCATTAGACCATTGATTACAGCAGGCATACTGCCCACCACCAAAATCTGTGGCCTAAATCTTTTGGCACCTCACAAATACTGCCATTTGCTTATGCTCTGCCACAGATGTTTTGGAAGACTGCAATATTACAGTACAAATGTTGCTAAGCAGAATATTTTGCGAGGGAAGAAAGAGAAATGATACTGATCATTGTTTGCTCTAACATTGTAAGAGAAATTCATGCTGGCCCATAACACTTTTAGTAGGAACATTTTACAAACCTGGGGGATTTGGAATATCAACCTGATGATTTACTATTTATAAAGTAAAGCGCTCTTGCACAATCTATCTTCTTTCTTGAAGCGGAGTTCAGTTAAAACTTACTTATCATATTAGTGACATAGAGAGTCTCTCCTGTAAACTTACAAATGAAAACTAGAGCTTTCTTGAACTCGCTCCCTGGCGTTTATAAATCCTTCTTATGAGTAAGGATTCCCAACCGGCAACTGGTATATTCAAGGGTTGGCCTGACAAGTTGATTCATAAGCTAGATTCAACGTCTTTGGGTTATTCCCTCAATTACCGCGGGTCGGAGACATTAATTGTAGTTTTTTCCTTTTTCAACTGATTTGTTGACTTGGGGAGCCATTGCGAAATTGGAAGTCGGTTCAACTCCTAAATAGTTTGTTGAATACTCCTTAACAGTTCAGTGGCTCTCATAAAATATTTATATATTTTTTTAAACGGGTTTCATAGCTCACCTAGTGAAAGACATCTGCCAAGTGTCAGCCTCCCCACCATTTAATCATTTCTACCCTCATTTCTTTAAGTAACAAGCTTTCATCTGCAAAATCCTGATGTCAGAGTGAATATGTTCGGCGATAACATAATTCTAAATAAGGAACATCAGTGGCCCCAAGCCCTGTAACCTTTGGTGGACCCAGAATGCCCCATCTCTTTCTCAGAGGATTCCCTCATGATGACTGTTTGGCGTACGAGCTGTTAACCAACTCTAATCCCACGCAGCGATATCCCGCACCCTCCCTAAAAATTAATTTATGTATCAAACGTTGGTGAGGAACGGGTGTCAAGGCCTTAGAAATCAAGTACAAATACTTTCCGACCACGACGCTTCTTATCAATACGGCGACTAATTTGTTCCAAGGTGTTTATTAATTGTGGTTTCGTCGCAACTATGTCCCTGCCTAAAGGCCATTTGTGTGGTGTATGTGATATATCTTAATTTATCCAAATCATCATTATATTACTAACAGACATACTCTCAGAACTTTACAACGAAGTGACAGCTTGTCAGTGATACTGCCTATAGTTTGGCTGATTTGTTTCCTATTCTCTCCTTTTTTATATATAGCTAATACTTACACTTGTCCATCCACGGGACAGTACCGTCATCAAGAGTTTGCTGAAGAACAGTTGAATGGAGTCGGAAAAATCCCTGGTTCCAACCAAATTTCAGTTGGAATCCTGTCAGGCCCAAGCGCCTTCTTTGGGTGTAAAGTTCCTAAAGCTGTTTTTCTCTATTCCAGTCTTGGAGATGAGTATACGCTCTAGACAGCTAGAATCAGGATAGGGACTGATCCCTTTAGTAGGCATTTCTTCTATTTCTCATTTTTTTACGACTTTTTATACTGGTCCGATAAGGCATCAGCCTTCTCTTACCGTCTAATGCAGAGTTACACACCAACTCTCTCTTCTTATGACTGATAGAGGTCACCAGAAGTTCTTATGATGGTATTAGGAGACCCAGTGAACAGCCCCTTTGAGTAACATTATGAGCATGTTGAGTTCTTCCTGACCTTTTTCTGAAGTTTAGAGTATACATTCATCAGGTAGTACCGTACCGGATCTCCTTTGGCTTTCCATCCTTGTAATTTTTTTGCTCAATAAGCCGCTTAACTCGTGCTGTGATCCAGGGAAGATTGTCCCTTTTTACCTTACCCCCAACGACTTTGACGGCACATCGAATTCTTCAACTATCTTAAGAACAGTACTTTTTATTCTACCCCAGTTCTGTTCCACTCCAGAATCCTGAAAGGTGTCCAGGATAATCCTTCCCAAAAAATGATAACTAATTCGTATTCGGATCCTCATTGGCTTTCTCGAAGAACCAAATTTTCCTCTACTCTTCCTATTTGGGACGTCTTATAGTGAAATCTGCAATGAACAAGGGCATATCTAGCATCGACCACATGTTTAGTAGTAATAATATTAACTTTAAGGTCACTTATCATTGCCTGGAGGAGGCCGGAGTGGCAGGCAGATGCAGCTATATTCCGCTCTTGTGGTGAGTATGGTTGCTGTGGGCTCTTGAAGGCTGTCATGTCTTATATTAAACGCAAATACTGAGTAATGAACTTTACCCTTGCAGAAGGGCGCTTGAGTCTTGACTTCTCCTCATAAAGATTAGCTAGCCACTAAACTATATATTTATTTTCCATGTGTAGCCAGCAGGAAAACCAAAATGTTAAAGGGGTTCAGTTGGTGACTCTTGACACGACATCGTTTGAAACTGCCTGAATCCAACCCATGCCTGCCTCATTTGGACGAGGTGAAATGAAGACATTGTTGGAGGCAGGAGGTCGGGTTAGGCTGTCACCACTAACACAACCCTAGGGTCCGCAGTTCGTGGGACGAGGCCTACTTAAACTCTAACTTCCACAGCCAGGCATTAAGTCCTCAAGTCAAGGTTCCTGTGTTCAAGTATAAACTTTAGGCAATACCTTTAAAGGTCGCATACAAACTAGGCCGGGCGGGAAAACAAAAAATTTCCTTCTTCTCTTTGGCTCGCCTGAGCTTTGTTCAAAGAGAGACTTAGTGGTCATATCGTCATGTGTGGTGGTGTCCTGTCTGTTCGGCTGTATGTCTGTCCATCAATAACCTGAATTGAACAGGAGGGGAGGAAGGTCACTGGAGGTCAAATTTGTGTGAAAGTTACAAGCAACCTGACGATCTGACGGAGAAGCATGATGACTCCATTGTGTGCCCATGCTGCAATATTTGAACAGACATGTGCAGGTGGGCCAACTGCCCACTGTATATCAGATTAGTCAGTGGGAAATGTATCAACCTCATTCTATTTTGATTGAAAAGTTAGGTCACCATGAACCAAGGCTATGCAGGCAGAGAAACACAAAAGGTGGCGTCGAAAATTATCAAAAATGCATCCCTTGAGTTTGTAGCATAAATTGCCAAATTTTAGGCCTCATCAAATGACCCTTCACTTTCATCAGCAATGAAAGTAATGTACATCCGCCAAGTTTTGTTCAAATCTGATAGTTTGAAAAATCACATAAATTATTCAATGTTTCCTCTAAGTGCCTTGAAATGGCCAAGCTTGTATGAAATACCCCTCGCTAGTCCCATTAGGGCTATGAAATACAATTTCTGGTCCTAAATAGGGCTATGGCGAACATTGTGGGCCAATTTTTTTTTTAATCGGATTAGCAGCCTTAACGACTATCTTCGGCGCAATGTTTCCCGTCGGAGGGGGGGGGGGGGGGGTGGGTGGGGGGTGGTAAGAGAGCCTCACCCCCCGCCCCCCAAAAAATAAAAATCCGTCAACCACCCCCTAAACGAATTACTGCCCACGGAATGCAAAAGATACGTTACTATGATACTGTTAAAAAAACATGACAATTTAATTTGCAGCGGGGAAGCTCCCTGATCTTAGAGACCTGATTTCTCTAATTTTCTGGTTAGCTCCGCGACAGCCATTGGTGGTGTTTCGCTAGATGGGGTCATATTGGATTAGCCCCCAAAATTCAACCCTAGAACTGCTGCCTGCACGTAGGCTAATACCATAATATTCCCGGACATGTTTCGTTATAATCAACTTTGTCCGGCCTGAACAGACGCAACTCCCAAAAAATGTCAATTTTGACCAAATTATTTGGCAACATAACACTACCGTCGAAATGGGGCAGCTGATTGCGTGCACTCGATTTGGGCTACACGGCGGCCTTCACTGCGGTTAGGGCGCTTGTACAGCATTGAGGAGCTTGGTACGAGTGTATTAGATATTGTGGTAGTATACATCTAACAACCCTACCCTCTGCCCGTGAAACAAAAACGTTTCAGGGCCATTTTACGGCCGCATAGTCTGATGGAATTATGTCTGAGAGCCGGTATACTCAGTGACTGGGAATAGGCTGTATTAAAGAAAGTTTACATTCCTACAGTTCTTTTTCCTTGAATTGCACAAAAATGAGGAAAACTATTGAAGGACTCATCTATGGACTCATACTGAAAAAGCCCGAGTCCTGAGTCAGACATTGAGTCCGAGTCCTTGAAGGGCGAGTCCGAGTCCAATAACCTGAGTCACGAGTCCGAGTCAGAGTCTTTGAGTCCGGACTTGCGTCCGAGTCCGGACTTGAGTACTACAGCACTGCTCAGTAGTTATCATGATTTATTTGCTGACCTCAAAACAGATTTGTGTACCTAAGACTTGAAACAGGAAATCAACTGTGGAGCGCGCAAAACAATTGCATGATCCTTGACATCTGGACTAAAATTTGGCGCAATCTGATTACTGATAGGAAACTATCTTTCGAGGCATTCTTTGGAGACTTCTCAAATACTAGGGGCATTTGGTATTACGTCCGACATAATGTTGGGGGAATGCATCCCCCCCCCCTCCTTCCTCGTCACCCCGGGATCACCGCCCATGAATCAGGGGGTTTCCCTTCCATTAATGGACATGAACAAAAACAAGAATCCCACATTCTTCAAACTCTTCTTCGTTGTGCCGTAATTAATATGGCTGCAAACAAATCCTATTCTATATGGACGGATGAAAGATGTACATTCAAAAATTGTTCAGACACTGTTACACGCAACCTTCCCTCGGAGTAACATCAGAATAAAGTTATCGTCTTGATCAACAAATAATGGGTTGTCACAAAACAGACGACCCTCGTAAAAACAATGTAAGGCCGAGACAAAAAACTACAGACGCGCCATGATTTGGGCGCCCCACACTCTACATCATAGTACTAGTCGCCGTAACCTCATCTCCGTTACTCCTTTCTAACCCCTTTCCATCATAGGTTCGTTCTTTTTTTTCAAACAGGTTTGACGTTTTCAAAACCTTTCGGAGAGCGAAGGATTTCAATAAATTGCAGACACTGTGAACACGCACTGTCCCTCAGTAACATCAAAGTAATTTATCGATCGTTATCGCAATATTGTGTTGTAAAAAAATAGACGACTTCGAAATGTAAGAACGAACAAAAAACTACAGACCCCCGCCATAATTTGAGGTGCTCACCGACCTCTACCAATAAGTCATTAGTCCGTACCTCACCCCCGTTGCCCTTTCTACCCTTCCATCTATAGTTGCGTTCTCTTACTTTTCCTCAAGCGTTTAACGTTTTTATGGGTAACCCTTTCGGATAGCGATGGATTCCATTGAATCCATTAACCAGTTCAATCGGTGGTCAGGCGAATTGCCTCTCCCTAACGCCATCATCAAAGCTTCTGTGGAGGCGATAAGTGACCTCTTCGGGGGGCAACTCCGTCGTATGAGTTTTACGGTTTGCTCCGCAGGTAACTTTAATTATAAGCCTTCCATTCAGGTCTCCTGCCTCTTCACTGATTATAACCGTAAGTAAAGTGGTGAAGCGAAATTACTATTTGTTACGACTCTCATTCTCGTCGGCTTCGTGATGTCTGGTCGAGGCATGAAACGGATAGGCTAAAAATACTTGAACATTTTTGACCGTGCAATTTTTTGTAGGAGAGAGCAAATTACCATGCGAACGGTTATCACGTTTTTAGCAGACTAGGATACCACAACGAAGAGCATAGACCATAGATCTTCACCATGGAATCTGCATACGTTCTAATTTTAATATACCGCGGGAGACTTTCGTCGTGGCTCCTGCGCAATACTGGAACGTCCAACATTCGTCAGGTGTTTCCAATATTTCCGGGAATTTTAGATTAGGCCTACATTAATCTATTATTTCGAATGCTCAAATAATCGACCCGTTAATAGAATGGCTTTTTCCGCTGCTCTCTGTAAATATGCACTTTCTTTCTTAAATAGGAAAGGAACACACGTTTACAGCATAAAGTGTCGAGTTATAAACATTAAACGGTTCATGGGCAGTTGGCGCTCCCCCCTTCATTGTGAACATTTTGTTCTACTTTTTTGTGTTTTGTTTCTGATCCTAATTTGATATATGTTTTATTTTTTTCCATCATAACAATATTACAATTAAAAAAAAGCACGAATTAACTGTGTTGCAAGACGATAATGGCTCTTCGATATTTCTTTCTTGAAAGGGAACTGTTGTGCTCGACGTCAAAATTAACAAATTGGGGAGTATAATTCCGCGAAGATATTTCCTTTCAGGCCGATGAGGGGCAGAGTGAGCTCCCAGACTCCCTGTCATATTGATTCATGCTTATAAGCTGTGTGGAGCCTCAAGATTGGCGTTAAATAACAGAACAATTCTGAATAAAAAGGGTTTTGGAACGGGTTTACTAAATAGCTTCAAAAGAACGAGGGATATTCTCCTGTTATTTTCCCTTTTGGCAATGTGATCGACAAACCAGAATTAAAAATATCATTTTATTATTTTTTCAACATCCTAATTGGAATATTCACTGTAAAGAACGTAACCGAACACGTACGTGACAGATTATGGGGTCGTTATCTTACCAGACAGTAGTATCTGTAGGCACAGTGCTCCTCTTGAAATAGGAACGAAGCTTCGGTTATACGGAACACCACCCCCCCCCCACCCCTTTCCACCCCTTCCCTCCACACACACCCCTTTTTTTACTTCACAAAGGGTTGAAGGGGGCAGTTCAAAGATGAATAGACCGTTCCATATACTTCTGTCATCTACCATCATTCCGTGAGCTGTTATTCCAGATGCTCGTGATTATTAAACTTTGCTTGCTCGATGCATGACGTGTGACAAGTAAACAGCGCCCCTTGCAGGAAAGTAGTCCCGCCACGCCTTAAACGTTTACCAGCGTGTGTTATATTGATAAATAGCCCCATACAACTAGGATGCGTCTCTCACATATGGGGTTCCGCTGCTGCTCTGGTGGTGGTTTTTTTCCGTTGTTGAGGTATGGATCATTTGCCCCTTGCAAATTATAGGCGCCGGGAATTGCCCAACGTGGGCTGGGAGAGGCAAGAATCCCGACCATGGGGACGATATCTCGTGCCTCTTCATCTGGACCTCACCCTACAGTTACGAAAGTAGCGTTTTTCTCCTTTCTGTCTCAGAAGCGAACACGAGTTTGCCATGTCTTTCTCCTATGTTTTGCTTTTGTGGTTGCAAGCAACGGTCTGCCTATGGTGACAACTATGTGGTTGAGAACCATCCACTGATGGGTACTCCATGGCGGAGTACGCAAGATTCTGTGTGGCCCACCAATGAGGGCTCTCGTAGGTATTTTGTAGTGGGTGGGTATCAGTGTGTGTGTCATTTCGTGTCCGTATACTATTTCGATGTTTTTCACAAATATCTCCACTCCAGTTTGAAGTAGCTGAACATCGTAAAATTTTTAACATAACCTTAATAGTTCCCGAAACATACATCTTCTCTCGACATCAGGCGAAAATATTATATT
The DNA here is from genome assembly GCA_026419785.1 of Sclerodactyla briareus. Lineage (NCBI taxonomy): Eukaryota > Metazoa > Echinodermata > Holothuroidea > Dendrochirotida > Sclerodactylidae > Sclerodactyla > Sclerodactyla briareus. The sequence continues at coordinate 129,017 of JAODTK010004221.1, read as the reverse complement.
CATTTATTATATCTATATCGTATATATATATTATTATATTATATATATAATATATATATATATCTATATATATATCTATATATATATAGATATATATATTATATATATCTCTTAATATTATATCTTGTTTTTATTTCTTCTATCATTTTTCAACTATTTTTCAAGATATTCGCTGATTCCAATGGCGAAGATTTCTCATGCAATCAGCTGATAATTATTGGGAGAAATAACCGTTTATTTCTGTTTCTCATTACAGATTGGGAGACTGAATTGGTTCCAGATTTTTAGAACAGTTACAAAGTATTGATAACGAAGTTTTTTGTGTTTTTTCCAATCAGTTATGCTGAAAATCTCCTGAAATTTTCTAATGAATAGGAATTGCTCCATCGCACAAACATCATCACCAAACATTTCGAATACAGATCAAACAACCCTCAAAATGCTCTGAACTCATTTGCAGGCATTGCGACTATTCCTTCACATGCCAAAACAAGAAGCAAATATTCACTAGCTTGTTTTTCCGAGGTACATGTAGCACACACGCATCATCGCCCTACATGGTGGAAAACGTGACCGCCAAGCCATATCTCACAGTTCAGAGACGGCAGTCGCAGGATATATACTGAATTTCGTCATCAACAACGTTCTTCTGGAATCATTTTAGGATTTGCCCATTTTTAAAAGAAAAATAACTTTTCGTGGAAAGCGGGACGAGGTGATGAACTGCCGTGACTACAGGGAAGCTTCAGGCATAATGTACGCATTTACGTTGCAAATACTTAAAGATCCGTCAAAAGAGTGCACATTTCGAGTTAAACGTACACCATCGGGGAATCTGGGAGGTATCCCCGATGGAGGTTCACCTCCCCCTCCCCCCCCCCCCCTCCCCCCCCCCCCCCCCTCCCCCCCCCCCCTCAAAAGGGAAGAACCCGCACCCCCTCCCCCCCCCCCCCCCCTCCCCTCCCCCCCCCCCCTCCCCTCCCCCTCCCGCTGGCACCACTCTCGTCACACGTTGTTATTCGAGAAAACACACAACCTTTAGGATTCACGTTTACTAGACTTTAGTATGATTGAACTCAGACTGAGTGACTCGAGTCGACCAGGCACCTTCACGTTTCCATTCGCAAATGGGTACTGCAGCGACATCTACAACCTCGGCTCCGGGCAACACTGCCGTGAACTGATTTCCAACAAAGCGAACACCAGAGTATAGGGAAACAACCGTAACCCGACTAATTTAAGGGAAGCATCCGAAAATACACATCTATGACAACTGGTCGTACTATAAAACATGGACGTGTTTATACCTTGCCCTGGAATATTGTCAATTCCTTTCGGGAAGTTTCATAAGAAATATTACTATATTAACAATAATAGTAATGACACCTACCAATCGTGGTTTCGCTGATCATTGGACTTTCAACGAATTTGCAAAAATGAAGGAGCGAAGACCTGTTGAACTACTGACAAATATTTCGTCTTCGATAAATTCTACTTCTTGTTGAAAGAACGACGCATATATTTGTTGTACGGAATTTCGCCCATAGGTTATTTTCATCGCCCTCGCCGCCTGGCAATTGTCCCCCTCCCCACCCCCTTTCAGTCCCCTTATGTTCGTCTTCGATACATAATCATTGGACATTTTGGATTCCATACGATTTGGGATTACCAACAGAGCGATGTCGCCAGTTATTGGTTATTCATGATTGCCGCATTTGATGAACATGAACTGATGGGTATGACAATATCGACCAATCAAATTGCAATGCAAGGAACCCCTCGGAACCCTTCAATCAGTCACGGGTCTGCGTATTATGAAACATTATTTTTAATCTACATGGTGAGGACGAATAATGTAATCCATTTACCCCGAAACAACCATAAGTCGCAGTACAGGAAACTGAAGTGTTCAACTGTTGTTGACACGATAACAAAGGGAGCTGTAATGACAATGCAAGGTCCACTAAGTTAACTTTCATTGGTATTGTTACATCATGAACCTTACAGCACCCCCCCCCCCCCCCATCCGACCTGTTTGTGTTTAGTCATTTTGGAACACGTCGTGGAACGCGTTTCTTCTCCCTGATATTAGTAACTGTTTAGCTGTTGGAATCCTATCTTGGATTACTTACGCTGTTAGGAAATGTTCACATAATTTATTTCTTTCGAAATACTATTCTTCTAATTAGACCGGGTTTTGTATTTTGAAGCTATTTCTCCTTGTTGTTTAACCACTTCACTATTCACTGGACCATGGGTTGTGTTTACCACTTAGACAATCACTGATTAGAGCACATGCATACTTGGGACGCGTCTAGCCGCATTCACCCGCAGCTTCCAATCGCCTGGCCTCACACGATCAGCTGTCAAACGATGAGGTCTGGGCCTTATACCAATGCGCTAAGTTACTTCACCACACATTTGATTGAACATATTGCTACTCTTGCATACACTCACCTTTCTTTTCTTTTTTTACTGTATGCTTGCCAGACAAATATTCACACCTATTCAAGGCCCAGCCAGCCTGGATAGATGTACTCTTGCAACTGGGATCCGCTCAGTCGCCCGTATACGGAACAAGGGCAATGCCCGGTGGCGTGACGCTTGAATGGGGGGAAGGCTGGGATCCCATAGCGTGCGTAAGCGTGTCCGGGCTGGATATCAAAATCACAATTTAGGAAAAAACGAACGTTGTTTCAGAAGGGAAAACACTGTAAGTTTGTGCGGAAAGACCTTAAAAATGCAGCAGCCCATGCATGTTTGTCGTTGCTTGGCTCTATTATTCTATTATATTCTATTGTGTGTGTGTGTGTGTGTGTGTGTGACGCCCACCCTTGTTAACAACATAACTCGACCTAAGGAATGATGAAGGTCATACTTGGGATGTGTTCCCCATAATGGTACATGGTCCCTATCGCTTTGGGTCAAGTCAAAGGTAATCCGAGGTCGAGAGAGGTCAAAGTCTGAAAATCCAGGATGCCTCACGGTAAGGTTGAATTCAGTATACGGCTGTCTTGTGGAGAGTGCCGGAACCCCTATTGCTTTCGTTGTGGACAAGGTCAGTTTTAGGAAGAAAAAATTTTGAAAATTTTCAAAAAACTGATATTGGCCAAAATTTTTAGTCGTAAGACGATAACTCGACTCCGTGTGAATGGAGAAGCTCATACTGGTATGGGGTTCCCCAATAATGAATACATGTCCCTAATTGTTTTGGGGGCAGGTCAAGGGCATCTGAGGTCAAGAGAGGTCAAAGTTTGGAAATCTTGCTAACACAATCAAGTCCAGAACGCTTGGTCTGATCAGGTGAAAGTCGGTATACAGCTCTCTTATGGGGACAGTACAGGAACCCTATTGTTTTTGGTGGGGACGGGAGGCATTTTCGGGGGCAGTTTGACAATGTGAGAATTTGATAATTAGGCAAATTTTAGCTCGTTAACACAATAACTCGACTCCATCGGGATGGATCCGTTCATACTGGGTATGTGGGTTCCCCATAATGAATACATGATATCCCTATTTTTGGGGGGGGGGGTTCAAAGGTCTCTGGGGTCAAGAGAGGGTTCCAAAGTTCGAAAATCATGTTTAACACCGTTAAGGCCAGAATGCCTGGCCGACCAGGTGACATTGGTGTGCAGCTTTCTTTGGGGAGTACCGGGAACTCTATAGTTTTTGGTGAAGAGCCGGTGTTAGATTGAGATTTCTTTTTGAAAAATGACTTTTTTGTCAATATACTTTCTTTAACAGGATAACTCGACCCAACTGGATGGATTAAGGCTCATATAGCATTGTGGGGTTCCCCATAATGATACATGAATCCCATTCTTTTGGAGTTAGGTCAAAAAATCATCTGAGGTCAAGAGAGGTCAAAGTCTGACAATCTTGTCAACACGGTAAGTCCAGAATGCCTGGTCCGATCAGGGTTGAAATTTGGTATGCCCTCCAAAGACCCTAACCTGGAGGGAATATATGAATGTTCATACTTTGTATCTGAGTTCCCCATTATGAGTACCACATATCTATACGTAAAATTTGTAAGCATGTGAACTTGACAATGCTTAGCTTGATCAAGTCAGGATCAGCCAAGGAATCACAAAGCTTTTGGCTTTTTCTGGTTAGGGAAGATATTCCATAGACTTCATTCGCCTATACGCATCCCTATCCGCATTGGTACATGTGCTTATTTCGCCCATTTAGTGTTGGTTTACCTTCATTTTTTTTTGCCTCTCTGGAACTAATATCTATCTTTGAAACAAATAGGAACATATTCAGCCTTCGCTCAGTTCACGTAAATTGGCGATTTTTCAAATGCGTACCTGACTCGCATACGCATCTATGGAATCCAAGGCGAATACTGCACGCCTATACGGCAAAGTGTTAGCCTAACCCTCATTGAGAGCAACGTTAGAGCGGAATGTTATAGTTACTTCCATGGTTTTGTGGGGTTGGGTTGCTAATATTGTCACAGTGCTCCTTGTCCCTGAACTGCTGACGAGGCGACTGTAAGGAGGACTTGGGCGAACGTGTGTGGTCTAAAAATATCATCATTAATACCGGCAATCCAAGAGTTCCGTTTTCTATGACCTATTCAAAGACTTTCTGATCGTGGGGGGACTGCCCAATATTATTTAATTCAGGGGTTTACCTTAGTATTGTGTGAAGACGTTGATATAGTACTGATTTCCCGCTGGCTTTGAGTCGGCCCGCAAGCCCCATTACATTCCAGCAGTACGCCACCATGTCTGTAGTCCGTCTACTCTGTATTAACGTCTTGTTCAAATTGTAATTTCTCCTCCCAATATTGGGAGCGGCCAACTACACCACTGATAGAGAACCCTCGCTTGAATATTCAGATTTTGTCGATAAATGGTTAGACCATAACCGCGTGGTTTACAAGTAAGCGGAAATCTAGATTTACCGTTTAAGCAGTATGGGGACCATGCTGAAAAAAAATCTTTAAAAATCTTTACATTTGAACAAGGAGTTGATACAGAAGATTGATGGTGGCGCAGTGCATAAATGTAATCCGGTAAAAGGCAGCGGGAGGGAATATCGGGAATATATGGGACGTATATCACAGACTAGGGTTTACCAGTCGCAAACAGGCTGGTAGGAATGTCAAAAAACATAATACTGTTTAAATACCGGACAGAATCAATTACTATATAGTCAATACTCGTGAAAAAGACTGAAACGTTCTTAAGCACTCGGAATGACACTCCACTCTGGGGACGTTTGCAACTTTGATATTACAATCCATTATTTAGTGTCGTTTGGATGTACTGGATGATACGTGATGACGAAAATGTACGGAGCGACTGACGATTAGGAGGAAAACGTTAGAGCTCGCACATCTGACCTCGCCGTCGCCCAGGATTTTATTCTCAATGCTTGTTGTTATATATATGCTAATATTTCACAACTCTTGCTAAGTTCACAGACTACTACTCCGAATAATAGATCGAAGAATACCATAATCACGAGATTCGCCGCAATCATGTCCGGTGACTAAGCACATACTGCATAACTCAATAATGATACTATGTGAGTCTTATATAGTTGCACTATCCAGCTACCAGCTGATCAAGGCGCTTTTTACAACATACCGGCCCCTGCTCTTTGAAAACTGGTACGCTCTCCGGAGAGTATAATTTAGGCAGCAATCTAATCATCGCCGGTTGTACTCATTCCTCCACAGGTTACCTTTCTACACCTGGTGAGAGCAGTCAGTTTGAGATTATACCATGCTCACCTCTGATTACGAGCTCGAGGATGACCTGCTAGAACCACTCACGCTCAATAAACACGGGCCGGCCACCTCAACAAATGGCTGTAAAATGTAATAAACGAATCATTTTCTCTTCTTCACGCAGGATTTCCTATACTTCTTCGAGTACGGCTCGAAGAGAGAAACAAATTATTGGCCGCTTCCTCCATGGGTCTATTTTGTTCGTCGTTGGGAAATAACAGCCAGCTTCCTAAACAGCCCACTTACTTGAAGTGGGCCAGGGAGAGGCAGGGGCTCCCCCCCCCCCCCACCGTGTCGTGAAGCTTGCCCCCCCCCCCCCCACCGGCTGGTGCCTGGTGGGGATTGTTTCCAATTTCGCGTCGATGAGCCTGATGGTACGCCTAAGAATTCGTAATTGAAGAGGTCGTCGTAGATGTCACTGCAGGATATAATTTGTACATTCGTGTTAGAGAGATTGTCGTGCCTGGCCGTCTAACCACTGTTTTGGCCTGTTGATGTTAAGTGTTGGTGCTCAGTCACGACGCAAATACTTCCCGTCCTCTAGCATTTCTCTCGGTTATGTTTACCTGAGAGGGCGGGGCCTAGAATTGAGTGGAATGGCCAGCTGAGAATACTGAGTGAGTGGGAGCAATGCCTCCAACAATAGTGGGTGGGGGTGGTTTTTATGTCATTTTTCTCAAGCGAAAGTTCAAAAAATTGAAAACATCATACTTCGGTTTTGATCTATTGGGTATGGGTGAAGGCTCGTCTGGGCAACTTTACCCCCCTGTCGGGGAACTGGACCCCCCTCGGGATAACCTAGGGCCAACCACGTTGAAGTGTTACCTTGAGTTGATTTCTCAAATATGCTTCCATGAGCATAAATTTTCAGTGACATAAACGTAGTGAAAAGTCGGAATTATTTGCTACTTGATTATATCGAATAGCATATGTGTCAACAACGAGCAAACACGTCAAAGCACTAACACTATTAACACGCATTGTGCCAACATTCGTGGATTATATTAAGAACATCGAGAAAGACATAGGAATCATTATATGATGTGTGAATATCTGTATACTGGGACCACCAAGTTGGGGCGTGAAAACTAGTGAATGAACGGATACTCACCACCTACCCAAATAATTCAATGTGAATCTATTTTAATGCGAAGCGTTCGAATCAAAATCGGATCATACTTGTGGAGAAAACATAGATTTGCGATGTACTAAACATACTAAATGAACACACCTGAACAAATATTCACCACCTCTGTGAATCGGGCACTTCGTTATTTTTTTTTCTTTGGTCACTTGTTCTTCTAGAACCTCTTCAACTCTTACTTGCTATACTTGCGATTTCCACTATTTCCATCATTCTCAAATTCAGGAAACATATACGCGAATCGAATCTGTAGAAAGTTCTGTACGGAACTCATTCTAACTCATAAATAGGGATACGTGAAACCACAACTCACCGACAACCGCCATCAACAGCAATTCCACACGGCGATAAGCGCCCTCCTTGAGATCAAGTTTTTCGTCGTCTTGAGAGTACAATACGTTTGCTAAATGAATGGGTGGACTCATAGATGTGCGCTCCGAGGGGAAATGTGCATAAAGGTGACAAACAATTCGAAAGCGGTATATAGGCATCTCTGAAAACCATTGACAATTACTCCTAGGGACACCATTTTTTCAGTCATTTGGTTGGATGCAGATATTACTGGAAATGCTCTCGTACTCACAAAGCCTATCTACTGCATTTGCTCTAACATGGCATGTTACAAGTTACTATCCTCATTAATGGTATCACCCATATCCTACTCAGCTTCTTCTCTGTTCTAATGCTGTCACAAGGATTAAAACTAATCGTCGATATGGCGCGTTCAGTGTACACTGTATGATTCTCATAAAACGCGATAGCAACTTGTACTAGGAGTATCCAATTTCTGTCACGCTCATTTGATGTTGACATGTGTTGAATACGCTATAAAGAAAAGAAATTTCACAGCTGAAAAAATAGTACACTGGACTCGTGGGTAATCTTCTCGTGACAAGGAGTGTAGATATTTCCTCGTAAAAAAAAAAAAAATCACCAATTGGGACTTCATGATGTTCGCCCTGTTCACGATTTCGTAGTGATCCGAGCGTCATGGTGGCTTACTGACACTTTTTTTGTTTGTTTTTTTTTTTTGGGGGGGGGGGCGAGGCTCCCCTAATAGATATACTGACATGATATTCCTTACTCTCTTTAGCACATTCCTGTTTTCAATGATACTTTGCTCGCCAATTAGCACATTGTAGATTCACGAAGAAATTGACTGTCCCCTGAGGGGTTTTGCAGTATTACATAGAATTGAGGCCTATGCATGTGTCTCCGTCGCCGTGTTTTAGGACGTCCGCAGTGGCGTACCCAGAGGGGTGGGTCAGACCCCCCCCCACCCATCACCCAAGAGTGACAATAAATAAAACCCAGTGTCGAGGGGGCGATTTACATTGCAATTATTTGTCCATAGGACGGGTGAGGCCATTCATGAAAGCGCACTTCCCTTGGTTCCGCCTCAACAAGTTGGTCAAGTGAAAAATCAGCAATACAAAAATTGTGAAGACGAACCAATGCTTCTTGTAAAAAATTGCCTGGAAGTCATATCAGTATTCGCGATTTCAAATTGCATTAATCGCCGCCTCGACACTACTAGCTATTTGCTTAGATACAGCACTCATGTTCTTCGGACATGCCAGCGGATGTTATGCTGCTGCTCTTCGTTTTCATTGTCGCAACACAACGAAATGATATAGAGAGATAACATACATACCACGAGGGGTTGCTATTGGAGTAAAAGCATCAATTGCTGGTTTAGGGTCACTTAAGGTCATTATGGTCAAAGTATAAAAATCCATGTGAGCATGAGGGAGGATCTATGCAACCGAATGATGTAGAGAGCTCATTCTTGGTTGGCCATGTGGAGAAGATGTTCACTATTTTTTCGGGGGTTGAGGTCCAAGGTCACCGAAGGTCAAACAGGATGTCAAGTCTAGAGGATTGTGAGCCACGATAAACTGGCAAGAAATGAGTAGGTAGAGAGTTCATACTTGCCCCCAAAGGGTTGCCATCTAGAGTAGATAAACTATTAGTTTTGGCCGAGTACCAATTTCACCGGAGGTTAACTGAGTTCGAAGTCTGAATAGTTGTTGAGCATATGATAACTGTGCAAAGGAATGGCGACGAGAGCTTCTACTTGGCATGAAGAGTGTCACTTAGAGCGGACGCTCCTTGCATTTCTGGTTGTCTGTCGAAGGTAACTAGGGCTGGTTTACACAAATTAAAACAATCCCATTATGAAGCGGGGTGCAAATGGGAAAAAACAAACATCTCCTCAAAAACATCTTTTCAGTCGTTCAGTGGAGCAGCAGAAGAATCATTTTGCCCCTGAGTTTTTTGTTTCGAGCACCTACCACCCCCATGACCCCCACCTATGAATGTGTCTGTCCTCTAAAGTGTTTTGATAACTCTTTAAATATCTTCAGGAAAGCAAACCCTGGATCCACTGTATCCCTTCACTGTTCAATTAAGGACATGGGCGCGTTTGCTCTTCGCCCAAACCTCATCAAAGCCTTGTAAGGTGATAAGTGCCCTTCAGGGGGCAACCTCGTTGTTATTAGTTTTATGATTTTGCTCCGCAAGTACCATTAGACGGGCCTTCCAGGTCTAGGCGCTTCTTCACATTCACATGATTGGAACCGTACGCAGAGAAGACCAAAATATAGCGTAATTATTATTCTCTTGGGGTTACGTGATATCTAGTTTGGATATCAAAACAGACACTTGACCTATGATATTCATTCGTTTGACCGTACAATTTTAACAAAAGAGAGCAATTTACCAAGCGAGGAGGTTTCTGGTTTCGAGCTTTTGTAGACGGGGGTTGTGCTCTTGTATTTTGAGTGTCGACTGAAACCAGACAAAAGAAGCAATATAATGTAGCCTGGTGCAAACGGCAGGAAGCGTACCGCGGCCCTCGATGAGTCACGGAGGAATCATACCATGCAAACTCTTTATAGATTACAGTGTATTGTCACTATAGTATCAATACAATATTAATTTCGATAGACTGTCGAAAGTACTTTTCGGAACGTGACCTCATACAAAAGCAGCGTCCATTCTAGGCCACGTGTACCGAGACAATATATTGTTCTTTTCAATAATTGTCTGAAGTCTTCAATGAAGTTGATACAGTAGTTACAACAGTCGACCACGACGATAATAATACTGCTACGCTCCTTTTAAATATGAACTTCTATTTCCAGAAATGTAACTGAAATTATTTGTTCTATACTTTTCTAGTGTTTTTGGTGGCTGGAATGTTTTGTTTTTTTTTGTTTTTTTCTTGTTACTACCAGAAAAGGTTTCAGATGAATATTCGCCCTAATCTGGGAAGTCACAACGACGGGAAACAAGATGCGCATTTTTTCAGGTATTTGGATATTCAGGCCGTCAGTAGAAACCTGGGGCATTCCTCTCACTTCTGTCCTTTCTTCCCCATTTTCCCCCCGAGTTTTTTACATTTTCCGTCCGGATTTTTTATTATATCTAATTGAATAGGGGTGGGTTGCAGTCTCTCTTCTTCCCCGCCTCGTTAAGCCTATGACTGCTCGGATGAAATCGAACACCGAGTACACAACGAACGTCGGAAAACGCGGCGAACGGCGTTTTCGTTTAGCGATTCACGTTTTGGCACTCGTTTGCGCTGGCATTAATCTGAAACTGATTTTCTAGGTCGATTAAAGAACGACTGAAACAAATTATTAGGGCTTTTTGCTGTAGAGAAGGAGCTTCCAAGAACTTCCGTGTATATCATATGAAAGCAATTTTAATATCTCTAATATTCCTCAAACTCCCACTTTCTTCGAAACTGAAACGTGTGCTAACTCTGACTCTAAACCCAACATCGCAGAACGACGTTGGAAACTATACAACACACTCTAGTTGTGGTATTCGCCCTCACTTAGGGTCGGATCCGTGATGGGGACGATAACTTTGATGTCGTTCTCATGTTGGCAAGGTCCATTGATGGCGGTATTTCACAATTAATTTATGATTTTTTTTAACTTGGTTTACGGTTTAGGGACCCCCGTGCACGATCTCTTCAGGTGTTGATACTGGATCGACTTTTTTTCACTCTAATGGTTACGCTGAGCGCCCTGCACAGCGCGATGCCAGTATCTTCTATTTTTTTAAATCGTTGGTGCGACCCGAACAGGTCTTCAGGCGGCGAGTAGCATTCCACGAGAACTAGAGTATAGGCCTACCATACCGTCGGTCACTACATTGGGTTCTCTATTCTTCCAATTTTGCTTGGACAGGACTGTCCGTCACAGAGCGCGCTACCTGCCCAAGAAAGCGCAGTGCGGGGGGGCGCTCGCGAGCGAATCCAGGCAGGGTTACCTACTCTTAAGAGAAAATGTCGCATTCAACCGCCGCCCCCAATCGCCCGGTTTCCTCAGAGCGAACGGCCCAGACGGTGACTGACTCATCCTCCTAACTAACTCGACGTTGCGTCATCAGCAAGCAATGATGTCGTCCCGGCCGCCAACATCCGATTATGGAGCTATTAAAATAACCCGAGAGTCATTGACAGCAATTGCATAAAACTATTCATTGAAGAGTTATAAAAAGTCGGTAAACGGAACAACTAGCAAATTGAATGTGTAGTGTGGAAACATTGGATCCGGCAACAGTACAATTGTTGGTACTAACCTCTAGATGCAGGGCGCGACAAATGGGAACTCGGATCCTTTCAGCGCGGTAACCAAGGAGCAGCGAATTGATAGTGTGAGGAAGGATTCCCAGTCTAGCCACAGCCTAACAGTGCGAGCCAAGCCTTACTAATTTGGAAGTACAAGGGTGCTGAACATCCCAAGCTTAATCTTAATCTATCCAGATAACTTGACTGCCTATAATGGCATCTTCCGGACGTCATGGCTCTGTATATCAGCCCGAGTCGTTACTTTAGACTCGCATTATACATGCACAAACCACTGATAACACTGTCGAAGTGGAGGGAAGACTCGGTGATCGCCACATTTCTCCTCCAACCGGGCCGTCTCGACAGTAGTATCCGACAAAAACACCAAGGACTGGACCTCGATCCTAGTTCAAGCCATTTGAAGACCCAGCGAATTACCCTCCTTACTCAGTGCTCCTTGATAAAGAGAATCCACGAACTTTGTAAACAATTAATGCAGCAACTGCGATGCGAAGTATAGATGGTCACCCAGATTCCACAAGTGATATTCCCATTGTCACCCGGTTTCGATATCATAACATTCGTATTCCTATACGATATGAAGCTGACCGCGACCAGTTACACTGAGTGACTGGGAAAATCCTTAAGTCAGGAAGGGAACCAAACAGACGTCTTCATCTGATTCTTGGACCATAGCAAAGGTCGCCTAGCGGTCAACTTACAGCTCGTAATCAGAGGTTATGAGTTCGAGTCCACGTAGTAACCCTCGAGCAAGGTGGGTTAATTATGCTATTAGACTAAATCTGCTAATTCGCTATACCAGATTTCAAATCAGACCTGTAGGAGGAATTGTTTAATTTAGGAAAGACGTTAATAAATAGGGAATAAAAATCCCATGGAAAAAAATTTTAAGGAGGACGACCGTAATGTCGCGTCCCATATTCCATCTGCTTAAATCAAAACACCTGAGAAAAAAGGAAACTAGGAGAAAATGCTTGTCAAGAGTATTGGCTCGGAAAACGGTCTGCAAAAAGTTGTAAACATAAAAACAACAGAAACTGTTTGACCCAAGCCTCTGCTTATTCACCTTTTGTAGCCAGTGAGGGGAGGTTGTAATGTTATTATCATAAATGTCTAGTTGGCCATTTCTCCCTCCAAAGTGTCGGCCCAAAGATTCTTTAGAACTTTAGGGAACGAATCGTTCACGGCACCACTTGTAAAGTGACGAACATTCATTTCAGTGATAGGGGCGCGCTAAATTAATATATACCTGGGATAAAAGATATGAATGAGTTATTTTTTATATAATATATATTTTAATAAACGTATAGGACCATTTATATTCAGGTTTCTGCATATAATTATTATCATTTCTCATGGGGGTTCAGATAATTTCATAACTGTTCGAGGAAGGGGAAACGGTTTTCTAGATCGAAATCCATTTATGACTCGTGTTTATACGGCCCTACATACATCATATAGTGTAATGAAGTGTTTATTTTTTATTCCGTTCACTCAGACTCGAGACGGTGAGGCGGGTCGAAAACAGCCCCTGCCCGCACGCGGTTGTTTTGATAGTCTATATTTAGGATTAGAGGAGAGAGGGGTAATATCCGTAGATTTTCAGGCGATGGTTCCGTTTTTGCTAGTTAATGTTTAGATGTCTTGATTTCAGAAAGTGTTCTCGAATTATGGGATCTGCGGTGCCCTTCGCTTGATTTCATGACCGTCGAGAAGAGCGAGTATCGACCCTTCCACGTTGACAGATCACCCCCTCCCCGAATGGGCCGCGCGGGCCGAGGTAGGCTAGTTAGCTGTTATTCCCGTTTAGGTTCGACTTGTGGCCCAGCTCCGCGATACACCAGCCGCGGAGAGTAGACCGGGCGCAGTTCCCGGTCCAGAGGTCATTGTCGCGGTCCCAGGTGGAGAGGCTCCCGTTGTGCCCGGATAGGGAATCGCCCGCTGGAAGAAAGGAAAACGTGTAAGTGTGTTCCGGCAGTGACTCTTCAGGTGCATGCCGCTAGCGCGAATGGTATCGTACGCTCTAATAAACATTGGTTTCGTGGTGGCAAGTTTGCCTGATATTCTTTCTGGCTGTGCCACCTGGCCGTCATCGTTTTTTTCTTCTTTCTTTTCAAACCCAGTCTTACCAAATTGACGGATTGAAACAAGGCTTTGTTGAAGGGCGATCAGGCGGCATATGCGTACTCATCCTTTTCAGAGTATTCTATTTTTCTGCCTTTCAGTGACCACAACTACAATAACTTCCCGGCGTTATGTTTTTTGTCACCGGCAGCACGCTCTAGAAGGCCTGTAAAGTCCGGTAAACCACGCACACAATCCTAGTTGTGTTGATCAGAAAAGTTTAATTGTGGTTTAATTTACCCAGGGAAATGGTCTAATACATGATACTGGCTGTTTCTACAAGGATGTATGGTTAAATATATCCAGGAAATCCTATCGAAAATTATTAGGATTCGTGCACATGATAGGAAGATCAAGATGTACATCAACACATTTGTCTGGGCATAAAAGTAGTTGTAGTTTGTAATAGGGTTCTTCTCCAATAATTGTTGTGACAACTCGCCCCGTACCTGAAGCAGGTTATCAAATGATACAGATATAGGCGAGCACAGGATTTATGTTATGTTGGGCCTGAGAAATTTTTTTTCATGATGGTTGAGCCTATGCTCAAGACAATGTTCTCTATTGTAGATTGTTTGGAAAGGTGGTTTTCCCGCTCGCGGGCAGGTTGTCAGACTTGCATAGGAACTGAGACAGCCATCCCCAACATAATTTACAAGAGTTGGTGCTTAATACGCGAAATCAATACATGTTACAAACTCGGCTAATAAGGTGTACTTTCAGGACATTTCTAATGTAATCGTGCAATAAGGTTCCACATCCAGTCTAATCGAAGGAACCAATATGTATACTTTTGTTTTGGCGAAACAAATCCATGTTTTCTCGGGGTGAAATATTATACGAGTTTGAAAACTCTTTTGCATGTTCGTGCCATTCAGATGAATAAGGTAACATAGTATCAAAATAAACCACCGTCGCCCCAGCCAATTCATTCGTAGCATTTGTGTTATCACTTCTGTGACGATCAATTCTCCGACTCTCTCCCCGTTCTCCCTTAGAGGATAAGTGATCAATTTAACCAAGTGGTTAGCACAGTTGGCAGAGGTCGACCATACAGCCAGAGGTTTGGGTTCGAATCGCGGTCGTGTCGTACCATAGACTTCAAAGATGGTTGAGGGGTAGGAAAGTTGCCGTCCGGTGTGATACCACCCCATATTAAGGTACCGCAAAAGAAACCATGGATGTTCCGTGTGCCCGGGAAAGGATTCGCAGAGACAAGAAGAAACGTGCAGTATCCAGGCCTGCACACCTGTCGGGCCTTGGGTAGGTTTGATCCTCTGCTCGGTAAGTCGCCTATATCGTAAAGAACATAGATATTCTTGGAGCGGAGCAGTGTCGTGGTTTCGAAACACAGGCGGTGACTTCCAACTCTCAATCATTTCACATACAAGGAAGCGGCTACTTATAGAAAACTCCCACCCATGCCTGTCGGATGGGCCGCAAGCCCGATCCCCCCCCCCCCTCCTCCCATGTACCCACAGGTGTCGGGAGGTCAGCCCCGCCGGCGGTTGGGCGCTGTTTTGGCTGTGTGTACCCTATAGACACTATTCTCCATTATTAACTACCGGTATACAGTGTTATTCTTGAAGTACACCTACCGGCGCCCTGTTCCATCGGCCCCAGGCAGGGTGTAGTTGTCTCTTCGGTGCTTATACCGAAGGGGAAGTACAGAGGCTTGTAGTGCTCTCCCTGGAAGTCTAGAAGCTCGATCTGGATCTCGTAGTTCCCTTGCATCGTGATTCGGTGGATGTTGTCATTGCCCAGCCAGTGCTCCCCGTGGAGGTACCCGAAACCATTCTTGTACTCCTCCCAGGTCCTGTTGAACTCTTCCTTGCCGTACTGACGCCTGGAGTACCTGGCGAAGGAAAGTGTGGGGTTGGCCTCATTTCAGGGTTTGCGTAAGCAGGTAAGGTTGGGATAATGTAGGGTTATGGTTCAGGGTCGGGTTGGATATTAGTACCACTGTATGTTTTTTCACTATTCTACGGGGAATTGGATTACTTAGAAAAAAAAGTCCACGTGAGTTCCAATGACACTTTCTTTCCCTATTGACCTGACTGATATCGCACATCTCTTGAAATACTTTGATAGAGTCATTTGAATGAGTTACACTAAATTCTCAACATTACAGGATTTACATGAAATTTGGTACTGATAATAAACGTAACATGTAAAATTGTCAAAAACGTTCAGATCACCCCAACGTCACCAGCAAGCTGATTTGCATAGTTTACACTAAAATTACAACATCGGTCGATTTACATACAATCTGCTACTTGTAGTAAACGTAACATGAAAAATATGTTAAAAGTCTTTCAGATATCACTGGAGGTGGTTATCACGCTAATCTGACATTTACGCCAAATTTGAAAAACATTCATGAAATTGCATAAGGATTGGTACTCGGAGAATATAGTCAAACATTGAGTGCCTATGAAGGCCATCAGACATCATTAGAGATTTGTGAATATATTTGCTGGAAGCCACCAAGACATTCACGATTGCATAATTAAAGGCGGCTTGTCGTCTCGAGCAACTGCCGTGACAGCGCAGTCATGTGCAATGACGTCACGTACCCAGCAAACCAAAACGTTTTCATAACATTTTATAAAGAGCTCAGAAAAACGTTTATCATAACATAAAATGTGGTGTTATGAAAACATCGGCATAACGTTTTAAATGGATGTAACATTTTCCCCACTTTTCAAAAACCTCACGTTATCGTCAAAACTAGTGAACTGTTGTGAAAAATGTTTCGGCAACATCACAAAATAATGTTACCAAAACATTATAGGAAACATTCATAACGTTTCAAAAATGTTTTTGTGTTCGCTGGGTAGTTAGGTCGGCTGCGGTTATGTTAGAGTTTCAAGTGAACGTCAATACCATCGTGTACCATCGTCTATTTGAAGTGGCCAGAGAATCAGAGTACAGTGTCAATAATTGACTAAGTCCCGAGGGCATACCCAAAATGTGGCGACTATGCCGCTTCAAATAATGTTTAGGAAGTGAACACTTTTCATACACTATACATATGTTTAGAGATTAGTGCTGCAGCTACAGTACGTCGAGTTTAGTTCGTTTGGGAATTGACACTGTGAATTGAATACGCTCACACTTTAGACCTAAAATAGTATTTAAAGTTCAATGAGGGGTTCATTGTCCAACTTGGGAAAATCAATTCACCGAAGTGTAAGATGTTTCAAAGTTCATGGTACTTTTATTATAGCTCTCAGTGGTTTGATATACCACACCGTCCCTCATCCACGGATGTTTAACCACTAGAGGTACGGTTGAATCGTGTCACTTACCGTCCATCCACCACCATCTTGTGTCTGGTCACAGTACACAGCTATCGGCTTGCAGTCCTTGCCAGCGCCATCGGGAAGATCATGTACACACCATCGACGCCACCCCCCAGATCACGGACTTGATCACAGTCCCGTGCCAGGAAGATAGGAGCTGGGGAACCAGAGATAATAGGTGTGGTTGCATTATGACGCGAATTATTCGTCATTGGCAGATCGAATACACATAACTATCGAATTGCAGTACATAAACACATGAAACATGTTAACCCCCCCCCCCCTCTAACCCCCCCCCCCCCACTCTACTCACACACACAGACACACGCTATTCAGAAAGGCAAAAAAGTGCCTGGAGATTGCATAGGTCCTCCCGTATAGTCGCCTCTTGAGATAGGCAGGGCATTCACATGGGTATCACTAGGAAAAGTTAATAAGTGAGATAAATGTAGAATGGTACGGCGTGCTATCAGTAACTCCGCTCGGATGGGGTTTATAGCGCGGCGTGCTAACAGTAACTATACAGCTGCAGTGTGGAATAGTGAGGTGTGCTACTACTGGTAACCAGGATATACGCTACAATGAATAGCTGGTTCTATCATGAGGAACACTTAGTAGATAGTTGTTAATGGTCCTATATTGAAAGTAGCAGTCTGTGTCAAAAAGTTGGACCAGTAACTAGACGTTTACTTTCGTCGCCTCCTACAATATCGTCATCGTTGTGTCGCAAAATCAATCTCGAACACACGAAAATGGGATATAGAAGAAGGAAAAAACCTACCTCTTCCGGAAAAAGATTTGAAATATTTAGCACATGATTTCGGCGTCTCGACCACTTGTCCATGCGCAATCTGCGCCACTGCAAATACGAGAAAGGCTATCGTATAATCGCAGCAATCATGAACACCCCTTCAGCGCAACGTACGGTCGTTCGTGACTTGATGCCGTCTGTATTCGAGCGGGGTTGGTCCCTAGAGAGCTACAACGCTGACTATACGGGAGAGTGTGATCTTACAGTAGACTCGAAATATCTCGAGTTCTCGGTGGCGGATAGAGGGCGATTCATCACGAGGAAGCTACTAAATTGGGGCTTTCCTTCCAGGGCCCAATTGCGGGAAATGAACCAATTTCATGACGCAGAGAGCGCAAGGTGGAGGAAAATGGCGCGACAAGGGTACGGTTGCCGACCACCTGATTATTCACATCCTCTGTGGTCAGGCTATATTGAGGAGTAAGCGATTGCTCAGTATAGGACAATCGTCGTTATTTATGTTTCATATATTAGCCACCGACGAGTAGGTACATCAGTTATAGTGTATGTTGGACACCCAGGGTTATGATTCAACTGTGAAGAATGAAGTTGAAGCGTTGAGCCATTGTATCTGTCCGTTTTCTTGCCAACGCCTGTGGAAGCTAGTTTTCAGTTCTCGGTGATGACATCTGTGTTAGTAAGAACGCGTTAGTTCCCCCGTCGGATGCGGGTAAAGAGTTTACCTCCAGTAATCGACGCCTGTCACAAGTTAGCTTGCTTGACTATAGTTTGGAAATAATGGAATCATCCCCACC
The DNA here is from genome assembly GCA_026419785.1 of Sclerodactyla briareus. Classification (NCBI taxonomy): domain Eukaryota; kingdom Metazoa; phylum Echinodermata; class Holothuroidea; order Dendrochirotida; family Sclerodactylidae; genus Sclerodactyla; species Sclerodactyla briareus. The sequence continues at coordinate 110,526 of JAODTK010004221.1, read as the reverse complement.
CCCTCCCCGTTCATCAAAAAGTGTTAAAAAACATAGAAATTAGGGTTTTTTTTTCCAAACAACAAAAGGAAATGTTAGGGTTGATATCAGTTCGTTAGCATCAATGGTCCGAGTTTACGCTGAGACACTGCTCTCCTTGCAAATTATAGTCAGAACAAGAAGAGAAAAAAATACCCGTAGACCATGATTATAAACAAAAGCCCATATCATATTATTCACTGTTCAAAAGAAGCAAAAGAGCGACTAGCTCGAATTTTATGCAATACATCGATATATAATAGATTCATTGAGATGTGACAATAACATTGTCGAGAAATGTTAACGTTTCTACTTCTCTCTCTCTTCATTTCAAAATTCGATGACTATTATACTGTATCAGGTAGAATTCCATGATTGCGATATGATTGTAAAAATTCAACTGTTATGGGAGCGAATAAAGTCGAATAAACTTTACTTACTTATACGCCTCGTATTATATGCTTCCACCCGAAGGTGCTTCAGCTGACTGAGGAAATCCATAGTCGGAAATTATAGAGGCTCCAATTTTGGGTGTGGTAGGACACTGGCGAATCTCGCCTACTCTTTTCGAAGAGTGCCCTGGGTAACGAGGAAGGGGTGAGACGACAGTGTAGCTCCCCTCGTGCAGCCACTTTCCTACACGAGAAAGGAGCGGGGTGGAAGTCGGTGTCTGTGGGACATCGGGGTTTGAATCAGGGACCTCAGGCATTGCAGGCAGACACCCTACCATTCCTGCCACATCGCCGCTCTAGTCGAATAAACTGTATAATGATGCTAAAAGACCGTAGAATTGCAGCAGATCAATACGGACGTTGATTTGCTTCATGAGGAAGATATTCCATTGAATCCATCTGCGTTATGCAGCGACATCACCGCATTGATACAAGTTGTAACCTTGCCTACGCGGGGCTCGTTCCATATTATTTGGAATGAGTTCGCCCCATAATTGGAAAAATTCTCCATCTCTGCAAATTGAATACAGCATATGATAACACTGTCCCCGCCTATGCATGTTTCAAATCCTCTTTGCAGCTGGGAAAGGCCTTGACGGGTTACGGTTATCTGAGGGTCCTAAATGAACTGTTCCTTGTACTCTCCGCGCCAACCGATGGAGACGATTTGATCGGAAACCTTAGATGGCCGCATCCTAATAAGTCTTTCCCCGCCCCTCCCCACCGCTGCCCCACCGCTCGTTCTCAATTTTCCCATGTACATTCTCTCTACTTTGCCTGCGTTACTATTTGTTTGATTCAGCGTTATTGTTTTTCCATCTTCGAATTATATATTCGTAACTGTTCATTCATCCTAAGAAATTTATGTTGGAGTGAACTGCAATTTAACAGTGTTATGACATCACGTGCCATGACCGACATAACGTGTGGAGAGTACGTCAGAGACCGCATTTATATATTGTCTCGATGAACGATCAAACCACTGAATCACCTATTTCCCGTTTTCCATCCTCGAGGAACCCGCTAATTGCCGCTATCCTCCGAACAATCCATACGCCCCACATCCAAGACCACAGCAGTGTGGTACAGTGCACTCTACATTAAACGAAATTCTGCAAGACCTGCCACCCTCACAGAAGCCGTTCACGATCCAAGATGGAGGTTTTGTTCATTTCGACGCTTTTACTGCAAATCCTGTTCTCCAACGCCCTTATTGCGCCACCGGCGGAGGAACCAGCGGAAGGGTCAGACTTTGGCCCATGCCTCTCCCATTTCACTGGGATCAGGGGACTACGGTGGTACAGTAATTCTATAAACTGGTTAAACAATAATTCGATTGGCTAATGAGGAGAGAGAATATGGGGAACCCGGGCAGAGTAGGCAGAAATGCGGAATCGAAAAGCACCACCGGTAAGATTGAGGCATATTGCCTTTTCGAATTATTTTCAGTTCGCTCGAACGAGGCGACCACGGCACGGAGAACAATCAAGCTCACCTTACCTGCTTACGCAGTGAACGCGGCCATTTTGCATCTTGTCCGAAAGCAGAAAGACGCACACGGGCGTTCATCATGAAGAAAAGAATGATATTCTTCTTCTCAATCTTACGAGCAATTTGTCATTTTGAATCAGATCCCATCGATGGTTGTTTGTTACAGGGTTCCAGTCAAGTGATAGGCGGGATTCCATAGATGCGTATGCATATGTAAAAAAATCGCCAATTTACGTGAACTGAGCGGGGGCTAGTGTTTGAATATCTTCTATTTAGTTTGCTAAGATAGGAAATGGTCCCACGAAAGACAAAAAATCATAAATGAAGGCAAACCAACGCTGAAATAGCGAAAAAGGACATTACCACGCGTATGCGGATGCGTATCACTGCGAATGAATTCTATGGAATATCTTCCTTAAAAAAGCCAAGCAACGACAATATGCATGGGCTGCTGCCTTTTTATGGTCTTTTCGCATACAGTTATAGTGTTTTCTCTTTTGAAATAAACGTCTGTTTTCATGAATATGGTGATTCTGACATTCCGCCCGGATACGCATACGCATCTATGGAATCCCAGCCTGAGGCTGAGATTCCATAGATGCGTATGCGTATGTGGAAAAATCGCCATTTTACGTGAACTGAGCGGGGGCTAGTGTTTGAAAATGTTCTATTCAGTTTGCAGAGATATTGGTCCCACAAAGCTGAAATTAATAAATTAAGGCAGACCAACACCGAATAAGTGGAAAAAGCACATGTACCAATGCGTATGCGGATGCGTATCACCTCAATTGAATTCTGTGGAATATCTTCCTCAAACAGCCAAGCAACGACAATATCATGGGCTGGTGCCTTTTTATGGTCTTTTCGCATACAGTTATAGTGTTTCTTCTTCTGAAACGAACATTCTTTTTCGTAAATATGTGATTTCACTTCGAGCCCGGATACGCATCTGTGGAATCCCGGCCTGAGTCTTCGACCCGCCCTCTCGCATGAGTATTTTCCCAAGATATGAACACTGAACGGGTCTATATTCTTTTTAAAAGGCTCGTCCACGAACTTGTCTGGAGCATTCTGTTTTGTCTCGTATTATTTTCAGATATTGGAGGTTCTGGGAACAGCAGTCAATGCGATAAGTCTCATCAGAATACAGCTTATGTTCAGACCTATAGATATGGGGCGTTACGCCCAGCGTAAAATCCATATGGCACAGGCGTACGGGATACTCCCACACTCGGAGAGGGGGGACATTTTGCCAGAATTTCAACATTTGTCTGACATGAATGGCTAGCAAGCTCAAGGGTAAAAAACCACAGCACACTAAGAGCCAGTAGCGTACGCAGAGATTCGTCATGGAGGGGGGGGGGGGGGGGGGGTTGAGGTCGGAACCCAAGGGAAGCTGCGCCCTCATTGATGGCTCCACCCTCCCTGTTTTGCAAATAAGTAAAATTTAAGGGCCCCTAGACACATGCGGCTACAATATTTGCTAAATAACAGCTGGAAAGCTTCTACTGCAATTGCAAAAAAGGTTTATGTTAAAAAAATTATTGATCACTTGGGTTCTGACCCCCCTCCCTTTCCCTCCGTGCGTACGCCCTGACCATGGCGCAAACATTATACACAAACATTTCTTCGGACATTCCCAGAGATTAGACACTTAGCTTCTCAACAACCGGTATTTAGCCTATTGTTGTTTGAAAAATTAGGGCTGGCATTCTGCCTCGGTGAAATATATGCCCCCTAGGCAGGGATCCGTAAACGCACGCTATGCTAATTCAGTCACTGAAACACTGTCACACTCAACCCCCCCCCCCCCCTCTCCCCAACACACACACACACTCGATCCTCTAGCTCCCTCTATTAAGATCGTTATTATCTCGGCTCAGGTTCTTGCATAAACCATACATGCCATATTTTTTTATGGAAAAAACTTAACGGAGAACGGTTTACGCCATCGCCTCTAACTGGCAGGTGCAGATTTACACCTATAGGCTATGGTGTAGATCCGCTCAAAATTCAGTGGCACCCTTCCCTTCCGTACTGATGAATGATCCCTTGCCGTGTTGCCACCTCTTATTCGAAGTCACATTAATCTTTGCATTCCATTGCCCAGGTAGGCCTATCGCGTAACAATCTGTTCTATTTGATAACTCTTGATGCCGATAAACGTGAGCTGAACCCCCCCCCCCATCCCAATAACGGAATTTGTCCCCTGTCTACAACCTTGATGTTCAATTAAGGCTTGGTAAATGTTTCCACTCTTTCATACTCCAAACAAGTGGGGTTTTCCCCTCCGTATCTGGGGCAACCACTGCCTAATAAAGAACTTGGAGTAATTGTTTAAGGTCTCCAGTTATTGACTAACAAGATTTTTTAAGAAAATATCTTTGAGCTTGAAATGACCTCGAAGTGTCTGTTTATATTTACAAACCTTACTCCACAAATTAAAATTGTTTAATGCACCAACTCTTTTGATACCATGCCCATTTATTTCTTGATGAATGGCCATCAACAGCGTTTCTCTTTCTATGTATGGAACTTTTGTGCCTAATTGTCTCACCTCAACGTGTATCATAGGATAGAGTGCCACAGACACACACACACACACACACACACGCGCGCGCGCGCGCGCGCGCACACACACATAAACACACACACACGTGCAGGCACGCACTCACCCACTCACCGTCTCACTTGACTTACTCCATCCCAAGACAGACACTCCCCAGCGGGAACCCACTCCAGTGCTGCAGACAGGCACTTAAAATTGGCGGAGGCGTAGATGGCGTCTACGTTATCTTCCCACTGAAGGTGGGAGAATGCAGCCGCGATGGTGTACTGCGACCAGGGGGCAGATGGAGGCGGATGGACCGTAAGTAATAGCTCGGGGGCCGTCACCATTATTATCCATTCCATGTACAATAAATCGGCTCCGATTGTAAGGGTCAAGAGGTCAAGTATCCATTTACCCGCCGGGAGACCGGGTCCAACCTTGGGGAAGGGGATGCAGGCTACACCGTGCAATTTCTGTTCGAGGCATTGCAGAAAAAGAAAAATAGTGGGTGCTCTGGAATCGCTCTCGAAAACGCGCGCGATTCGGATCAATGGTATCCTGCGATAGAAACTCGAATATAGGCTTCCTCGACAGCTCGATAAATTGCGAAAAGGACACACTCAGTCAGTCATGAAGTGGATTAGGGGAGGCAATGGCTTCACTTTTCGAAATATTATTCTTTGAAAAGTGAACTGCGCATTGTCGACATGTATTCAATCCCCCTTCCCCAGCATTAGCCCCAAGGGGAAGACAAGTAGTCATGTTTCTGTGAACCCCAACCTGAATAGACGCACGCCTTAAAACACGATATCTGAAACCCTGTCTTGCATTCCCGTTATTAGCTTATCCAGCGTCGAATGGACGGGCGTCTCGACTTCTACCGTGACTGGGCCGAGTACAAAAACGGCTTCGGCAGCCTCCACGGGGAGCATTGGCTGGGCCTGGATAATATCCATGCACTGACGATGCAGGACGAAGTACCAATTATACGTGAACTCTACCGGCCTACGGATCTCCAGCTCGGCTTGGCTGAGTACTTCCGCTTCTTCGTCGACTCCGAGAGCGGAAGAGACCAAAAAAAAACAACTACACCATGGCTGTCTCGAGGTTTGACCCATCCGGCAACGCAGGTAGGATTTGTGTCCGAAAGTCTGTTAAGGTTCGGATATTGGGCATGGAACCCACTTTAATCTTTCTCAGTGTTTAACAGGTTAACTAGCCGTGACGTAACCACGGTACCTTGTCCGATTAACGGGTAGGGCCTACTAGCATGATTCAGTGGTTTGGCGCCAGGATTCCCGACGGGGGGACGAGTTCCCCGACGGGGGGGGGGGGGGGGGGCAAGTTCCCCGACGAGGCTCACCCTACCCCCTAAGTCAAACCTGCATTTTTGATGTTTTCATTTTTTGAACATTTTTTTGGAGAAAGAAAAAAAAAACGAAAAAATGAAAATAAACATTTGTGGAGAGCAATGTTTACTTTCAATAGCTTTCCACTCAAATCAGACGCCCTTATTAGTAGAATAGGGTCAGGTATTCCCAATAACTGCACAAGAAATACCTGGGCCACTGCGTCGTGAAAGCACACCACTCTACACAGAGGCAAAACAGTGATAGACGGCAGAACGGGAAGCATCCTCTCGAAACGAATTGTAACCTTAACCTGGCAGGGACATTTCGAAGATATCCATAAGGCTTGTGTATCCTATCTATATAAGCCACGATTGATAGCCTGTAGGAAGATGATTACGCTGATCTTAAACTCGAGCGAGGAACTTGGCATTACTACAGAAAGACATGAGGCGCGCGAAGCGCGCCGAGAATTTTCAGATTCAATATAGGCATTTGCACTTACAAGTAGTTTGGAAATATATACTGTCGGAAGCAAAAAGCCCCCGTCGGGGTGTGTACATTTTAGCGTACCCACTCGGACTCCCCGACGAGATGGGGGGGGGGAGGGAGGGGGCGGGCTTCCCCGACGGGGGGCATGGCCCCCAGTCAAAATGAAACTGAGGTTACATTGGTGGTAGTCGAAAAAAGAGAGAAAATCTTCCAAAACATTTGAGTCATTTAACCTCCGAAAATGTGTGAAACACTGAGAAAACATTAACCCTTAGGCAGGAAAACTCATTTTCTTTTTGTTTTGTAAAATTAACCATAATTAAAGAAGAGAAATCCGTGTTTAAATTCCGAATATCTTGCACAATTTCCAAAATTTGATATTAACGTTTTCACCCCTCAAATCCACAATTTTGGTGATTTTTGCCTTGAGCAAGACAAAAGTTGTAATTTTTTTTTCAAATGAATGCAAAATAAAAAATCACAAAATCAATCCGTTAGTTCAATCACCGATTCTCTCAACGAATAGTGAAAAAATTCATGAATTGGATTTCATTTGTCCAGTTTTGTGAGAATCATGTGTTCACGGCAAATTCATTCCGTGTGAATTTTGAACGCTCAGTTACTTCGAACTCGAAATATATGCGAGAACATCTGACAGACGCTCAAACGCACACACTCCTCGAGCTGGGAATGCCTGACCACCCAACACCAATGAGTTCCCCACCATAGGGAACTCCTCAATCATATCGATGGATAATTTTCATCCACCATGATTGTTACCATAGCAACCCTTGTCATAGCAAACAGCAAACGGTGAGTATAGGGGAAATGGCAAACTGATCACAAAATATTTCATCCGGCCCACCGGGGGCGATGAGATCAAATTTAGGGAGATGAAGACGAGTTTAAAGTTGTTTAATGCCACCCCATACAAGATTATTTTCCGTTAACTCTACACTCTAAAACAACTGGGTCAAATTGAGAACTAAACAAATTCCATGGTCAAATGTTTACTCAAACTATGTAATTTTCTACAATCTATGTCAAAATTTAACCCAGATAATGTTCACTTAGCTCCGATCTGATCCCGTGAAAGTTAACTGATTGAACCGACCTGCTCACCTCTATATACGGCACACTGGTGGACAGGAAGTTCTGAGGCCTAGTCATTTCGAAACTAAAAAAACAAAAACATTAGGCCTAAAGTGTCGGTGGGCGTCACAGGTCAGTCCGGGCCTTGTGCAATAGTTAGAGGAAAAGGATAGCGGACCAATGGAATCAGGAACTAAATAATACACATAAAACCCAGTACATTGAGGCGAGGGACTAATTTGAGATTTCACCTTCTTTCCCCAGGCGACAGTCTGAAAGGCCATGACGGGCTCCCCTTCTCAACGTGGGACCGTGATAACGACGTCCTGGGATGGTAACTGCGCCCCGACTACCAGTCGGGCTGGTGGTTCTCGGGTGCATACGGCCAATCTCAACGGGCCTACCTCCGCCCGCCGCTACCCATCGCAAAGGGTATCGTCTGGAAGACATATGGTGGCAGGTTCAGACCTCCATGGTTAATCCGAATGAAGATAAAAACCCAGGTTCCTGTAGCGGAATAGTGCCCTCGCCATATACCATATACCTATGGGGTGCTCCGACAGCTTCACGCACAATATTTAAAACGAACAATGATTAAACTCCTGGGGTTGTGTGACATTGTTGGACGCCTAGTGGATTGAAGCATGACAGGGACCGATGAATTTTTTTTTTTTTTTCCAAAAATCCCCCCCCCCCTTTTCATGATGTGCTGGTTCCTCCTGATTTCAATCCACAGAACCGACGAACCCAGCAACCCCCAAGATCTTCGCGGGTAAAAAAAAAAGTTCTTTAGTGATTTGCCGCCCCGGATTTTCAAATTGGCTCTAAGGATAACTTGCTCGAAACGACCACAGAAAAACTTATGTCAAATATCTTCGGAATTGGTTCGATGCTTGCAAGTTTCCGGTTGCAAAATTCTAGCTAATTATTGTTGGCCAAAGCACATTTATCATGTATTTTGAGACTTGAAAAATATTTGGAAATAATAAAATACGGAACGAGTTGAAGTAAATACATTGTTCACCATTCATTATAACATTCATGTCATCATTGGTCCCGTTATAATTTAACATTGTCGGTCGTTTTTACTAGGAAATTGGTGCAATATGTTCGGGACAGTTCAAAAGGGATCCTTGCTTAGTTCTTTAATTTGAATATTTTCGTATTGTACTCGTCTGGTGATTGAATGATTGGGTCCATTCAAGGCACGCACGACCATATTTATGTATTCTTGTACAACAAATTTGATTGCATAAAAATAGCGATGACACCCCATAGTTCTCCCAGGTCGGCGATCAATAAACGACGAGCCCCCCTCTTTCAAAATCCCGAATCTCGCAACGTACGGCCCAACGAGGACGAAAATCTGGATACCGCCCGCTTATCGTCAAGCCCGCGAGGAACCTTGTAACCGGCCAATGAATAATAATCTATCGAGTGCTATAAATGGCGCTTTTTCAATTCGTTGACATTTTCAAAACCCTTCACATATATAAGTACGACGTTGGAACCAGTACGCTCTTCGATAAACCCAGATAGGTTGCGTGCCACTGTAGCGCCAGGGTAAATGCCTACTAAGGTTCCTCACAATCCCCCAATCTCCGGGGTGGGTGGAGCTTTGGTTGGAGAAAATGCCTGTGTGCCTTGCCCATGGACACTGGACAAAGCTGATTTGCCTGTGGAATCCGACTGCTAGACCGGCGCTCCCCGACTAGTCTCTGGCCATATGGTGTACCACAGTTTTGAATGGGTCTGGTACTCTATACACAGAGGCAAATCCAATTGCCCACTTCTCAAAGTGAGCAATGGTATGAACCTAGGCACTGACATCTAACGACAACGCTCTATAAATACTGAACTGACGCTGGTTATAAGAATTTAGATGATAACGTACCTACGTGGTCTAGTGGGCTGGTGATAATGCTTGGAACCCAACGGTTGGGGGTGCGAATCCAGAGGAGGCCCTGTTATTTCTTCTCTAAACAGTAAGAATCAAATCGGCTGCCAGGTAGCCGGAGCATCGAGAAAGATCGGTTTGGCGCGCACTCTAAACTCCTGTTCATCCACGCAGGTAATTCTTGCGGCTGGTGCGTCCCGCCCACTCAGCTGTAATGATTACCACCAGGTGTTCGCACTGGCAGAGGAAACTGCTGTCCCGGCAGCATGGGCTCCGTCGTCTGCATGGACATTATAGGACAGGTAGGCTCGGGCCGAGTTTCGGAATCATAAGCCCCCTCAGCCTAGGACGCTGTTCACAGCGTGATACCCCGAACATGTTCACCAAACTGTGGTAATGTCTACGTGCCATTCAGTTCCCGGACAACTCCCACGTCCTGACCAATGTCCCACCCAAACGTGACCCTAACTTTAAACCCCAACCCTAATCTGACCACAAAAAAAAACATTTCGTCTGAGGGGGAATCGTCCCGGTTGGGATTTTCCGGTCACGGTGCCCTCATGTACAACCGACTTTAGGCATCAGCCTACCTATGGCCCAGACGAAGAATGGTCCCACACTCGTGCATCTTGACGTCCTAGAATACATGCACACATATCGGACTTTCCGCATCCATGGTGCTCTAACATAGAATTCGTCTCCGCAGCCGGCTTCCAATTTTGAGTTAGGAAACACAAACTGTACGAGGTTACACAGACGAATGCAACTGCTCCGACTCGTTCGGTGTAACTCGCACGGGGACATTTTTTTAATTCCTTGCCGAAGGCAAAAGAATCATGCCCGTCCGCACCGTGGCGTATGCGTGTGTGTGTGTGTGGTGTGTGTGTGGTGTGTGCGTGTTTGTGTGGTGTGTGTGGCGTGTGGGTGTGTGGTGTGTGTGCGTGTGTTATGTGTGTGTGGTGTGGTGTGTGACACCCCTTGTCAGCACGATATCTAAGGAACCAAGCATGTGTAAGTTAAAATCAAGTATGAGGGTTGACTATAGAGAGGATACCCCTGTTGTTTTGGTACCTTTCAGGTCATTCAGGCACGATAGGGCAAAACTTCCGAAGCTTGTCATCACATAATCTAAGGACACAACATATATCATTCCAATTAGGTTATGTGGGTTGCCCTATGGTGAGGATGAACCCTATTGTTTTTGGTGTTAGGTTCAATATCATTTAAGGTCACCATGGGGCAATCCTTATATATCGTTGGCAACGAACAACACACTTTGATAGGGATGTTCGTAATTTAGTTTTCGTTTTCGTCTTGGCGAACTCAACGGTGACCTACTTTTGACGCTCATTTGACCTTTGACTCTCTTTGACCTTTCGACCTTGTGAAATTGAGTCTAATTTTTTGTACGACCAGATCGTCTTTTGTGAGACAACTCATAAAGTGAATTGGGACTAATGTCATACAACACTGCCTATCACACGATCTATCTCAAGAAACGCACATTTGGTGAAGGTTCCACGACAACTAAAACACTGGAATGTTGTTAAGTTTGACGTTTGACATTGACATCTTGGCAACAAACATTTTAGAGGGATGTTGTTTAGGAAAGCTTTTTTTTCGTCTAGGACGCATGTAGTATCGCTATGCATGGGAGCCTACTGTCTGCGAACTTATATTTTGGTGTGGCCACCTGCCACTCAGCAATTTAAGATGCTGTGTCAGGATAAAAAATATCTGACATAATTGGGTCCAGTGCCGTATATATCCCCGGCAGGGGTATGTGATACCCAATTTGACCCAACCTGTACCTCCAGATGCCACCAATTAATTGTGTGTAGATATTATTGTAAATACACCTGTATAACTCCAATTGTTCCCACCTTCCATTTCAGTAAGACACACAATTCTCGGCCATACGGTATTGTCTTGTGGCACTGCAAATGAGTCATAATATCCTTCCCCCATGCCGTCCGATGTCCACAGTGGGTTTTTTTCACTGGTCCAGTCTCAAATACACACCTATAAACTCAATGTTCACCTGTGTATTAAGCTCTCAGTGTACGCCAGCATACACTAACTCCCATTGGCCTATGACAAATTTTGATGATTTATTTATGCTTCTCACACGTATGCCCATCTAAAGTTAATACAACATATTAAGACCAGTTGTGTGTATAGGCAGAGGAGGGGGTGGATGCCCCCTTCTGACAGGTTTCACTCCAAAAAGCCTGACTATACCCGAGGTAGGTGCAGGCAAACATCCTGTTTGATACACTTTTTTTTCCAACACTAGCGGTACCTGTAAGACCCCTCCCCCGCGTGCCAGACCCAGAATCGAACCCAGCTAAACCGGGAACAGTAACACATACGATACCCCCCCCCCCAACGCGACAGGTCTCTGCACACAATTGCACACAATTGAGTTTGAGCTGAGTTTGATTTGATTTGATTTGATTTGATTGCTACGGGTTCAGGAAGCCAATTCGACTCACGTGGAACCTAACCGAATTTTTGATCGTGGCATGAGCACCGGCGGACACTCGCCTTCTCTTCTCGACTAGTGCTCAGAGGATATCGAGGCAGGAGTGACACCAATCCATGCTCCAGGGACCGCAATTTTACGTCCCCATCCGACGGACGATCAGTGAACTCCGGACCTGACCACTTTCTGCAGACTGGAGGAGCGGAAGATGTGCGACGCGGACTGCTCAACAGCCGACCGACGAGACCTATTGCAAGTGCCCCCCGAAACAACCCCCGAAATTACCAAGCCCACTGCTCAACAGCAGGACCAGGAACACGCCAGTCGAACTGCAATTACAGCCAATTCTGGAAAAACGCCCGGGCTGATCGGATGGAATTCGAACCCGGGACCTGTTTGCATGCAAAGCGACACTGATACCGCTCTACTATTCTCCCGCTAAGCCCGAGTTGGGCTTACAACAGTAGCTGAGAACTTTTCTAAAGGCCTCAGTGAAATTTAGCATTTTAGATGTCTCCAAAACCTGGTTTGTTTAAGAAAAAATCAACATTGATTAAACAAGAGGAGAAACAGGTATCTTTCAACATCTGGGGCGATGACAGAATGACCCGTAATGACCTGAATGGCCCGTAATTCAAAGTTTGTCCTATGTGAACGACACTGCCGGATGGGGACTTCATTTACTGTAACACGACCTACTAGAGACTAGAGACAGAACAATGAAATAGAACATAGAGGACAGAGTAAGGCGTGTAAAGAGATACCCTGGCCAGCGCATGTTTCGGCTTGCCGGATTTTTTTTTTTCGAATATTCGATATCATGAGAAAAAAGCGCCAGCGACGTTCGCATGATATCACGTGTGGAATTGAAACACTACAATTCAAAAAGAAAGAGGATAGGGCCTACCGCCACGAGGCTATGCCAATGTAAAATTATGTCTGCTAATACCATGGGTCAATTTTCTTGTTACCTTGTGAACAGCACCAACCGATCGCTGTTATTCGCTGAGTGGCGATAATACCTCTTCCATACACGAGCAGCTGTGACTGCACGTGTATGTACCGAAATTACCTTTCAGCAGTGGGGGGGGGGGGGGGGGGGGCGTTACGTCAGAAGAAATTCAGCCCAGTCTCAACCCAAGTGTTACCTGTGTTACCATAATTTATCGATATGATACGATTGGAATAGTGTATTATACGCCCCAGCCACAACTTCTGGGAGCACTAGATTCTTCTAACCTAATCCATTGCATAATCAGTACATAGCGGCAGAAATCGGTTTGCGAGGCTCCTGGGTGGTAATATGCGTCTGGCAACACCTGGCACCGACATTACACGGTGGTGTTTGCACGCCCATTAGTATATCAAAACCACAGACTATATACGTGATCAAAAAAAACCTAATATTATATCGACAGATTCGTAGTGAAGCATCCCCCAGGAACTGCATTTTTCTTTTTGCTAATTCAGAAGCATCCTGGATGGCATTGTTCATATTCTAAATTCAATTTCCATTGGAAGCTAGCGATCAAAGGCCCTCATGAAATTTGGGGGGCTGCACCCTCAGAGAGGATGCCACTACCCCTATTTAGGAGTCCTATTAGATTAGTGATTTCTAACATTCTGTGGCACGATCAGCCTCCTACAAGCTTAGTCACTGTGGGTCTGGACTGATGCGCTCCGAACGTGCACAGCTGCAAGCCTGATGCAGAAATATTCGGTAGATTCCGTAGCCGCAAACGAAATCATCCAATAAAATGGCATGTACACAGGAGAAGGCGACGTACGGTACTGCACGTCACTAATGTGGCAGTGTGGAGCCGCCACGCACCGCAAAGATTCTATGGAATATTGTCCCCATGAAGCAATTTGGCGTTCTCATTGACGTGTGTGATCGATATCAGTATATTTATGGTGCTTCCAGTTCAATCCCTCTTCAAAAAAAATCCTCCTCCCTCCCAAAACTGAGATACATCTATTATATATATACCTCTGGCCTTCTAATGATTTAATATCAGAGTTTACCACCTCCTACTGGATAGAATGCTCTCACCACGACTAAGACAGAGCGCATCACCATCAAGGTCTTTATTTTCTGGTTTCAGCCGCCTCTTGGAGGAATCCATTGTGTTCTCTGTTAGGGTTCAGGATTATATAAGGGATTAGGGATATGTGTTATCCAATCAGGAATTACCGGTTCACAGGAGCGCATCGGCCCCACCTGAAGATGCCCCATGTACCCCTACTTTGACCACTTGACCAATGCATAGGTCCGTTGCATGAACACACCTCCAATACCCCATGGTCCGTAAGATGTGGATCATTGAAAGACATAAAGTGACTCACATGTATTACCTAAATGGTCAGTCAGAGAGTTGCTGATCTCCAATTAAGTGTTACTCTCACCCCACACCTCTCACCACTCCCCACTCACTCACACCCCCACTCACTCACTCACTCCCCCACTCATCTCACACCCCCACTCACTCAACTCCTGAGTGCACGAATAATCCCTTCAACAGACTGACTTCAGATGTGATGAATTTTAACAATTAGTATCATTGCGACTGAATTTTTTTTTTCTCAACAATGGCCATCACTGAGAACAACAAGTTAATTGAGACTGAAACAATTTTCTTGAATGTTCCCGGAAGTATGGATAATTTCCAAATCCAGGAAAATCCCGCCCAAAAAAGTTCCAGAGGTCTCCGGAGGCGGATTATTAGCTCAGTCGGTAGAGCTCTGGACTTAAGATCAAGAGAGGCGAGTTCGAATCCCAGTTGAAAGCCCGAGGGTTTTTCGCCCGTGCTGTTAGGCAAGGCTGGTCTCCTCGAATGTCTCACGCTGAAAAGTGGGTTACCTGCGAGGTAACGGAAGTATGCGCCGCTGCGTTGGCTGCAGGGTGTTTAGTAGGTCGTGAGCGAACGTGCACTCTGGGAGGTGCGGGGCAAGGTCTTCTCAGGTTACCAAGACCAGGGGATTAAAAGTCGTTAGTCATGTGAGAGGCGCTGCTTGATACAAGACTATAAACCCGAATCTTAATCTCTAAATTAGTTCAACTTACAGTGAATCTGATCAGGTTTGACGTATTTATTGTTTGTAATCAAACACTCACATTTACACTGTTCAAATATTCACCATATTAAGGACTGTATTTTTTTCTTTCTGTAACAGCTGTTGGGGATAAGTTATTCATTTTATATTACCCGGAAAGCTATATAGAAAGCAAATGTGTGTAGCTATCAGCCTTGGAGGATAGTGATTGTCGACACTGTGACTTGTTATACTTTAACAGTTTATGTGCCCTTGAACGGAAGGCACTATATAGTGAATAGGAAAAACTTCATTATTGAAAACCCACATACATAGACTTGTGTACCATTCAATCATCCTTTAGCACATGTTGGGTGTGACTGAGCAATCAGGTAATTGGGGGAGGGGTGGGATCAGGGTTCAATTTATTTGATTATTTTGATTAGCAATCTTCAATGAAAATGGCAGACTTCCAAGCCGAAAGTGTGTGTTGCTAATTCACAAAAAAGGCATAATCATTGTGGAAGATGTAGCAATTCACGCAATTTGGCCTAGCACCTGCTATTGCGTATACCAGTTAAATCTAACCCTGGGTGGGATGGGCATGGTTGATGTGGTGCTCTCACTTAAATAAAGCATTGTTTGTGGAAGAATATGGGAGAGGGGGGTTGGTGAGATGGTGGTACCAGCAGAGGAGGAGTTGGGGAAGAGGTGGAAACAAGTGAATTGAAGGGTTCTGTTATCGGGGACAATGTGAAAGGGAATGGTGGAAGTGAAGCGGCTGTGACAACAAGAGCCGGATTGTCTGGATGAAGTTTAGGGAGCCGGTGAGTTGCTGCAGGGAGAAGGTTCCCCTTGAAGATGAAAGGAAGAGGTATCAGAATTACGCGAGACATGCTATGTTGTATGGGGACGTGAGACATGGTGTCTGAGAGAAAGTGCGTGGCTGAGTGAGAGCAATGGTGAGAGCAATGTGGCAGCGTGTAAAGCTACCACAGACAGGAGAAGGATCTGAGGATCTGAGAGAAAGAGATCTATTGCTATGATCATCCCACAAACAATAGTCCTCGTGAGCCTCATTACCGAGTTGGTAGGCTCAGTTGTTAGTGCATCAGTTAACCACATGGAAAATTGGGTTCAAATACCAGACCAGGTCCACCATAACTTGAAAAAGGCACCTAGTTTGTCTTCCTGCTGGATGCTTCTTAGCAGTACAAGAGATTGGAGCACAGAACAGTGTGGGCAGGCAATCTTACAGGTGCTGTCTGAGTTCACCCATACTTCCACATTTAGGGTACTGTCAAAGAGGCATTGCCTTTATTCCATGTTCTTGGTTGACGGATTTGTAGCTACAAGTTCCAGGTATGCACCTTTCAGCCTAGGATAGGGAGGGTCCTTGCTTGGCAAGTATAGCCTTTAAGGAAAATCAGCTTCATGAAACCTGGGGAACGCGAAGCGAATATTGTTATATATTAATCGAAACAATAGGAATCATGATAGTCGATGAGGACGAGATATCATGGAATCTCAGATCTGACAGGACCACCTAAACCTCATTGATTGTATCGACACATAAGGGACCTCCAACACCCATTGATGTATCTCACACATTAGGGACTCAAAACTCATTAAGGTTATCTACAATGTCAACACTCATGTTGTCGACAATTCGGGATCTCAACACTCATTGATGAATTATCTCAAACATTAGGACCTCAACAACTCATTAATGTTTCTCACAATCTCAACACCTCATTTGTCTGACCTAGGCGATTCTCACACTCATTGATGAATCATCTGACACATTAGTGAATCTCACCAACTCATTGATGCTAGCTCACACATTAGGGATCTCAACAACCATTAACATTATCTCATACTCTCAACGCACCCATTATGGTTTCTTGACACATTAGGGATCTCAGCATTCATTGATATGTTTATCTCACATATTGGTAGGTATCTCAACACCATAATAATCTCACACTCAACACCTGTTAATAATGCTATCTGACACATTAGGATCTCTTCACTCAATTTAGATTATCTCACAGACATTTAAGGGATAGCAACACTAATTGTGTTATCTCCCACAGTCATTAGTCTTAACGGCTCATTGATGTTATCATCTCACCATCAAGGCCTCTCACTCAACACTCATTGAGATTGTCTCACATATAGGGATCTCACACTCATTATGTTATCTAACAACACATCAGGGGTCTCAACACTCATTGATGTTATCTCACACATCAAGGGGTCTCAATCAACCTCCTTGAATTGTCTCAAACACATTAGGGATCTCACACTCATCATGTATCTCACACATCATTATTTAACGCTAATTGATGTTATTCACACATCAAGGATCGCAACATCATTGAGATGTTCACATATTAGGGATCTCAACACTTCACTTGGATGTTATCTCACACATCAAGGGGTCTCAACCTCATGAGATTGTCTCACACATTCGGGATCTAACACTCTCAATGTATCTCACCCATCCAAGGGATCTCAACATCACTTTGATGTTATCTCACACTTTCAAACACCATAATTGTTCCTCTGACACATTAGGGATATCAAAAATTATGAGATGCTCTTAACATAGGAATCTCAACACTCATCGAGCTATCTCACACATAGGGATCTCAACACCATGATATTATCCTCACCATAAGGGTCTCAACACATTGATGCTATCCACACTCAGGTATACCTAATACAAAGATGTTATCTTTATACCTGGGACTGGGAATGCATTCAAGCGAGTAGTCGAGATTCCGCATGACCATGTTTCGCAATATGGAAATTATTTATTTATCAAGCTATAAATAACCCGCTAAATATTAAAAATTTGTACATATCAATAATATATTGATACGGTTACTTCCGTGATTAGACGATGAATCAGGGTAGGAATATTGTTGCCTCACGCGGGGATCTTTTCAATTTTGTCCTCCAAAAAAAGCCCCCGGCAGAAAGAGGCGTGGGGCTCTTTTGACCCTCACGGGGGCTCTTTTTCAAATCGAAGATGTCATGCAAAAATGAACCTGAAGACACGCCCTATCAGAATATCAGTCACTTTATTGGTTGCAAACAGTCCTGTTCTTGAGAAGGTCTACATATCAGAGGACTGAGAGGAGTAAATAAAAAAAAGTGAAAACCACGGAGATACCGTACGCTATTTGTTATTGCTGATATTTATCATGTCTCTAATTTTAAGACAGTACGTAGGCGTGTATGCTAGGTTTCAAAATGTGGTGTGTTGGGGGGGGATTCCCACCTACACAATATTAGAGGGGGATTTGAAATCTAAGGGGGGGGGGGGTTTTTTTCGAAAATACCAGATCAGTGATTCTTTGGTGAGTACATGCATACCCCCAGACATGCCATTGCCAATTGCCAGTTTTTAACAGGGTGTGTGTGCTAAGGGGTACTACCACCTCTTGGCCCAAGTTTGTCCCTGACTCCATCTCTCCAATCGACTGCATTGCAAAACTATTGCTACACAAGTAGTGACGTTACACTTGTATAGCTAGGCCGGGGGGACATGGGTGATGCCACATGCCATCAACTATTCATGCTTCCATCCCATAGCTACATGATGTCACCGAAGGGCAAAGTCCTCACTGGCAACATTTTTCTGGTTCATAGTGAATGTCTTTCCAGGCCAAAATTGTGTTGTGTGTGAATAGATAAGGAAACAAAAATGATTACTCATCAATGGATACTAATGCCCACAAGGTAGCCAGCAGTAGGCCTAAGCTACTGAACTTGCTATGGGTTTTGTACAGGGACCACACTTAGCCTAGTTAAGAAAAGTGACCTCTGAAGACACCTTGCGAATAACATGCTTCAATCTTTTGTGAAATGTGTTTGTATCAACCCATCTACACGCCTGTTCATTAGTTGATGATTTTTAAATGTTCCAGATGGCCGTTTTGAAACGTATTTTACAGTGAATTAGTCCCATTCTACATGGTTAACATGGAGTGTGTGTATGCACCAGTTGTCCAATATTATGTCGATCACAAATTATCGATGTTGTAAACACAAAAATAGTGTTTTCTGCAGTGTTAAGATGTAGGACACATATAATATGAGTATGTATACATGTGCTGATGTACCAAGATCGTGACTGGATGAAAAACGGTCAGAACTTATCGGTACATGCCTTGGCAGTGTGTCTTTACGCTATCGGGACGGAAAAGTCGCATCTTCAGTCATACAGACGAAGTACACAAAATTTCCGGAAATTGTACTGTATTTTTTTTTTTTTTCTGTTTCGCGACATGGATTGGATATGGATGGCGGGATTTGACACAAAAAAGTCTTAGAATTATTTAAGAGGGATCCATACATCATGTGAACCAAAGAACTTCAGCAATGGAACTTCATGATTTACAATTTTTTGAAGGGCTAATTTAGGGTTTGTAAAGAGGCCCTTTCAGCACTGAAGGGGCGATTGTACATAACATTCGTTTTTATTATTTCGCACGCGTATATTTTTTCCAGAGGGCGATTCTTGGAAAATTGGGGCGAATCGCCGTCGCCTGCAATGAATGCGACACACCCATAATTCAGTTATTATAGATAATGTAATTATAGAGGTTGAAAAAGGACAATAAAAATCTAGTGAGACCCTTCACCACCCCTCTCTCCCTCTAGGTGGGAGGCCACATCAGTGGAGCGCCATCAAGGTGAAGATTCAAAAAGTCTCTTTCCTCTCCCTGAGATTATCTCTTAGGCAATTCCTGTCTCTTGGATGAGGATGAAGGACCTTTGGTAACAGCTTTCTTCTGCGGTCCTCTGAGAGCTCTTGCCCTTGAACGCCTCTTTTGTAGCTGTAGAGTTGTTGGAAAATAAGCGTAATCATGCATATCAGCTAGTCCTTGATTTGAGAGAAGTTTCACAGCCTGCTGAGATATGCAGAGCAGGAAGCAGAATACAGATGAGGGATATGAAACCCCATTGCTCTTTAGCCAATGTAGCTGATGGACTCCTCTTTTTTTGGGGGGGGGAGGGGGACTTTTTTTTGGGGGGGGGAGGGGAATTGCCCTATGTGGACTGATATACATGAAGAGTGAACCTAAAAAAAACATTTTGGGTTCAGTCATGACTGACCAAACTGACGTGTCCTGGCAAAATATCTTGATTTCTGAAAGATAGATCATGAATACAGCTGCCTCAGTGTAGCATGCATGAAAATTATTAATCCCGCTTGGCATGGAATTATTGAAAGCTACTCTCCTCCATTGCTGGATGGTTTTGTGGTCACATTACCATGTTATGGGTTCAAGGGTGTGTAATGTGTTCACCAGTAAGGTTTCTTCGTGGCTTGCAAGGGTTGGTGGGGTGATGGTCAGGTTTGCTACCACCCCTTTGTCACTTCTATTTATTTATTTTAATTTTATGGAGGGCCGCACGCGCAAAGGCTTAAAACCTATGATGAGGCCTGTTTGAGAAAGGGATGAAGGGTAGTGAGAGACAGCTTGTTCTAGTCCTTGACAAAGCGGAATATCTGTAGGAAGAGGGAAAGCAGACAGATGGCAAAGCATTCCAAAGGCGAGAGGTTCTGACACAAATGAGGAGGAATGAGAAACGGAGGGGGCTGCAGGGATTGCAAACAGTATATGGGTGCATGTTGCTTGTCAGCCGAGGTACCCGAGATGGGATGAAGGGTGGGGCATAATAGAGCTCAGCTCAGAGGAGCAATGCCAGAAGATGATAGTGATAGGTAAAGAAAAAGGGAGAGAGCTGCAACACATCTACGGTGTGCAAGACTCTATACTAGAAAGTGGCCACAAAGGTCAGAATGCTCACTCCTGTTCACACGTAGGACAGGAAAAATGTGGCAGAGTTGCTAACAAGTCATTCTGAGTTCAATATCCCTTTCACAAATGTTTAATGCAATTTGCATGTGAGTCGCATTCAATTTGCATGTGGGAGGCATGTTTCACGCCTTGAACTGAATTTCGGTGTTTCTCCCTCACAAGTATGTGCAACATGCATATGCTACATGCAGGGAGATTCACATGCGAATACTCTGAGGCACTTAGTTTTCTGCCCATTTCCTTTGTTGCTAACAAGAATGTGTGCTTAACTTTCATTGATGTTCAAAGTGGTTTGCATAGATTTTGAACTTTTGGACATTAATTTTTTTGTGGCTTGAATGCCCGTTAATTCACTTGCTCCACCTATTAAACCATGATGCACATATTTTCGACTATGAAATTTTGTCGTCTTAATTGATAACAGTACAAAAGGGATATCCATGATATTTTACAGGCAATTAAATTTGTGGAGGGGTATAAATCACATTCAACTACAATAAATTTTGAATGGCTCATTTTAAAACAGGTGGAGCAATTTGAACAATGACAGTCAGTTGTTGTCCCATATGTATTAGGTCACACAATACTTGCACATACAGCCAGTGTGTGACGACCATTCAGTGTGCAGGCTTCATCAGTTGTGCAGTGGAAATGTGGCCAATTGCCTGGGTCAACCAAAGGAAGACATACCTCAAACATGGAGAATACCATGAAAGGGTGTATCTGATCCTGTTATAGAAACCAATATTCGTTATAGTATGTACATCTGAAAACTGAAATTCTACATGGGCTCGGGCCTAGGCTACAGTGTGCACATGTACAGTAAAACTGTGTTAGGCCAGCTGTAGTTTGCTGTTGATTTTCACGGGGGAGCATGAATGAAGGATGGATTTTGAGTTTTGAACTACTAGCTGTATATATCGACCCAAATAGTGGATATGGGTGAGGGGTAGAGGGGAACTGATTTTCTATAGGATAAATCATTCAGTGAATAAGAAGGTGAATAACTTGGAGATGTGGAGAGTACATGTCCATGTCGTAGTCTGAAGTGCAAGCTTGAGGTAATCAGGAAAACAGAAATGATTGACTGCATGATGATTGATAATTAATGTATAGTAGCTGATGAGGATTGGAGCACTTGGCAAATTAGAGGATAGCTGCTAAGGCATCACAGAAGGCCAGCAACCTCACCCATGTCATTGTGAGGATGTGCATCATGTGGGGCCCTCTCTAACAGATCGGCCCAAGTAAAATGGAATTTGGGTGTCTTAGAGCTGTTAGAATGTAATATCATGGCATGTGGAATCAGGTTAATATGCCATTATTTATTTTTCTTTCCAGGCAGGAGGGGAAGGTGATGGTAATGTGTGCAGTATGGGATACATACATTTTTTTTCTCGAACATTTCCTCAGGGAACGTGGAATACAGAGCATCGGCCCAAAACGAGAATGGTCCAACGATCGTACTCACTCCCACTTTCAAACTCTGAACAGATTTCACTATAAACTTCGAGTCTGTCGTTTTCTGTCAGAATTGAACAGATTTTGATCAATGAAACGTCAATTCAGTCTACATATTGCCAGCGATCCGAATTCGACAATGAAAAGAGATAACGAGAATAATTCAATCATGTCATTCAATAGAATAACTTCTCGTCCATTGTAGAAACCACAAGAATGTGGCACTGTCATAAAAGAGGGTCATTAGCTATGGCACCCGGTTCAAGGGGCGAGTTCTGTAATGTACAGGTATCACATCACTTACCCTCGCCTGATACCTCTGCTCATAGTAATCCATATCCTGGTTTGTTCCTGTCAGTCTGACAGCTTTCATGCCCTCTGTTAGGTGCTCTGAGTAGGTACACCCCCGCCCAGTGTTGCAATGCGAAGGAAAGGATGGTCAGACACAGAGACGGGCTCAGAGAAGAAGGCTTCATCAGGGGCCCCTGGAAAAAAAAATAATGACCTTGCTCAATTGATCTGTAGGAGCAGCATTTTAACCGTTCGACCCTAAAAATAACCTATGACAGTCAAAATGATGTCTAATTGACCTTTGACCTCAAAAACTAAAACACCCAGAGACCGGCTAGGGGAGGAAGGCTTCATCAGGGGCCCCTGGGAGAAAATAAATGACCTTGCTCAATTGAATCTGTAGGAGGAGCAATTTAACCGTTTGACCCTAAAAATAACCTATGGCAGTCAAAATGATGTCTAAATGACCTTTGACCTTAAAAACTAAAACACCCAGAGACCGGCTCGGAGAGGAAGGCTTCATCAGGGGCCCATAGAGAAAAATAATGACCATGCTCATTTAAATCTGTAGGAGGAGCAATTTAACCGTTTGACCCTAAAAATAACCTATGGCAGTCAAAATGATGTCTAAATGACCTTTGACCTTAAAAACTAAAACACCCAGAGACCGGCTAGGGGAGGAAGGCTTCATCAGGTGCACCTGGAAAAAAAATATTGACCTTGCTCAATTGAATCTGTAGGAGGAGCAATTTAACCGTTTGACCCTAAAAATAACCTATGGGGGTCAAAATTATGTCTAAATGACCTTTGACCCCAAAAACTAAAACAACCTTCAGGTACCACTAGTCAGGTGATGCCACTGGATAACTATGTTAGAGAATCTAACTTGGTCTGGGGGAGAGGAAGCATTTTGCCTGTTTTATGCAAAGCCAAAGCGACCCCTAAATGACCTTTGCCCATCCCACCTTGTTCAATTATGATACTAATTGTGCTGATCATCCAATCTAACCTGCAGGAAAAGCAGCTTTGACCAGTCCAACAAAAGACCAAAATGCACTAGGAGGACCTTTGGTGTTTTTAGTCTTGAAAAACCCTCTATTTGGAATGAATCATCAGTCAACTCCCATGATTGACAAACTAATTATTGCTCACAAAAAAAAGCTGCGAAAGCTTTGTACAAAATGGCCAAATTGATCCATAGATGATAATAAGGACTAACTTTCATAATTATCTGAGCTATTTATGTTAGAAGATGTTGACCATTTGAGCAAAATGGCTGGAAATGACTCGTAGATGACCATAGACCTCAAATTCCTGAAAACCTCTTATTCACCATCATTATAATATAACTGCCCAGCTATCAAGATCATCTAATTCATTCTGTAGGAGTGGAAGCCGTTTTAATGTTCGAACAAATGGACCTCTGACTAGATGACCTTTGACCTCAAATTCCTGAACACCCCATATGTACTTCTGTCAATAATAATATTGACCAACTTTCATAAGATTCTGTACCGTAGGAGTGAAGCAGCTTAAACCTTTGAACAAAATGACCAAAATTCACCAAAATAAAATTAATATAACAAAACACAAAAACACTCAACCCCCCCCCCCACTTGTACCATTGGTCAATGGTAACTATGACCAACACTGTCAGAACATTCCAAATCAATCTGTAGGAGAAGCATTGTTCATATGACCCACAAAATGGTAATTTTTTTTTTTCTATTTAGAGACCTTTGACCTCAATTTTTTCAAACCCCCTAGATGACCTTCCATTTGGTCATCAATGTGACCAAGTTTCATCATGATCCGTCAAGGATCAGAAAGGAGTCACTATTTTAGCACTCTATTCAATATCAAGAGCGCAACTATCTAGCACAAATACTAAATAGTACGTTGTTCTTCACAATCAATAAAATGCAAAAATGCAGTACGTTACCAGCTCCACTGTCATCCAGCCTCAGGTACCCCTCCGCTAAGGAGCTAAATCCTGTGAGGCCGCCCATAGCTGCATAGGGGACGTCATGGCCGACCGGGTGGTGACCACGGGCCAGTCTCTCCTCCTTGGTCTCGATCACCATCTGGTGGAGGTAGGCCGGCTGACCACAGGAACAGATCCATGGACTCCTGAATGATCCACACTTCCCTGTGCCTGTGTGATAATAAAGTCCAGAACTGGAGTTTCCCTGTGGATCAGGGCTGCTAGATTTCCTTTCAGCTTTCCATCCAAATTTGATTTTGGCCGAAATTTACCCTAGTAACGTAGATGACCCTTGAACTGAACTCAAACACTTCAGAATGACGTCTTCACTTGGTCATTCAATTTGACCAAAGTTATCATGATCCATCAAAGGAGTAGGAGAGTAGCAATTCAAATCAATTATTATGAACTGAATTTTAAAGCTCTGTGAACTAGCTGTTCAGGCAGTATTTCACATTTTTACTACCTCACTTTGCTGTACCCTTGGCTACCACTGACAGGACGACTGTGTGTTTAATGTAAGGGTCCTCGAGGGAGCAGGAATACCTGATTTTTAACCGTCAACCATGTTTCTTGGGCATGAGGCACGCCTCTCAGGCAGACATTGCTGTCCACTGTGTCCTGTAGGCATGGGACCCGGTGAGTTGCGGCAACCCGCCAGAATAGCCTCGTAGCTGGCACAGATTCGCAGATATTCACAGAATGGAATGAAACTCGGGGGGATGGGCCGGACAGCCCCATGTCTGGTATGTCTGATTGCATCCCCCAGAGAGGCGCTTTCAAGACATGTGCTTCCTTGAGTGGGTGAGCCGAGTGAATTTGTGACAATGCATGTCCACTGTGCACTGGTGTGACTATCTAACATTTTATGCAAAAGTGAACTAACATTACTGCAAACGAAGCTGTTAGGGAACTTTGCTGCACACAAATCAATAATATTCATGAGTCAATTACGTTGTGTATATGTTACACAATGTAAAGAAGTGGTTGAGACTCCTGTAGGACTCCCACATTTGTGACAAACATGGCCAGGGCCAACTTTGTGATCCTCTGGAAAATGCTTGCACCGGCAGCGTACAGGCTGGCTTCCGTTGAGTGGAACATACTCGTAGGATGAGCAGGGACAGCGCTTTAATTTACATGGGAGGCGATCGGCCTATCAATGGGTAACTCTGCAAAATCTGTCTTGTGCTGTTTGTACCTGCAACGTTAAAGGGAGTTAGAAGAAGAAAGTAGGCATTGTAAAATATAATTGCCCAAGGAGTATATTTAGATCATCCTGAACATTACTAGGCCAGATTACTCACCAAAAAAGCTCCCATCCAGGGACCAATGGTCAGGAAGTGTTCTAATAGCAGCCCAGAGCATCAACTAGAACTTTCCTGGTACTCAGAATTGGTCAATTATAATACCCTAAAGGAATGGACAGGGGGTGCAGAGTTTACACTCCCACCCCCAGCCTCATTTTGGGAATGCTCCCATTTACTTTGTTGTTTCCACAGACTAGATCTTCTTCAAAGCTTTCATGTAGAGGTCAAGTAAGGTTTTGGCCCTAACAATGTTTAATGGAATCTTGTAACTCTGGCTCCTAACAGTTCCTCCTAGGCCTTGATTATCTCTGTGGCGTGTTTGCACTACAGGTGAGGGCATATGCATAGAGAAATCCTTTAAAAAAAAAATTGATATTGATAATACCAGGGTGACAGTGGCAATCAATATCCTATGGAACATCAGAATATGAGTCAATTTGAAGATGATGCAAGTGTATATCTGTTGGAGCTCCTTTCGTCATGTCATGAGCTGCATCTGAACAATGAGCAATATAATTGTTTTTTTGTTTTTTTAATGATACTTGCAGAGCAGAGAATCACACCTATTCAAGGCCCAGTGCGGACCTTGCTACTGAGCTGCATGATTTGTCATGCTTGATGTTGAATCCCGCCACTGGGTATACGTAGAAGGCCAATGCCTCTTTGGCAATACTTCAATGAAGTCATGGGGGGTAATTACACGCAGAAAAACTTCATGTAAATTGCCTACCCCTCCTTGGTCTTGGTCCAATCCCTCGTGCCAGGATTTGACCCTTGATCCCCTGAGTGCAAAGCTGACACTCTACGAACAGTGATAACCACTTGGTAGGAAGACTTCTGATGATTCTCACTATGTTGACAGAAGCATTGAGTTTCTGGACCAATCAGTTTACAGTCCATGCCATTGGAGAGGTCCATGAAACAAACAGGCGATTCTTCATTCTTACTGGGAATACATTCTTTTTGTACTCTTCATATTCATCTTGAGTGAAGAGTTTACCGTTATCATCGTCTCCAACAATTCTGGGAAAGAAGAGGACAAAGATGCAGTAACATTGCAAATTTGAACCTATATACTAATTATAGTATCAGGAGATCAGACTAGCTTAGTCAGTAGAGCTTAAGACTTGTGATCGAAAGGTTCCGAGCTTGTGAAGTGGTCGTTTATGAGTTGGTCACAATCAGCATGTCCCCTATCTACTGTAGAAAGCATGTACTGTATGTCTTAGTGTACATGTAATTATCGACTGGTTCAATATTCACATGACAGCATGCTTCTAATTTAAATGCATCGAAACAATCATTCCATTGTTCATACTTCAAAAGGACAATCTTTTCTATGCAGTAATTGGATTTTGGTGTTTTGTAACTGGCGGAAAAAATACCCTGCCAACAATTTAAAAAAAAAAAAGGAAATGTTTTTCCATGTTCCATCACCTGTAGATAGTTTGACAAAAATGTTTGATAGTGATGTATTGCAGAAAAAATATAAAGTTTGGAGTGTGATTCAGTGTGTTGATCTCCTCCTCTCCGAACTGTTACTGCTTTGTTTTGCTGCATGCTGCCACCGCTTCTCGAAACATTGTATAATTGCCAAGGACTTCTCTTTTTGAATCAAACAAATCCACTTTGAAAAGGGGGAGCACACACTGACGGATGAGTCTGTTGAATTTCAAGGAATATATCCCTGGCAGCTTGGGCCATAACACTCTCAAGCTTCATTTTACCTGTCACTGTCTGAGGGGACCAAGCTTGGGCATACTAAAGTTGAGGGCAAACATACTTGTTATATGCAGTCTCCTTAACATGGCAAGGCAATATGTAGATTCATACACAAGAAATTTAAGGACCTACACTGTAGAGGTCTTTGCAATGATACTACTGATATGTGGAGTCCAAGAGAACTCGGGGTCCAAAATGGGTATGAGGTATTTGGTGGAACTTCGACTCTAGGTTTTGCCAAGAAAGGTTAAAAAAACTTGAGAGTCTGGTTTGATTGTGAGAACAGGACACCTGGGAATTTACGTGCATTTGCCCCAGTCCTTGGATCAATGACCAATGAGTCCACGTCAGTCTAAAGGAGTCTTTGGTCTCTTGTAAAGTAGTGCGTCATCAGGAAAGGTTGAATAGAGGTGGATACAGAGTCTGAAGAAGGTCATTTATATAACACAAGAAAAATATTGGACCCATACATATCCTTGCGGAACTGGGAACACCAGAGATCATGACCTTGCTTTTGTGGGACTGGGAACACTCTCCATTGTTGCTCCCACTCCCACCACTTGCCTCACACAACCAAATAGGGCTGTCAATTTCGTTTAATCAGCTAAACGTTTAAACGGCTATATTGAACTTTCGTTTACGGTTTAAACGTCACCCCGAACTTCGAAGTTTGTTTCACAGAATTCCTCAAGCCCAGAAGGACGCTAGCTGCAATAGAACACTTTTCAGACCAGTGGGAAGACTAATTAGATTTGCTCAAACAGCTGGAGAAGTCCTGCACAATTTTTTGTTTGGAATTCCAAATGGTTCAGGTAAGTGAGGAAACCAATATCTACAGTACATGACGCTTAGTACCGAGAATCATACAAATGATATTTGTGCTTGATTGGCGGTTCCACAGATTGAGACAAGAGTGAATTTGTTCATGTTGTCAAATGTTATGGTATTTTATGTAAGTCGGTACATATATATCAAATATTATAACACAAAAATTGACTTCTAAATTTTTTTTTGGGCTTTCACTTTGGAATACGGAGTGAGTGATTGAACTAAATAAACCTATTGATTTTGGCACCAGGAGCTACTAAATGGAGTATGACATGGTACTGCAGGCAACGTGTTTGTAGGGGGGCTTAGTTACATAAATTTCCACAGTAGGATACTGTAGAGAGCAAAAAAACAAATCATGATTTGTGGCAATCCAGACTGTGTTAAATAGCTTTTCATCAGTTTCATCCTATATCTATTGGGCTGATACATGGAAAATATATCCAATCATTGGATCAATAAACACCATATTTTAATTTGCAGAGAAGTCACATTATATGCCCAAACTCATGAAATGACCCAAATAGAGCCTAGCATGGATCTAAGGGGCGCAGGCCGCAGGGAACAAAAAAAGGTCTTGGACAAGACTAAAAATGATTCAGGGGAGTTGATTCAATTATTAAATTCATAATAAGCAATGTAACCCGGTAGGCCTATTCAACCCTTCAGGATTTGCAAACAGTTATATATGTAAGCCTTACTCAGCAGGCTGAATGTCAGGGAGAACCAATGAGAAAGACTTATCGCAAATACCGTCATGCCCTGCATTATGGGGAGGAATGGGTTACTGTCACGAAAAGTTAAATGTAAAATTTGTAAAGTTGAAAAAAAGTGTTTGACGATCCTGCCTCATTTGGAATATCATTTCTAGCATTATTGACATAGCCTATTTTGTAGACATCATAAGGATCTGCTCTCTGTGAACTTCAACCCACCATATGATTCCAGCCCCAACACAGCAAATATTCAATCATTTGGAAGTGCCCTACAGTATGAGTAGGCCTAACTGTCGATCACCCAGGGGTGGTTGCCTTCATCAGTTGCTGTAGCCTTGAGTAACCACTTATAACAGTAAACCGACCCTTCATGGTGGAAACATGTCATCCCAATGTGATATCGGTAGTGTGCGCCACTTAAATTTTCAATGGAATTGTTCGGAAAACGACATCACATATTTGCCAATCATAAGGTCTATTATTATTAACAGATCCGAGATACGCGCGAAAATGCCGGACTTCACAATAGCGAGATACACCGTACCACCATGGAGGGCTATTATATTAACGGAGAGTGGCAACGCGCTCAATATATTGTAGCAATTGAAAAGGTCCCCCACTCCCGGACTGGCACGAGGATCACCCTCGAGTGAGTTAAAGTGTCTGACCCTTACGTATGAGCTAATCTTGTTTTTACCGGGGACAAAATTGACGCAGAATTTCCCCTCGGACACGGACTGACACGCGGATTACATTTTCGTGAGTGTTAATTGTTTGATCAACTACGTCTGTGTTACTCTGTCGGGGACATTTTCAGGTGAGCGGTCTGAAGACAATGGAAATGGCCAGTACTGTCATTTTACACACCGGCTTCAGCCCAGCATAGGGCGTAGGTTGGATTGCCGGGCCTAGGTACCACCCAGTATGATGGGGTACCGTCGACTGGCACTTAAGCCTAATCAAACAGCGGCCAACTTTTTCTGATCAGCGGCTCAGAATTTCAGAAGTGATTAATGTGAATTAGGAATGTTTTACCTTTATAATGCTCCCTTGCTTCTATGTTCTGTACGTCAATGTGAAAAGTTTTAGCATATTTCGATAAACCTGTTTGCTGAAACTAAATTTGTCAAGTGCACCCGTCGAGTGCGCACTGTGCTGTGTTTGTGTGCGTATGCAAAATTGTTAACGCGCGTAGTGTGATTTTGAACGATGTTTGTTCCGCGGTGAAGGAAACCAAATAAGATTTAAATTAATACACTTTTCGGCAGATTATTTTTGCACGAAGCATTATATTTATTTGCTGATTTCTTAGCATATTTTCAGAGTGATACATATCATATTTCAAGGTGCTCAGTCCGAGAGGTATTCGCAGAAAAGTCCGACGGGTACTTCACGATATCTGGTTAAACCACCTACCTTCGCGTGTAACCTACTCCGAGGGTCACACTACTTTCAATTGGTTCCATCCCCAGATCATCCAAATAGTCACAACTTCATAGAAGATGCCCACAAGCTTCCACTCCCATCACCGTGAAATTTTTAACATACTGAGCAGCTTACTATGATTTTATCAATGTTGCAACGCTGTGTCTGGAAATTTTCGGCAAAATACAAAACGCTGATAATTTGTGTACGCAGTCATGCAATTCACCGTAGCAAATAAGCAATCTTGTCGTCACGCAAGCCCATAGAAACTGTGCACAAGAAATGTACGGATGCCTACACACCCGCCTTGTTTACATGGACCCAATGGATTATCTGTATTCCGTCCATGAATGCGTTGCGTTATGACCGTACCGTACGTACTTTTTCTGTCCATTGAGTACTGTACGCCGTGACAAAGCACGCGATGTTAGGAAAGTTTTCGCGATATCTCCGTCATATGGATCGACAAGATTGATCGTTCCTTTCTCACACATCGAGGCAAGATATGTAATGTTCCGACTGATTATGTAGTTAACAGGCTTAAGTTTTACAATTTGCAAATGAATTCTGGAATAGTACAAAATCTTTCAATGGGAGGGAGTGAAATGTGCTTAGCATCGCGAAGTTTGGTTACTCCATCATACTAGTTATTAGCACAGTGTGTAGGCCTAACGACCTTAGACTAAGCTATTTAACGTGAGCTAATTGGAATGTGGCCAGTTCCATGTATTTTGCAAACGAATCATACGCACCTACGGTATTCCAAGTAGGAATCAACAGCCTTTGCAGAACCAGAATCGAGTTTAATTCTATACTGATCAGCCATTCCACTTGTAGAGCTGGTCGGTACGATGACATGAAAAATGTGTTGTCAATCTGTTTACGTTCCTGAAGCATATGTACCCGTTCCACGAAATCAATTGCAGTTGTTATGGTAACGCCGTGGTTGTCAGTGCGTCTCCCATTATAGAGGCGCGGCCTATATGATTGACAGACTTTATAGTGTTTTTGAATTGATGCGATGGGTAGTTGAAACTGTCAATAATTCGTATGGAGAGAGGGTATGAGATTCTTGGTTCTTCTCAGTAGGCCTACCTCCGAAATACTCCAAAGACGAGTTAAAGAGTGGGGTGGACAGCTATTAGTGAGATAACGTTTTAAGAGAGATAATGGTCTTGCCACAAAGGAAAAATTTTCGTCTTCGAACTCATTGGACGCGTGGGTGATAGAAATACTGTGGCATGAACTTCAAAGGTCAATATGGTAAAACGAGAAGGTCAGGTAATCTTCTTTTATCTATATCTCGGAAACGATACATTTTAGAGAGATGGCATAATTTGTTCGTCTAAGTGAAATACATCTGATGACCCTAATTTGAATCATTGAACCTTTTGACCGTTGGGTGTTTTCGTGTGGATGGTCGCCTAGTAGCCATCAAACCCTCCATGCACAAAACTGATAACCATAGAAAGCCATCGTGAAAACCAGCCTTCTAGTGGTTCGAATGTAGCACCATGGCGTCGCTAAGGGACAGGGGCACATGCCCCGCCCCCTTTGAAAACCATGTGCCCCCAGCCGTGTGCCACCCCACCCCAATTGAGAGTTGTGATTTAAAAAAATAGTAGTCAGTATTCGACTACCAGTTTGATGTAGATCTGGCACAACAAAGCAAAGTATCACACGAAAAGTAGTAGTAATTGTGCTAAATTCGCCTCGAATGCACTAAAAAGTGAAAAAAAATTGTGCTTCGAGCGGTGTGTTACTATGGATGTCATCCCATTGCTCTCCCGTCATCTCCGCAATCTCGCAATTTTTGCCTCATTGGCCTTCTAGCTTACAGATCTGTGAGGTGAAATATACAACACATTCCTATTGACCTTGAAAACTACAATCAACCTCTCTTGATCACTAAACCCCTCCGATCCGTTTCCTCCACTGCCTCCGGCGACCACACGCGATTTGGAACTGCAGAGTAGCCTACCCAGCACAACACAAAACGTTTTAAAACGTTTCAAAACAGTTCTAAATATGGTTCGCCAATGTTTCTGAAAAAACGTTTTTGGAGTAACATGAATGTTGCAAAATCGTTTATGAAACGTTTTACAAAACGTTCTGAGGAAAAGTTTTAGTAACATTTTTTGTTTTATTTGATATTCATGAGTAACAGCGGACCAGGGGAGCCGAGCGATAATCTAACAAATCCGACAATCACAGCCTCTACAAACCGTTTGGAGTAAAAAAGTTTTTTTTTTTTTTTTTTTTTTAACTTTTTATCGCTAAAGGTTGTGATGGAGCGATTTTAAAAAAAAATAAAAGAATTAAAAAACGTTCTATTAAAACGTTTTTAAAAACATTTTCCTACATTATGTTACTCAAACAAAAAACATTTCAAAACATTCGTTGAAAAGGTTTTGAACGTTGCTTGTGTTTGGGTAGCTATCAGATAAGACCGAGGTCGACAAAAATGTTATGAAATTTCACCGCTTACAATTTTTGTTGATCACAAATGACCTGGTTTATGTGGTTTTTTTTAAGCATCTGGGTGGCTTGCGCACGACCCCCCCCCCCAGAAAAAAAAAATATTGTGCGCTCCACGCCAACCCGTGGTGGCGCTCCCGATAGATCAGTGCGGGCGATTGTTAAAGATATGGGAGGGGGGGACGGTATGAGGTTAGCACCATCTAAGCGGAGCGCCACCATGGGTTGGCGCGTAGCAGGGCGATTTCTTTTTTTTACAGACCCCCCCATATTGCAGGAAACGCCTTCCGGGCCATATGGCAGTATAAGCAACATCCCAACATGGGAAAAAATTCAGAAAATTTCTATTGCAAAGGAACATTCTTCGGGTCCCGCCGCCAACATCAGTGCCGCATAGGGTACAAGCGGGAAATGTCGTTGTTATAGACCCCCCCCCCCAGATTGCAGGAAAACGGCACTTCCGAAGTTCCCGGGCCGTAATGGCAGAGTGAGCAAAAGCAACGTCCCTAAAATTGGCAATAAATTCAGAAAAATTCATATTCCAAGAAACGTCTTGAGGGAAAACTGATCGATGTGTGTCCCTTACAATTCGGGCCAGCCGCCACCTCAGTAGCCGCGTCTTACAGGATTTTTTTTCGTTTTATAGACCCCCCCCCCCCCCCCCCCAGATTGCAGGAAACGACACTTCCCGGACCGTATGGCAGTAAGCAACGTCCCTGAAATCGACTTTCTTCTTCCTCATTAAGGTGAATTTCCAGTGCCAATGATATGATCGAGACTGAGTAATAAAATTTTGGTACAGTGTTACCACTCTATTTTTCACATTTCACTACGCGATTAAAATAATCCCCATTCGGTTACAGATTTCGTTACAGAAGCTGGTCGGAATACGCAGACCATGCGGCAACGATTTGGTACGGCAGCATTTGTTGACTTAGAAAGGATACTAGTTTCACATTTACTTAGCCTGTTTAATCTATTGTCTTAATCCATCATGTCCGCCGATGACTAATTGTCGAGGTTGGTGTTAATTTTCAAATTTCATTTGGGCGAAATTTTTAGGGGGGCCGTCCCCCCTTTAATTTTTTGGGGGGACGCGAGCGGGAGGCTGCCCACAGATTGAAAATTTGCTTAAACATCACTGTCATGGAAAATGTGTGGCCTTTTTCGGGCATTTGCTTATTGAGCCGTGCAACGTTTGGTCTTCTTCAGATTTTTTTCCCGCTCAATTTTTTAGTCCAAATTTCTCATGTCTTAGAATTGTTATCGGCCCCGCTCCGCGCCTGTAATAGTTCCATACGTCAATCACGTAAACCTCCATATAATGTGCACGATCCCCTGCCTTGGTTTTTTTCGTTGACATATAGCTTTCATCTTCTATAAAACAGCAACGTCAGGATGCTACAGAAGCCCAAGCTGACAATAAGGATCAGAGTAAACTGGTTGTGCAGTGTTAAGAAATGGCAGTTGGCTTCCGGCATTGTTGTAGTGGGGAGGGGAGGGGGGGGGGGTGCAATTAAATGAAATCAGTCCTAAACCAAATTCTACTCGTGGCCTATATGTCACCACACTTGAAAGATGGACACGTATGGACAAAAAATCATATTTGCCAGGGAATATGACAAAGTTATGAAACGTGGGCTTACGTATTATTACATTAAACGGAAAAAAAAGGATCTACCGCGCTTTTTTTTCTCGCATTTCGGCTTAATTTCTCAACATAAAATTTAAGACTTCTAATAAGCAATATGAGTTAAACTTTGGTGTTATGGCCGTACTGTACACCTGATTATAGGATTTATTTCACCAGCCGGGCAAAAATATTGAGGGGGGGGGGGGGGTACTTGAATTATGGGCCCCATCAAAAATATTGGGGGGCATGCCCCCCGTCTCCCCCCGTGATCGCGTTGCCCATGGGGGGGGGGGGAGGTCAACCGCGTCCCCCTACAATTGTAGCACACCAAGAATTGTGGACCTTGGGGCCTGGGCTTCTCTTGTGGCTTGATGCGATGGGCCATAATAGAGAGACTGTATAGATCCGTGCTAGAATTAAACAACGATTTGCGGATGTGCATTGAGCCAACGGTTTCGTCGGAAATGTCACGTAGGCCGAAAACCCCAAATCAGGGTGCGATTCGGCTGCATGCTCTGGAACAGTCCGCCAGGACATTTCGAAGTCTGCTTTTTAACCCCCAACTTTTTGCGAAATTCGCAGGGAGCCCACGAAGTGTACAGACTGGCAGATGTCTCCCTTTCGAAAGTAACACCACCCTTCAGTTCGCTATATTTTTACCCATCGTTATTCACAGAGATATTCGTGATCGTATTAGTAAGGGCTGAAAGTTGAAACACGAATTCGTATATCAATATAAGGACTTTTTTTTTCGTGGCTGTGAATTGTGTGTGTGAGTTGCCAAGTAATGTTGAGCAGTAGTACATAGCTTAGCTGGGGCACGAAATTGACCAAGTAACATAGAGATGAGATAACACATATGAAACCTAATCTACCAAAATCATGTCACTCACCGTATTGATTTAATAACTATAATGCTGGGATTCTAATAAGGAAATGTATTCAGGCAATCTTGTTTGCGCACTGTGCTCAAATCACAAAGTCGAGGTAATGATATGGAGATGTTCCAATTACGGAGTTCCTTTGGAGATTGAGTGAATTGTATTTCTAGTTTTCTCCAATTATGTCAGTATAAATAACGCTATTTTGCTGAAAGTTACAAACAACAAAACTTCTTCTCTCAATTGCAGTTTAGGTTCGTTTTTGTTTTTCAGCAGTGCTGTAGTATATAGCTGCTTGTTTTAAGTGGAAACTCAGCTGTTTTGCGATCCGAGAAATCGCATGCTGCATGCACTGCCACTGTGCACGCGCGCGGTAGGTACACGCAGGACTATACGGTGACTACTCGACTCGACACAGTGGCCGGCTCGGACTGAACCTGGGAACAAAAAAGAACGCGGAAGAAATCAAATTGCAGGCAGGTCGAGGGAGCCAGGCTCAGAATCAGGGACCGTGAAACGTGCAACATGAGGTGGATACCGAAAACTGCAGACATAATTGATACACGTAAACACTAGCTTAGGTGCACTAGGTCTAAGCGAACTCAACTGACGAACGTAGGTGGGAGCTAACGTTTAAGCCCCAGTTTAGGGCCAGGAAGCACACTCAACACCAACAGGTACCACCCACAGCTACTCGATATTGATACTCGGTTCCAATGAAATTAGTATGGAGCCCAATTGTTGAACATGTTGCCAAAAAGTTGAAAGTCGGGGGCCAAGCGATTAAGACCAAGGTATTGGCAAAATTGTTAAAAAATTTCCACGATTGCGAAAAATTTGTGAGCGCCAATGCCCAGGGCCCGGTTACTGTGTAAGCTTGGTTACCAGAGAGCCTACAACGCCCCAGGGGAGAAGTTCAGGCATGATGCATAATGCTACCCAGTTACCTGGGTGTATGAGAACAGGTTTGGGGGGTGGGGTTGGGTTTGTGAGGGGTGGGGGTGGCCCCTACCGTAGTTTAGGCCTAGGTGTGGTAACAATAGATTTGGGATGAAATTGTAAGTGGCATGGACTCTAACCCCACCACACGCCTAATCCCAAGACACTATACCCGTACATCCAATGTAAACATTATGCAATCATGCCGAGGTCCATTCCTGGCCATCTGAGATTGATACGGAGCACTCAAATTGATACTGATATCGAAGTCCCGCCTCGGTTCCGGCTGTCAGGAGGAGTGATGTCAAAAATAGACACGCACTTCTGTTTCGATCTGTGAGCATTAGTGTAATTTTAAAGAGATGTATTTGCACAGGAGCGAGGTGCGTAGTCAGAAGTACTGGCGATTGTGAGGTCACTGCAAATTACAGCTTATTAATATTCTCTTTTGATATGCATGTGGCAAGGTTTTTTACAGGCGCACTACAAAATAATAACCAGAGTCGGTCAAGTGTGGATAATTGTCAAACTGGAACCGCAATGCCTCACATGGGTGTCATTGTCTTAACGTTCATCGCAAGGCGGGGTCGGGGCCAGTGTTGCAGCAATGTGCAGCAATTCGTTGGTCACAAAATGGTTGGTTTCAAAAGTAATGTTAACACAAAGAAAGGACGGAAAGTGGCCATGATTTCTCTCCTAGGTCCGATAGGAGCCAAAAAATAGGTGGAATGGAATTGGACAAATGCAAAATGTACCACAATATATTCACCACAGAGCGTGACCGAGCGCGATCAATTTCACGAAAAAAAACACACCTTAAACGTTCTGAATGAATGCAATTTGAATAACCCATCGTAGTGCGCTGGAGTGAAATATATAATATATATTCAGGTAATGACAAAAATAGACACATATCTGAAAGCACATAGTTACGGACACTGAAAAAACAATCTGTAAAAAATCAAGTCACCTTTGACTCCTGACAAAATGAAGATACATGATCCGTTGAGCAGCAAGAGGAAGAACTTTTAGTCTATATTTTACCTAGGAAAGGTTTTTGACCGAGTCTAGACTATAACCCGTCAGAATAATGAAGTTCTATGAGGAAGCTAGTATCAAAGTGGCCAAGTCTTTGTATTGAGCTAATCAGGTCTTATGAGATCATAATTAATAGGTCTCTATGGTAAGGAGTTCGAACTTGAGATTGTGTAATCAGGAACCAGGTTTCAAGTCCTAGTTTGTGATGGTGTTAGCTAGATGCTCTGTCTCAGGTTTTAAAATGTTTGTGACACTAACTTAGGACCTGATTGAAGAGCTTATGCATAATTTAAAACTTGCAAGGCATAGATAGTGTGCATTCAACAGTTAATTGTGAAGACAACAAAGACTTGTTCAGTGGTAGTGTTGTTGATGTCTCTCGATGCTGGTATTCCCTGATCTGTCTGAAGGGGGGTTGGTAGTAATAGTATATATAAATCCATTCATCTGTATGACAAGATACAAAAAAATGACCGTATAGCAATGATTCAAATACATGCCTCTGTCTGCCCCCAGGCCTGAATTAAACCCGACGGCACCGACGGCAATCGCCGTCGGGGCCCCTGCACAATTGCCGTGAGCCTCAACATTTCAAGCTTCATCGGCGGCAGTGACTGCCGTGCCCCTAATTGCTCATTGCCGTCGGTGCCTCCCCCGATCAAAACTATTACGGCAATACAATAAGCAACTTTTGAAAGTTTCCATTGAGTCATCAGGCCCATTACATGGAAAGTGTCAGGAATTAGCCGCATTGCATTTTACTCACATTCTGACATTGATTAGCCCTTTCAGTCATTGTATGTATGGTTGTGCACCGATACATCTGATATACGTGTATGTCCAAATGGACCGTACTATTGCTAGTGAAAGTAAAAACTTGACTGAAGTACGCAAAACCCAGAGCTCTTATAGTAACCGCAACCGTACTGTACAATTCATCGCGTAGGCCATCGAATCTTGCTCCGCATCGCACATAATCGGATTATCCTTTCAAACCTCAGTACTACATTTCTGTCTTAGGAATTGGTACGCGGAATCAATAGATAAGTTCATAATTAACGTTAACCCAGCCTGGCAGGCCCCGCGCGGCCCAACACATTATAATAATATTAAAACGGCAGTAGAAGGCACCGCGACGGACTATGTAAGTCACATAATTTTACATTCATTCATGAGGCTAATTATGTAGTATATGCTTGCCGTGCTGCGCACATGTGGTGACACTGGTTCGAACGGTTTGCGACAGCATGCAGGACAGCGCTAGCGATGGCCGGCGGGTCGTATGTGTGTGTGTGGGATTTGAGGTGATACGGTTATGATTTTAGTTGCTCGGCAATTTCCTGCGCAGCGACAAAACTTTTCACTTCACATTTATTTATAAATGGCATATATCAGTAGTCCCTACTGTACGCTTGAATGACTTATATTGCCCGAAAGCTACATTTGTTTTTTCATGGAAACTATAAAAAACGATCTCATTTGAGTATCTAAAGTAAATTAATTACGAGTTGAAATCATTGTCAAAATCGAGCGGTTGACCGACCGATAAGAATGCGCTGGAGCTCGCTTATAACGTTACGTAGTAATGTGAAGAGTTCCACGGTCACAAATAAAACTTTGCGGTAATTTAAATTTGCTTCTTGCTTCTTGCCCTTGTTCTTTTTTTTCAGATTGCCTTTCTGCCCTTAAAAATTGTTCTAAATTGCCTTGGTGCCCTGCCATTTGAATGTAACCGATGGCAATTTTTTGCATTGCCCACTCAGAAAATTGCCTTGCCCCTTCCAACTTTTAATTCGAGAGGCTGTCTGCCCGCTTCTTCCCAGTGGCAGATTTTGTCAATATAAAGGTCAACTGGCCTGTTGAGACATGACCTTTGTACACTGACGCAACAGGCTTTGGGCTGCTGTTCTAAATAACTAATCCACAGGACCCCCCCCTGTCAGTCCATTCTTAGAATTTTGTCTATTGGTGGAGTGGTAACAAAAGACTTCTTGTAACAAATTAGGCTTGTCACTTAAAGTTGACAAAGTTCCGGGAGCTGGCCTACGTGGTGTACGTGATGTCCGGTCATGGTGGTCATTTCAAGATTGCAAATAACTGGATTCCCAACGAGGATCTTATGGATACAACAGTAACATACACCATGATACAATATAGTGATATACTTAACCTATATCAAACTGTCATTTACAACAAATAAAAATGAATAAATTGATGTTACCATCAGTTTGTGTTTAACCAGCTCTCGTTCTACAAACCTACTGTTCCGCATGGTGAACCACTGGATGGTGTATTGTGTTGCCCAGCACAGTCTCATATCTTTGAGTGGTTTCATGAATCGAAATAACCCTATTAATATAGTATAGCATTTAATAGTTTGTGGTCTTGGGTATTTGCTGGGTGACATTCAACAGGGTTGGTGTGTGCAAGATTAATTTGCTGAGAGAATATTTTGTGCCTGCTTTGGTGAGTCCTGCAAATCTGTCTCATGAACACAAAATCTTATCGCTGTGTTCACTATTAGATTATCGGCGTAAATAATGCTAATCGAATCGGATTCCCACATAATCTCTGTGAATACTTAGTCCCAATTTTTGGGGGGCTCGCTTGAGGTCTTTCTATGTGTCCACTTTGCATGATTTATGTAAAATTTTAAAGTTTGTTGGCTTTCAAAGCTTGGTTAGTCTACTCTAGTCCCAATTTTCTTAACATCACTGAAGGGCATGCAATGTGTCGAAGTGCAACTCTTCAAGTTGAGCAATGTGTCTGACCTGCTTAATGTGTTCAATTCTCTTATTTGCTAAGAATTTCCAAGAACTTGTGTTCTTTGAACGAGAATGGTCAACAATCAGTCCACAATGAAATTCAAAATTGGGTCTGGTCACCGATTAGTGCCATTTATAGGTAATTAGGGCTCTTAAGGGCTGGCAAAAACTGTATCCACCCCTATATGCTTTTAGATCTCTGTTATTATCAGCTGTACTGGTAATTTGCCCTCTCTCAACCTCTCTAAAATCTGCTTGGCTCAGGTGAGTTTTGAGTTTTCGAAAGTTTACCACCAATAGGGGTCATGGCCTCAAGCTTCTTTGTAAACGCTGTGCAGAGAGTTATTAATGTTCTGAGAG
Organism: Sclerodactyla briareus; assembly: GCA_026419785.1. Classification (NCBI taxonomy): domain Eukaryota; kingdom Metazoa; phylum Echinodermata; class Holothuroidea; order Dendrochirotida; family Sclerodactylidae; genus Sclerodactyla; species Sclerodactyla briareus. Next base: position 69,995 of record JAODTK010004221.1, on the reverse strand, counting down.
TGGGAATGCGTTCAAGAACAGTCTTGATTTATTTCAAGAAGAATTGTGGGCGATTATTTAGGCATCTGGTTTTTTTCTTTTGGGATGTTGTGGCTTCAGGGTCTCTCATGAGGATTTGTCCTGTCTGACATTTTTTTCACTGAACTAACTAAAATAATAAATGCTTGACAAAGAACCCACTGATCACAAAAAAGGCAACACTAGCGTTCGGAACCAACTTGTTTACAGTCAGCAGGGAACCATAGGATTCATAATATTATGGCTCTTGTTCTTTCCACAACCTTCTTCAGTATTACCAGGCTGTGAATCATGGACCAGGAAGAGGTACAGTCCTCTCCCTCTCCCCAATAGGAGACGCAGAACCTCAAAGACGGGGTCAATCTCATCACCGTCTCCGAGAAGGAGAAGTACGTCATCTACAAGGAGGCAGAGTCTGGGGAGTACAAGGCCTGCCTCTCATGAACAAGTGTAAGCACCAGGGGGGCACCTTCATGAAGGACATAGAGGACGGATCAGAATGGTAAGTGTAACCAGTGACATGCCCAAACCAAACATCAGCAATCACAAGCAATTACATTGATATATTCCTATATTGTAGATAACATAAACCATAATATGCCCCATTTGGAGGACTGAACTAAGCTAGAAGAAGACGGCAGTCATGGTTGAGTGTCTCGTCTGTTTCTGACTGTCACGCTTCGGCCCTTACAGTCCTGAAATAATTCTGAAAAGTCAGAGGTGCCACTGCAGAGCACATTGAAGCACTTACCGGCATCAAGAGGTTAATCACATGTGACCATCTTATCAGAGATATCGTCACATAGTCCTTCCTTGTTCACGCGCTGCTCGTTACTGGAAAGTGCGGCTCATTATTGATACTCGGTGGGGCGGTGTATGTGATGTCCCACTGCCGCGAGTGTTGATGAGTGCCATATGATTACCCTTTTAGGATATCTGAATTATTCCTAAGAAGGTAGAATGGTCGATGCAGAGTGTGTTGAAGTGCTTCCTGGCCTCCGGGGTTGAACTAGTGCTTCCACTCCTGGAAATAATGTAAGACTCATGGGAGAGATTTGGTGGATATGGTGAAACACGAATAGAAAGCAAGCACCTTGAGAGGAAAGCAGAGAGGAAATATTTTTTCTATGTCCTTTAGTAAGTCCATAATTAGTTCATTACACTGTCATGTTGTAAAATGCTTGTTTGCAGTGTCCTTAAATGTTCAAAGCATGGACGGAAGTGATGCTAAGACCATGAGGTATGTCAACCCTCCAGACAGCTTCAGACAGGAGCAAAACTTGGTCTAAGTCTCTCTAGTTGGTGAATGGGGGTGATGGATGAGGCCTGAAATTTGCTCATGTTGTTGGTCAAGGAGGGCATACAGATGTTCAACAGATACTAAGTTTAGAGAGTTGAAAACGATTCAGCATAGGCTGCGAGAGACAGCGGCTCCAAGAGACAGTTGCAAGAGAAGTGTTCAGGCAAGAATAGAAGTTGAAGTTTCAGTAATTATCTCAACGTGAAGGTGGGCGTGCACCAAGGCTCTGTGCTGAGCCCCTTCTGTTCATGATGGTATTTGGAGCTTCGTCCAGTGAATCAGTAATTGGCTGCCTTGTAGGAAATGGAGAGACGGTTTGAGCATAAGGGTCTAAAGTTAATATGCGGAAGACCAAAGTTATGGTCAGTTGTCTTTTTGACAGGTCAGCTGTTAGCTTTGGTTCCTGGCCCTTTTCTGTATTGCCGAGAGGGTTTTCGAGCAGCTTGGATTTTGATGCTTGTATTAGCAATGGGTGCGTAAGAGGTGTAGGGGGGAGCCAAAGGTCCGTTTCAAATTTGAGGTGTTTGTGAATGTATAGAGTTGAAGTCGGTGTTCCTTTTATTGAGACAGTGTCTGTGATTGTTGGTAAGGATTCCCTAGAGTCGGTGCAGAGGGTGGGGTGAGATGAATTTTTATGAGACTAGAAATATGAGTGGTTGGTAAAAGCTTAGAGAACTGCTTCTGAATTTGGGGTTTTCTACCTACATGTGAAGGGGAAGATTTTCAGGATTGTGTCAGGCGGGATTGTGTCAGAGTGTTAGTGTTTTGTCTATGTTAGTGTACTGATGAATGATATGGCTAAACTTGGGAAGGAATGATATGAGAATGACTAGCTGGATATGTGACGTGGAAGATAGGAAGTCTAGGTTAGCTAAAATTTGAGATTGTGAGTAGACCTAAGGTGGCTTCGTCATGTTGAAAAGATGAACGATGATAACAGTGTTAAGAACTCCAGGGAGATTAATGTTTCTGGCCAGCAAAGTAGGGGTAGGCCTAAAAAATTTGGATTGAAGTAATGCAGCCAAGGGTATTGATTGTCTTGGCCCAGAATGAGATGAGTGGAAGCAGGTGTGCTGTTGATTTCCTCCTGTCTTCATACTTGACATAAAACTTTATGATGATGCATCGAGCATGATGAATGCAGAGGAGGCCCAAGGAAATGTTGATATCGGCAGTGTCTTCTTCCTCGCAGTTGAGTAAAATAAAATGAATACCATCTGTAAAAGAAAGAATTTTTTTATTAGAGTGGAAAATTTGGGCAGGTCGGCGGGCAAGCGGAAGTTGACCAGAAAATGTGGGCACCATCTGCCCAATGTTGATGATGACCTGGCAGGACTGGGGTAGGGTGGATGATGATGGGTGGTGAAGAGATTCATGTTAGGTGTTTTGAATGACAAAGTGGATAGATTTGCTGGCATGGTGCATGCATGGAGCAGTGAGAAGAGGCTAAGTGTCACCAATTTGTGATGTTCTGTGCCAGCTTCCCTTTATGTGGTCTTAGTTATGCAGATTACAATTGAACTACAGCCATATAATCCTGTCTTTTGTTGGTTGCCATTTCCCTTGTCATATTCAACGTCCACCTGCAGTGCCATCGGTGTTTTGTTAATCATTTTCTTTTTCAGTTTCCCTCACAGTCCGTAAATCACAGAAGATGGCCGACTGACCCTCAATGAGCTGAGACCACCTCAGCCCTGGGAGCAGGACCCTAGAGATAAACTCCCCTTGGAAGTAGGGGAAGTCAAGGTCAGAGCCCCTATCTGCCGTGAGGGAGTACCATCCAACACCCCTCTCTACTTGCTACTTTTGGTTCGCACACACACATTTGTCTTCTCGTTATCTTACATTGTTATTCGCTGCAATACCACGACCCAAGACTCCTAGTGAATGCCAACTCAAGGCAGGTGTATCCTCCCTATACACCTTATGCATGTACGCATAATTCGTGAATTGGTTAGCAGAAAAAATACAACTGGCAACCCTGGCTCTTCCGTTCAGTGTACACATGTATTCGGATCGAGGTAGGTAGAACACAGAAACATTTGATACTCAATCAAGTTCACTATGGAAAAATGTGCCTCCTTCCGCACATTGAGAGCTACATGTTATCTGTTCACTGGGTTGAAATATCGTTAGAAGGCCAGGGTTTCAATCCAAATTTGGACAAGTCATGTAAATTCACTACCTGCAGATCTCTCTGCCAAACACAATCACAGCATGAGTGATGAGAAAGCGAACATGTCACGGACCACAAGAAGAAACTGGTCTATAATTGAATGTCTGTGCCAGATTTCAGAACGGGGTTCCTGGTTGACGTATTCATAACCACTGGACCGTGTGCTCTTCCTTCCAGGTGACCTATTTCACACTAAATGTCTGTGCCAGATTTCAGAACCGGGGTTCCTGGTTGACGTATTCATAACCACTGGACCGTGTGCTCTTCCTTCCAGGTGACCTATTTCACACTAAATGTCTGTGCCAGATTTCAGAACCGGGGTTCCTGGTTGACGTATTCATAACCACTGGACCGTGTGCTCTTCCTTCCAGGTGACTATTTCACACTAATGTCTGTGCCAGATTTCAGAACCGGGGTTCCTGGTTGACGTATTCATAACCACTGGACCGTGTGCTCTTCCTTCCAGGTGACCTATTTCACACACGCCTGCATGGAGTTCAACTTCAACGGGACCATCTTCTTCACGGACCCAGGCTCAACGAGTCCCGGCTTCTCCAGAGGGTGGTGGCTGATGCATGAGCCTCTGCTGATGGCTGGAAGAGACTGGCAAAGGCTGACCTCATCTACATAAGTCATGTTCACTCCGACCATTTAAGGTATAGAATCTGTGCATATGCATTGGAGCCGCTATGATGCAAATTTTTGTATTGCAGTTATCATGGCAATCCATGCGCAACACTACCTGTATGCATGTACCGATTGACAGGGTACTGTCTAAAGGGCCCGGGAGTGTAGAGGGGATAATGACTAAGATGGAACTGCCCTCTGATTGGCTGAGAGAGGGCTGAGACCTGCTGTATTCTTGCTCAAATGATGGGGGGAAAATTTGCATATGGCAGTCCGTGACCAGACAATTCCCACCCGGACAATTCCCCCTCAACGGAATGGTTTTTTGTGATCAGAATTAGGGTTAGGGACTAAAGTTAGGGGTCACTTTGGGTGGAGTTGTCCGGGAACCATGGCAGTCTACATGTGATCACCTCCATCCTCACATTGATTTGATTGGATTTTAATTCTAGTACGGGTTCGGGACACAATTTAAAGCTCGTCAGAAACCCTAGGATCCGTATTGATCGTAGATGAGCAGAAGCACCAACAATAACTCACATTCTCTTCTCAACTACTGTGCATATGATATTGAAGGCAGGGGGTGTACCCATCCTACCCTGCTTCGACCACTAATTTTGTTCCCCGTCCGACTACGACAAGTAACTCCAGGACCCGACCACTTTACCGGAAACCCGGAGAGCAAAGTTCGAGTTGAATGTGACTGCTCACAGCCAATCAAACGAGAACTCATTGCAAATTCCTGTACAACCAGTACCCCCAGAACGTTCCTGCATTACAGTAGGACCACGAAGTTAACACCAAAACCTTGCCTATTGCAACTACAAGCACAGCCATCCAGTGGAAAAACGTTCGGTGACTGCTGTGTTCAAACCCGATGTTCGATTGCAACGCGTCACTGATACCCCTGCCATTTTTTCCCACCCTTAATTTGAGATATTGCCGACGTGGCATTGTGTACCTGGTAAAGTTTTCACAGCTGATGGAAAAGCACCGTATCCAGTTATGCCCCCATTGCTGGGTTTCAAACATATTACGAGCCTCGCTGAGCAAATTTACCATGACAAAAATACAAAAACATTGCTTCAATATACCACACGATTTTTCAAGCAATTTTATTTTGTTATTATTCCATTCTTGCTTCAATACAGTTGTGACCCTCAGATTTGTTTCTCTATCTCTCGCACTAAAGCTGGCACTGTGTAACATATTGTGTTGGTAATCTGAGCTTTTCTACTTCTCACATCATTAGATATAAAGGTTATGATAGAGGGCACTAAAGGGTAGACAAGTGATGTTTGCGTGTTGCATGTCAACAGTCTTTGTCCTGTACTCGGTACATTGAAGTACAGTGGTAAGGTAATCATGATTATCGTCTAGGTCAAACCCACTACCAAGTTTCATAGGATAAATTGTGTGTATGAGTCGTACAATCGATATACAAAATACTGCTTGTGATGTCTCAGTGTGCACTGCAGGGACTTCTGTAGTACAAAGTCAGTGCAAACATGTACTTTTTGATGCGTTACCAATCAAATATGCTTGGGACCCTCGAAACCTACAAACTGTCCATGGAATACAAAATTTGTTCATTTGGCTATTTGTGAATACACTACTACTGGGTAGGCTCTATAGGCGTCTTGGCATGTCCGTGGTTACACCAACAATCCTCCCAAGTGAATTGAAGAAGCTCAACAAGGTAAAATCACTAGTATTTAATATTGCTCTTGTACATCCTAGTCATCAGTGGAGGAAACATTTCTATCCTAGCCTAAATTTGGGATGGGGTCTTCATTAAAATGAAACTGGGAAGGATAAAAAACAGGTCAAGGGTAATGTAAGGAGAAAAAGGTAGGGTACTGAACCGTTGGTGTCGTGATAAACCAAAGCTCAATCACTTATTCCTATTTAATTATTTTCCCCAGTTACCCCACCCTAGGCTCCTTGCTGAGAAGAAAACCCTGCACATCCCTATAGACGTGGGGGAACATCAATGCCTGTTTTGTAAACTGGAGCAGAGTGGGGTCAAACTGAACAAAATAACGTCCTCCAGTTTGGGAGTTCTGGTTCAAGGGTTATGGTGTCCAAAAGCATGCATGTTGAGTGGTTGCCTGCTTGGGGTTGCCAAGTGTGACGTTTCTGGTTTCAAGGTTGGGACTCAGAGCCGGGTTAGTTAAGTGGTTGCTGCTTGGGGTGCCAATTTTTAGACTCTAGTCCAGGGTTTGGGTCTCAATTGTCTGGGTAGTTAAGTGGTTGCTGCTTGGGTTGCCAAAGTTTTAGCCTCGAGTTTCAAGGTTGGTGTCTAAGTAAAGCCTGGGGGTTTAGGGGCTACGTTTGGGTTGCCAAGTTTAGCCTCTAGTTCAAGGTTGGTTGTCTCAAAGCCTGGGTAGGAGTTAAGTGGCTACTGCTTGGGTGCCAAATTCGCCTATAGTTAAGGTTTGGTGTCTCAGAGCCTGGGTGAATTAAGCAGAGTAGGGCTTATAGCACAGAATGTTGGAACACAATCAATGATCAGGACAAAACAGATTTACGGTTAACACTTCAGGAGTTCTATTAGATTAGAGGGATCTAACATTCCGTGCACGTTCAGCCTCTAAGTGGTCTGATGCTTGGGTTGACAAGTTTAGCCTTAGTTCAAGGTTTGTATGTCAGAGCATGGGTTAGTTAGTGTTGCGGCTTGGGTTGCCAAGTTTAGCCTCTAGTTCAAGGTTTGGGGTCCTCAGAGACTGGGTAGTTAGTGGTTGCGCTTGGGTTCCAAGTTTAGCCTGTAGTTCAAGGTTTGGTGTCTCCAGAGCCTGGTATTAGTGTTTGTGCTGCTTGGGTTGCCATTGAGCCTCAGTTAAATTTTGGTGTCTCGAGCTGGTAGTTAAGTGGTTTTGCTGCTTGGGTTTTGCCAAGTTTACCGCTAGTTCAAGGTTTGGTGTCTCAGATCCTGGGTAGTTAAGTGGTTGTTGCTTGGGTTGCCAGTTTAGCCTCTAGTCAAGGTTTGGTGTCTCCGAGACTTGGGATTTATGTTGTTGCTGCTTGGGTTCCAAGTTCAGCCTCTATTCAAGGTTTGGTGTCTCCATAAGCTGGGTAGTTAAGAGTGTTGTTGCTTGGGTGGCAACGTGGGCTAAGGCGATTGTTACAGATTTAATTTGGCAACTGGAGGCAAACAATGATAGCCAATGAATTCAATTGAATCTCTTGGTCTTGTCCTTATGACTGACATCGAAACCAATCTTGGTAGGCTACTTTCAGTGCCTTCATCTTGGTTTAACAAATGGTCACTTTATACCATCACTTGATACATTGAGGATTGGGACAGCTAAAGTGTCAGTTTGAGATAAAATTGATTGGATCGTTGTTCTGATATAGACTAAACCTGGTGACTATTCCTTCATTTGCTGGGCCTCATGGAACCAAAAATACCATCTATCAGCCTTGGAGTGGAAGGTTACAAATTTTGGAATATAATTTTCACTGGTTCCTACTGTGGAAGAAGGAGAGAAGAGAGTGTTCCATGTCTCCTACCTAACTGACGTTTATGCTGCCATTCAAGACAACTCCCCATGGAAGATAGTCCCCATACCATCGAGACGATACGTAGGGTTCTTGTCAAAGAATGCTATGAGAATGTATGTCATTTACTAAAAATGGCTTACAGTGAGAATGGTTCCACAATTCCTGCCAATTGTGCAGAAATTAGTATGTGAGTATGTCAACTATAAGTGTTAATCAAAAACTTAATTTCTCACATGAGAGACAACCCACAACATCCATTCATCCACTAGAAGGCCCACCCATCAGTCCATCCATCAACATAGAATCTTCCTCCGTCCCCCTTGGCTATTGTATTTATGCATTACTTTGGGGTTATGATAAAGTGAACAGATAATCATTCTTCTATGTAATCGGTGGACGTTGCATTTACTGCTGTTTGAATACAAGATTTGCTTCCATGACTGTATTACAGTACTTACTGCAGATTTCAAGTGTTATGTGAGCGGACTAGAGCAAGGTACTAGTTACCACATGCTTGCTGTCTCTTATGGGAATACAAACCTGTGTGGTTTGTCATTTTAAAATTCCTCATTCCTGATGACTTGAAGACTCTATTGCTATGATACTCTTTTGATTACAGGAATGGGTACGTTATGGTTCTTCAAGAGTTATAGGGATCATAGGCATGATTTAAGGTCAGTCGCAGAACGGGAGGGGGGGGGGGGATTTTACAGTGCTACCCAAGACTGTTTCATTTGAGAAGGAATTCACTGGGCTTGTTGAATTCAGAGGATATTCTGGCCCCATCCCCTAGAAGAATTGAGAATTGCTGATAGCTGGTGTATTCTTGCTGGCTCCGCGTCACTGTTGGATTTCTTCTTGTTTTCCACTCGGTTAATGAGGGACTGCGGTTCATGATCATGATGGATGGAGGACATCCTGATATGGAACATGTATACTTATAGAATACAAGGGGTGGAGTTCTCTTATAGGGCCCAAAATATTCCTGCTTTGATTGAATCTCGACCAGATGGGCACAATGTTTATTGAATGAGGAGTCATCGTGACCACCTGAAAGTCAGTCAATCAAAATGGCGGATTAAAGGGCACCAATGGTCCAATAAGTGGAAAATTGCAAACGCTACTCCTCCTACAAATTTGGTGACACAGTGCTGATGTCGTTATGATTGATGGTCTATGAGCCGTACTTTCGGCCGGTGTGGGTTTAAGGATTTTCGAACCAAGGGCCCATTTTATGAAATTTCACACACAATGTGACTTAAAATTCATCTTCTCCCCACCAGCTTCAATTATTTTTGATTCTGGACGAAGTCCAGATGAATCTATGCAGTCATGAACAGTGTGGTGTATGTATGTATGTATGCGTTATGTCAGCGATCGAAAAACGGGTGCTGAGTGCGATTCCGCTCCCGAAAGGTCCAAAACCAGCACACCCGAAATGAATCGAGGGGTGCGAAAATTCAGTGACATATTGAGCAAAATCGCCCCCGTAAATATCGCGCACCACCATCCATAAAATGTAACTGCCCAAAGAGCCCAAATATTCATGGAACTAAATCATTTCTGCCACTGTTTTTTGTCTCCGATTGCTCTGTACTCCATTCTTTCGTCCCGTATCGAATTCATCTTCACTCGGAACTAAATGCGACACAATGTCCGTACGTGATCAACCTCGTGACCAACGCGCGGGTGGACGTAAATTCCCATGATTTTGTCGCTCAGCATAAGTACCACGTCAGCTCTGTCAGGCAGGCGCTCGATTAAAGTTGGAAGGGGCAAGGCAATTTTCTGAGGGCAAGGTGTAAAAAATTGCCTCGGTTACATTCAAAATATGGCAGGGCACGAAGGCAATTTAGAACATTTTTAAGGGCAGCAAGGCATCTGAAAAAGACAAGGGCAAGAAGTGCAAATTAGAAAATTACCGCAAAATGTTCACTTGTAACTGTGTTAACTCTCTACTCATGCTACGAAACAGTAAGCGAGGTCCAGTGTATTCTTGTCGGTCGTCAATGCTCGATTTTGACAATGATTTTACAAATCGTAATTAATTTACTCAGATACTCAAATGAGATCATTTTTCATATTCTCCATGGAAAAACAAATGTAGCTTTCTGGCAATATAGTTCATTCCTGCCTATATGTAGGAATAATGATATATTGCAATTTATACATGTGATTTGAAAAGTTTCATCGCTGCGAAGGAACTCGCGAGGCAAACTACAATCATAACAGATCGCCTCAAAATCACACACACACATACGGACCGTACAGCGTACTTCTTGTAGCGCTAGCCGACCCGCCGCCCATCGCTAGCGGCTAGCGCTTTCCTGCATGCTGCCACGCAATTCCGGTTCGAACCAGTTAAACAACCATGTGCGCAGCACTGGCAATTGCATAGCAGTTAAGTAATTAGCTCAAAAAGTGGAATGTACAATTATCTGACTTAAAACCGTTAGGCCGTCGTGTGCATTCATTTCTGCCGTTTTAATTATTATGGAATGTGTGGGAAGACGTACGTGGGGCCGGCCAGGCATGGGTTACCGTTAATATGCACTTTATCTCTTGATTTCCACTACCAATTCCTACGACAGAAAATGTAGTACATGATGGTGAAGGATAATCCGATTAATGTCGCGATGCGGAGCAAGATTCGATAGGCCCACGCGATGAATTGTACAGTACAGTGCAGTAATAGAATAGCTCCATGGGTTGCGAACGTCAGTCCAAGTTTTTACTTTCGGCTACGCAATAGTACGGTACCATTGACATGACAGGGATATACGGATGAATGGTGCACAAACAATACCAATACAATGAATGAAAGGACTAATCCAATTCAGAATTGAGTAGAAATGAAATGCTGATGAAATATGTACTTCTACTGTAAATGGGCCTGATGGATCAATGGAAACTTTCGAAGTTGCTGTAAGGTGATTATCGCTAGTTTTGAAGGGGGGGGGGGGGGCGGCACGACAGAAATGGCAATTAGGGCATTCGCTAGGAGGTGAAATATATGTGAAAAGAGTTGCAAGCAATGTTGAACACAAACAGTGTGTGCGTTTATTGATAGCTAAACAATCGATGGCTTTAGCATGCATTTGGACCACTTTTCAATGGTAGGCAATTAGCACCCGAAAATTCCAGAGAGCATCCGAAATGGGATTGGGGGGGGCGATTTTTGTTTAAAAATTAGCACCGAAAATGGAAAAAAAATGTTTCCTACCCTGGTGTATGTATGTATACATGTGTGTATGTATAACACGGCTTGTAACATGATTAAACTCGACCCCACCTGGATGGATTGAAGCTCATATTGGATGTGTGTTCCCATGTGAGAACAAGAACCCTATTGGTGTGGGGCCAGGTAGAGGTCTATATAAGGTCAACAGAGGGTCAAGTATGAACATGTAACAGCTAAGTCCAGCCCCCCCCTGAACGTTGGTCCGATCAAGTTGAAATTTGGTGTGTATAATTTCCTTATGGGGAGTACGGGAACCCTAAGTTTGGGGTCAGGTCAGAGGGTATCTTGAGGTCAACAGAGGTCAAAGTATGAAAACCTTGTAAACGCTAAGTCCAGAATGGTTGGTTGATTAAGTTGTAATTTGGTATATAGCTTTCATGGGATAGTACAGGAACCCTTTGTTTCTGAGTTCGGCGTTGGGGGGTGAATTTTGGTCAAAAAAATTGAAAATTTGTTAAAGGTTAAAAGTGATAGGTGGCCACTGTTGGCTGTTAAACACGGATACTTACCCCAAATGGATAGATGAAGCTAATACTGGTATGTGCGTTCCCCATGAATAGTACATAAACCCTATTATTTGGGGTCAGGACAGTTATTTGAGGTCACCAGAGGTCGGAGTATGAAAAAACTTTGAAATTTAGTGTGTTGATACTTACAGAGTATAGGAGGCCCTATTGGCTGGTTGGGGAAAAATGGGAAAATTTGTCAGATGTTATGGTTCCCATATTGAGCTGGTGAATCTCCCATTTGTCCTTGTGTCTGGCTGCTATTGGTTTTCAGAAAGAGTCAAGGAATCACTAAGCTTTGGCTTTCTGGTTTGATATTTCACCAATGATGCGGGGAATGCATCTCCTCCCCACAGCTCTAATTGATTTTTTTCAAAGTTACATGTAATGGTCGTGGGTAGATTGGCCATAGGGGTTGTACAAGAATCTTGGGCCAAGGGCCCAGTTTGGCTACGGCCCATTATAGAAAATACTGTTAAATTGGTATCTCTCAAAATCTAGTTGCACAATGCTGATTTCGGCATAATGTTGGTTCTAATAGCTGTACCTTCAGGGTGCCCTGGATTTGGGACCCAAGGCCTAGTGTGCGTCCAAGGGCCCACTATGCAAATGCTTTCTCCTCTACAAAGGAATTTTCGATCAAGGTCCAATTGGGCCCGAGGCCTATTCTTATGAAATTTCACAAAATGGTAATGAATGCATCTCTTCCACAAGTACCAATGGATTTTCTCAGAGTTACATGTAATGCCTTGGTTAGTGGTCCATCAGGGGTGTTTTCGAACTGCTGGCTGAAGGCCCAATGTGGACCTAGCGTTGAGATTTTGATGCAACTCATATAGTGTCGTTAGAATTGAACAAGTAACATCATGAGAAAGAAGCAAATCAGTCATTCATTGATGGATGGATGATTGGAAGGTCAGGTCAGAGGTCAATAGGACATTGTGTGAAATTGCTTCTTCCTCAATTGGGCATTCTTTGCTGGATGTGACAAAGTGAGTACATGTCATTGACTGTAATACATTTTTGGCCATATGAAGATAATTGTCAAAGGTTGTCAAGGGACAATAGGCCATTGCTTGAAAATTGCCTACTTGGCCTCATGATCTTGAACATTTAACACACAATGCATAACATTGTCTTGAGTACATTTGTGCGGATGAGCTACGCACCATTGGTGTGCTTTGTTTGTTGAATGATGGGGAGGGTAGCAAAGGGCTCTCTAGGCTAGAAACATCAATACTTACCAGTTGCTAGAGGGTAGGGTAATGATCTGTGGCATTTCTGATTCCCATGTGCAAGGTTACACAGCGATGCGCTGAACAACAACCAATTGGACTTCGATATTGCACACAAAGAGAAGCCTCATTCCTGGCGAGCAGGATCCATCGTACAGCTATACTATTAATCAATTCCTTATGATTTCAGCGCAATTAACCACTGCATAAGGGACAATATCCATTATTAATTAAATTCAGGCTTCCTTTGACAAATTCTGGGTTGCCAGATCTGATAGGTTTACTCTTCTCATTCTGGAAATATGTTCTCAAACTACTCTGCGGTTGGATTAGAAATGGTCCAACTTGCCATGTTAGCTTAACGGACAACTGCAAGTGTCAATCAGAGGAGGCTATTCAATATAGTAGCTTAGGGGAAAGTATGTAAATGTGTAAGTTCAAACCAGATTGCACAGAGGACTTGCTCTACAGCGTCAGAGCGTCCTGGGTTTGTGCATGAGTATTGTGTAAGACTAAAAAAAAACATCCATCACGCAATGATGACTGATGTCATACTGCAAACCCTGGCAATGTTCTTGTTTTTCATCGGAAATTCTCACATTAATTAACTTTGTAATTATAGTTATATAGTATGTATAAGAGGGATTGCTGTAGGGGTGGTAGTTGCTGATGGTTACTTTTGAAAGAGGAAGTCAAGTTATTCGACACAATTAAAACAACGAAAGACATAAGATATTCTCTGTGTTTTCAACCGTGATGTCCATCCATTATTCCGAAAGAGACTCCCTTATTTTCCTGCATATTGGACCAAAACTTCAACCTTCCACATAGGAACATTGTATTGGAGTAAACTATCCCCACATATAGCCAATTATGGCCAGCTGGTATCCATTCCTGCAGTTTCTATAGGAGACAGTACAACATCGGAGGACCAATAGGTATTGGCAATTAGGGTCCAGAAAGCCGTCAAACTTGTATTGTATAACCCTGTTATTCACTCTCTATGCAACATACACTATTACTGACACAAGTGCTCAATACGTTTTATCAAGGTTAAGTGTCCTGTACGGCAGTGAAAACCGACTTCATGTCAATGTTCCTGTATTTAACCCCTGTTCTAGGTCACTGGATATTGGATACCGTTGACTGCACCAACCCCAATGGAGGCAGGCTCCCACCCAAGGTTGACATGATGCTCAGCGACTTTGCAGGCGGGGCCTCAGGGTTCCCAATGACCTTCTCTGGGGGGAAATACACAGGTCAGTACCACTTCAAACTTTTGGATTTATTCAGTTTTGTAGAACTGGTCAGTTCAGATGGTTGAGCAGCTGCCATCATCCTTGAGGCCATGGTCCAAATCCCTGAAGGGTCCTACTAATAATATCAAAGGGGGTCCCTGATGCCTTCAAGCTTGGTGACAGAAAGTTTGAGGTCACATCCTTAGCAGAGAGAACACCAGTACTGCTAGCTGAATCCAGAGGAAGTCAAGTCATAGAAAATCTGTCGGAACCTGGTAGATTGACGGACAGACGGATAGATTTATTATTGGACAAAAGTACGAAGCGTGATGGAGTACCTCAGAGAAGGATCATTACAATCAGGATCTCAGTATCCTTGTGGAAGCACATCCTGATAGGAATTGTTCTCACAATGTTGTATGGACCATATCTCCTCTCCCTCTATTTTTCTCCCCGTAGAGGAGTGGAAGAGCCAGTTCATCAAGCGTGAGCGTAACAAGCTCCTCTATTACAAGACCCAGGTGGTGAGGGACGTATCACCGCTTGTGTACACACCCTTCGCTGGCTACTTTCTGGAAGCCCATCCATCCGATAAGGAGTGTTTCTTTGGTTAAGAATGGATCACTTTTTCCTTCTTCATCGACCATTTTCCCCTTTTCATGTTGATTATTGCGTCCATAAGTTCTGACCTGTCAACATTGATTGTATTTTATCTGATTCTACGAGTTGGTTGAGGAAACCAAGGCACATCATGGGACCCTGGCCTTATTGATCGTGGATGAGCACGGGTGACAATCGTTCCCCCCCCTTTCTTTCTGGGACTAGTGCTCAGTGCAGAGTGTAACTTAATCCCAACCTGCTTGGCGCTGCCATTATAAGTCCCCTCGAAAAAGACGATCAGTGAACTCCCAAGACCAGACTACTTTCACAGAACCTAGAAGACGGGGAAGGAAGTTGAAGTTCAACCTGACTGCTCACCAGCTGACCATCAAGACTTATTGCAAATATCCTGTAACAAGCCCCAGGAAGTTCACAGCATTAGTGCGGAACTATAAAGTGAAAGCCAGGACCTCACCCATAGCAACTACAAGTACAGCCACCTAGAGAAAAGCATCTGGTGACTGCCCAAATTCGAAACCCGGCATATTCGCTTGAAGTGTCACTATACCACTCTGCCATTCTTCTGCTCATTTGTTACAGACTGCTGTAATATTTGTTAAACATTCTGTGTTATTCAGGATCGTCCATGAATGTTGTAGTGGTAGTTAAATTGATGAAGGAATATCATGATGTTTGACATCATTGACGAGAAAGGCATCTGAAAGAGAAAATAGTAAACTGTATGGCCTTATGTCAATATGAATAGGTCAATTTATATCGCCTCTAATAATTCATCTCGCTAAAAAGATTGCCTCTCCTCCTCATGCCTGACCTCTGCATTTGGCAGTTCAGAATCCATTTTGAGTCACCTGCCCTCTCCCATCTGCACTGCCGAACAAATACGTCTAACGTTTTTCAGAAGCAGCAAGATTTTCTTGACAGTTCTTATCTGTTTGCGATCTTTATAAACTCCAAATTCACAACATTGTTTCTAAAGGAGTGTGCCAAAGCTGATAACGTTGATATAACCTGGGATGTTTTTCCATTGTGATGACATACAAATAGCGCCATCCATGTTTCGCCAGAAGTTTTGAGATGTTATTGCCTCTCTAAAGTCAACTGTTATCATGTTAGATTTATTGCTGGCTTCAATCACATAATATTTTATAGCTGGGTCCTCTTCACTGCCTTGCTCATTTGACTATTAGTCCCACTCTAGCAATTTCTACTATATGTAATCTGGAAAGTTCGGAGCATACGCTGTGAACAGCGCCTAGCTGGCAGGGGGGCTAATGATCCCGACACCAAAGCCCGAGCCCACCTGCTGTAAATGTCAAACGACTGGGCCAGTGCTACCTGAATAGCAGTTTTCTTCCCTGTTCCATTCTCTTGTGCTGAGCGCCCAGGGAGAAGGCACAGGTACTGTACAAGTCTTTGGTATGACCCGACCAGGATTCAAACCCCTATCTTCCGGTGGAAGGCCGATGCTCTACAATTTGTGCCAATCACTCAGTCAGTGTCATATGTATTCTGACACATTATTCTCTATTGCCAGCCTTCACATGTAAATCTCAACTTTGTTGACCCCCAAATAAAAAAAAATGTTTTGGGGAATACGTGAACTTCTAACAACCATTTTCTAACCTTCACATATAGGTACATACTGGAAACAAACACCAAGAATGATCCAGCAGCACTGAATGCCCTCATTACGAAGTTTTCACCCGATATAAAGACGTGGACGCCCAGGCCTGGGGCAGTGCTGGACCTGCAGAAAGTTATCAATGGTGACAGGTAAATAGCTCAATCATGAAAAATATATGTAATACATATGAAAAAAAAGGCTTTTTCAGGGGTTGAATTCTGTAAACACTACCTCAAATCCATACTAAAAACATGGAAATCATATATGATAACCTTTGGGTTTTATGGGCTGTAGGTCCCCAAATGACTTCATTTTCCATATGGGAGGTCATTGAAAGTCGCCGAAGGTCATACTTTCATTAGTCTGTTAGTGTGTGTGTGTGTGCACATTTGCATGTCCGTCATGCTCTTGATGGTTTTCCACAACTTATAAATCTGTTTATTTTCGCCCTTTAGTGACTATGTAACTGATCCACCACCGTCCGCCAAGTTCAAGAAAGACAGGTGAGTTCCTTCAGCCACTCTGGCAAACATTTCAGCATATAGTGGTCAGTTTGAACTGACTCTCTGGTCAATATGAGCCAATTGTATGGTCAATATGAATGCACCGCATGTTCAATTTGAACTGACTATGTGATCACTATGAACCGACTGTATGATCAATATTACAAACTGCATGGCAATTGCGGCCAACTGTATGGACAATATGAACTCACTAGTGATCATATTAACTGACTGTATGTTTGATCAATTTGAACTGACTATGTGATCAATTTGAATCGACTTTAAGGTCAATGATTGTATGGTCAATATGAACCAACTGTATGGTCAATATGAACCAACTGTATGGTCAATATGAACCAACTGTATGGTCAGTATGAACCAACTGTATGGTCAATACAAACTGACTAAGTGATCAATATTAACTGACTGTATGTTTGATCAAATTGAACTGACTATGTGATCAATATGAATGACTTTAAGGTCAATGATTGTATTGGCTATATGAACCAACTGTATGGTCAGTATGAACCAACTGTATGGTCAATATGAACTAAGTGATCAATATTAACTGACCGTATGTTTGGTCAATTTGAACTGACTATGTCAATATGAACCAACTGTATGGTCAATTTAAATGGACTATGTGATCAATATGAACCGACTCTATGGCTAATATGAGCCAGTTGTATGTTCATTATGAACCATCTGTGTGGCCAATATGATATACTTGCGAAGCAGAGGACCAAACCTATTCAAGGCCCAGCTGCACGTTTATTGTCAGCTGCGAATCCTTCACCGGGTACAAGGAATAAGGCAATGTAGCGCCAGCAAAGGCAGTACCTGTGGGGGTAATCACATGCATCCTGCAAATTGCCTACCCCTTTGTTTGTCTCTACTCCAATCCCTTGTGCTGAGTGCCCAGCAAGGAGGCAAGAGGTACCATTCCAAAGTTTTCGGTCAATATGAACTGACTATGTTATCTTTATGTTATCTGTATGAACTATGTTGTCAATATGAACGGACTGTATTACAGTTTCCCCAGCAATTCCCCTCATGACGACATTTTGAGGCATTTTGCAATGGCATATTGTGACCGAATTTCGTGCATGTATCCACTGAAATTCAGTCAAGGTGTTTGTTTCACCTGAAGGAAATGATAATGAAAATTGAACAATAAGTCGTCTTTAGATGACTGTTGTACTTGAAGGACTTTGCAAGGATTGAGTATGATTCGACCTACATTGAAGAGGAAGAAAATCCCGCTCTGTCTTCATCCTGATAATGCAGAGGTATGGACCTTGGAAGTATGGATTTCTGTGTTCTGTGCCATGTTTTGCAACGAAACGTATATCACAAGCAATAGTTGTTGTTTTTTTTGTCTTATGTAATATATGAATGAATGTTAATTCCTCCTTGAAGAATCAATCGGTTTTGAACGAAATTTCACTATAATGACTTGATATGTTGTGCAAATTATTCCACAGCAGAAACAGGCATGGAGCTTTTGAGCAATGTCAAATTTTCAGAAAATGGAAACAATAGAATACATAGAGAATTGTTAAGGATGCTTGGCACATATGTAATAAATAATGCACAATAGGATGTTCTGTGGTATGTGTGTATGCAACTTTGGAGTAGAACAGCTTGTTGTATGAAGATAGGGACCATGAATTCAGTTTGTATCCCTCTTTACTATACAACGACCTCTTACGCAAACCCTTTCAAAATCATATGGTTGACACAGTACGAGTGGTTGGCACAATAACTAGAGCATCGGCTTTAATACCACCCAGTATACCAGGGTTTGAATCTTGGTTGGGTCATAGCAAAGACTTTGAATGCAAATCGTACCTGTTGCCTTCTTGCTGACATTCACAGCAGGTGGATTCGGGCAGAGCTAGGTGCTGGGATCATTAGCTTCCTGCAGCTACAACCCTCGCAAAAAATACCTGGGACAAACCCCGCTCCCCGATCAATGTTGATGTCAGCCTGCTACAAACACCAACATTGATTGCGGGGGAAGGGGGTTATTGATTTGTCGGGAGGGGAATGTTTAGCACTAAAATACCAACTGAGCGTACGTTTGCACTGTTTTGTCCCAACCTTTTTTGCGAGGATTGTAGGCACTGTTCACAGTGTATACTCCTAACTTACCTTTTCTTCCCAAAACCCTTTCAATTAATTTGCCTGATTTTCCTCAATCTCTTCAACTGCTTCAATGTAATTTCTTCAAATTTTCATTGCTTGTTCATAGGTGGGACTTTGATCGGTACATTACTAGAACGAACAAGTGTGTATTTGACGAGATTTTTGCCTACCCCGAGTGGATTCCGTTCTACTACAAGTGGACCAAGTTCTGTAACTACACCTCGTGATCAGGGTGAGTGTCAGAACATCACAATATTAATTGCATCCATTGATCCATTGGTCGGCTCGTCATATCACATCGATTGGTTAGACAGTCGTCATCTTTACGACTTACCATATCACACTCATTGGTTAGTCTCCATCTGTCCAACTTTGCCATATTGCAGCCTGGTTACAGTTGCAAAATATATAACAACTGCTGAGACTCCGCAGGATTAGACCATCACCCACATCAGAATCTGCAATGGGCTGTGCTGAGGAGCTAATACATGAATAAATGGCAGAAATGATAGTTCAAGTTGGTTGTCATCTTGAACAATTAACTAGCCCAGAGGTTTTCAGCCTGGGGTATGCATATTCCTGGAGGGAGGTACGTGAGCTTCCTTGTAATTTTTTCCTCAGAAAGACACTATTAGCTAACACTTTACTTGTGTGTTTATGTATGAGTGTGCGTCGGGGGGGGGGGGGGCACTCAAGGTCATCGAATATTCAATATTTATGCAAATTTGTATAGTTCGGTGGATTTCCATAAAAACTTATTGACAGGTGGGATTGGTTAGTGCTGTTCACATGTGAAGCAGGCAGAGGCTGGCAAACTATAACCACATGTTGCTCTTAGGCTCTGCTGCTATTATCGGCTAAATAGCAATTTGCTCTTTTTCAACCTCTGGGTGTGAATATGCCGTTTACCTAACAGAAACAACAACTGATCGCGAGACCAGCAGTTTGAGAACCAACTGGCGGAAAACTAGTATCAGGAAGTAGTGTTCCTCACAGTGTCCTGTTCACACTCGCTCGCACTCTTTCTCTCTCGCTCTGGCCTGAATGCACAGAGTGCATTGGAGGCACTCGCTTGTAGGCCAGTTTGGGTTGATGTTCTGTTATGAAGAGAAAATTTACCAAGATTTTATGCTCAATTTGTGTAGAATGCCCCCAAATGGAAACTTTGCTGATGCAGTTTCATAGGATTTCTCTCAGAAATGGCTAATGTTGTTGTTTGCGTGTATATGGCTCCGCTTAAAGGCCAATGGTCATGTAAATTGGCCTTGACTCTTGGTACTTACTATTTATTGCTTATGGCAGCCAAACTTTTAGGCTGAATTTCAGCAGATCTGATGGCAGGATCCTCCGCAATACAATTTCAATGTAACACCAGTACTATTGACAGCATTGTAACAAATGAACTGTTCATGGGAGCCAGATGGGAACTTAACAAATAATTTTCAAGGATAATCTCTTCAATTCTAAGTTTTGTCAGTCTTCTGTTACCATGGTACAAAAATGCAGCATTTACTATGTGGAGTCCATGGGCAGACCTTTGTGTCGTTCCCCCTGTGATTTCATAGATTTCCCAAATTTCTCAAAAGTAAATTGTAATAACTCAACGAGGTAACACGCTCAAACTGCCAATCAATGGATGTGACAAAAACACTTCTGTGCCCCCACAATGGGGAAAAGTTGCAGGCACAGCTGAGTAAGCTAAAAGATGAAGGAAACTGAGGAGTATAATCATTTATACATTTGATAAATTTTCAGATGATAGAGACAGACGACCAGTTTGGGCCCATCAAGGGAGGCTACGACTTCTATGTCGACTTCAGGGGGCCTGAGCCGTCATTCCCGAAAGAGAGGGCCAAGTTCTGAAGAACACAACTATCTGGAGGTAGGGAAAAATGGACCGTTACAGGAAGTTGAGATCTAATGGTGTGGCAGTTTAGCAGTTGATATTCACATGGAGCTAATGGAATAATAACAAGAGCCAAACGATGGAATACCTCTAAATTTCTCCAAAGAGTTGAATGCTGTAATGGAGATCAAGCAAAAAATATTATGCAAATGTAGCACTGTTTCTGAGTTGACTTATTCAACCTTTGATTCGCAATCCCTACAGATGAAGAACCGGATCGGGGTTCATAGAGAAACCGTCAGGAAAGGCCTCTTCTGGACGATCTCTACATTGGCGTCAACAACAGGATATCCGGGAACCAGATAATTCACTACCAGTAAGTCTTCCAGGGGGGGGGAGTGTAGGCATGGGGGGAGGGGAGGTTGGGGGAAGGGTGGTTGGTGGAAAGGGTGTTGGGAGGGGTGGTGGGGGAGGGAAGGAAGGGTTGGAACTAGGCATCAATAATAGGAAATTCAGAGCACTGGACACATTGCACTACCAGTAAGTCTTCCAGGGGGGGGGAGTGTAGGCATGGGGAGAGGGGGAGGTTGGGAGATGGGTGGTTGGAGGAAGGGGTGGAACTCGGCTTCAATAACAGGAAATTCCACTACCAGTAAGTCTCCTAGGATGGGGGAGTGTAGGCATGGGGAGAGGGGGAGGTTGGGAGATGGGTGGTTGGAGGAAGGGGCGGTTGTGGGAAGGGCTGGAACTCGGCTTCAATAACAGGAAATTCACTACCAGTAAGTCTCCTAGGATGGGGGAGTGTAGGCATGGGGTGAAGGGGTGGTTGGGGGAAGGGTGGTTGGGGGAAGGGTGGTTGGGGGAAGGGTGGTTGGGCGAAGGGGTTAGAACTAGACATCAATAACAGGAAATCCAGGGAGCTGGACACATTCCACTACCAGTAAGTCTCTCAGAGAGGGGGAGCATGTGCATGGGAGGAGGGAGAGGTGGGAGAAGGGGTTGGAACTAGGCATCGATTAATGAGAAATCCAGCACGCCGGACACATTCCACTACCAGTAAGTCTTCCAGGGGGGGGGAGTGTAGGCATGGGGGGAAGGGGTTAGGGAAGGGGGGGGGGGGACTAGTCATCAACAATATCAGTGAGGGGGGTTGCAAGAGGGGAGTAGGAGAGGTGGGAGTGGAACTAGGCATCAATAACCAGATATTTCCAGGGAGCCAGACACATTCAACTACTAACAGGGGTGGTGCGTGCTTGGGGGGAGAGGAGAGGAAGGGAAGGAGGGAGTCTAGCATCAACAATGGATATCCAGGGAGCCAGACTGATCCCATTACTAGTGAGCCTTTCAGAGGGGGGGGGGGGGGGGCAGGATGAATTGAAATAAGTAGGTATCCAGGTGGATCATTATGTGTGAGCATTATTTTGCCTATTACTGTGAAATGGAGTATCTGAGGAAAATAATGAAGCAGTATCCCAGTGAAGCTCTGCCTGTGGGAGGTCCCTGGTTAGTTTCCAGCGAGCACCAGGAAATTTTCCAGGGGTGGCTGTATTTCAAGCCGTGATTAGCTGGTTCCTCTGTCAAGCAGTGGACAGGTAAATTTCTGGGAATTACTTCGGGCTGCTATAAGCAGCACACCTGACACAAAATTTTCGCTCCTCCAAGTGGTCAGATCGGATGGTGATGTAAAATGGCCGTCTTCGGAGCATTGACGTCGCCAATTCTCCCACACTCACATGGCCAGGGGTTACTCGAGGAGCCTAATGTGACTTCCTGAACCCATAGCAATCAAATCAATTGAGCATATTCTGTTTATTCTGGACAAGGTTCTGGAATCACATGCAGATTCTCCTGAGGGTCCAGCAGCCAGACTGGGAGGGGTTCCTGCAGGAAATGAAGGCCAAGAACGCCCCACGCAGAGATGTCTGGCATCCAGATAACCTGGACGATATTGCAGGTATGACATGAAAAAATTACGTGATGACAACAATTTCTGTTTTGCATAGTACCCAAGTGACCATCTATAGTCCTGTTGTGTGCCTGTTTGTGTGTTTGTACATGCAGTCAGCAGTGGGCCAATGACGAGACAAAGTGCCAACCAATGTCGATTTATATTCAGCTGACCCTTCCATACATAGCTTGTTAAAGGCCAATGGTCATGTAAATATTACTGGACTTTCATTCATAAAATTATGACAGCCGCGGAAACCCCAGACCGAATCTCAGCCGATTCGAGTGTACCATAAGGCACAATCAGCTATTGGAAAATTTGCCTTGTGGCATCACAGTCGGAACCGCAAGATCCCCTATAGTACAAGGTCAATGTACCATTAAAAATCTCTACAAAACAAACTATAGATGGGATCTAAGGGAAAACCTGCAGAATTGATATCATGTCACCAAACTGCAGCATTTACTCGATGTCGATGGGCGGCCTTCGCATAATGCCCCCTGTAGTCATAGAGATTTATCAAATTCTTTCGGGGTCGGTGTGTAAAATCGAATATCTCGAAAAGGCAATATGCTAGAACTTCCAAATTTGGGATGTAGGGTTTTGATATGTCCTCTTCTCTCATGTGCTAGTTTAAAAGTATATCTATTACATGACTATGGCCTTTAAGGTTGATATTCCCATTTATGCTAGCACACACATCACATTTCTCACCACTCAGCAGTCTGTTTACTGTATCAAACACATGTCAATGGATTGTCTAATTCTGCCATGATTGATTTGTCAAACTGCTAAACCGCAATCCTCATTGTAACACGCTGTTATCAATTTGAGCATTCATCAAATCAACAAAATCTGAATATTCAAAGCTGTCAGCCTATGGCACTCTTCGTGCAGAGAGTGTTGAGGTTAATTTGCTAAATACCATACCGGACATCCATAAAAGACATCCCTCGCTCCTAATGAGCCCCTAACAGTTCAGTTTGAGATGATAAGTCTATCTTAAAAGGTTCATAGGGGTACATAATTGACATTCTACGGTTTGCCACTAAACGGTGTGCAAAACAATCTTCCAATCTCTTTTGATGAAAATTTCACCTCCCCACCAGCACCAAACTATGTTCACACATACTTGTCCATCACTACATATTGAAAGATGGGAATTAAATGGTTAGTGGTGAGTGTGAAAATAGGCTGTGAATAGAGAGCTAAAGAGGGGGAATCTCTCTATAACACAATATGAGCTCCAATCGTGAGCATGCACAACGGATTAAATTTAGTCCAACCTACCACCTATGGTCATGACATTTAATTCTTGGGAATTTGTTTGTTTTACTTTAGTCCTCCATCATGTTTTTCTACCACCCACCACAGCCATTAGCGACAAGAGTCGGGGCTTTTTAAGCCCCTCAGTACTCCAAAAGTTGCCCCAAGAGTACCATGGGGGTGATTTATGTTTAGTTATTGCTGTTATTATGATGATGCCGTTTCGACAGTGCCCTTGAAAAAAGTTTCTTCTACCCCGTTAGCCGCAGCAAGACAAGACGGCAAACATGGCAAACCCCCCCGCCTGCATCAATTGGCCGTAAATTGGTGGCTGTCTGTAATTAAATATTATTCATTTCAACCTCTTGTCATCTATTCCTTCCTCTACCTACAGGTACTACCCCGGCCATTCCCAACGGCAAGCCAGAAACCCAAAGCCAACCCCCAATGGGAACCAATGGCGCCCATATATTTCTTCTGAGCCTCCCTCTTGTGGCTGTTTGCGTCAGTACTCCATGATTCAGAAAGGACGGCCTAAATGCGTTGGAAGAGACACAATGGGCCCTGCTCGACTGCACCCGAGCTGACACACACTGCCCGGAGGAACCAACAGAGAAACCTGTGACCACAGGAATGTGAGTAGGGGGGGGGTGGGGCACTAATTTGTTGACTATTGTAGTCAAGGACAAAAATAAGCTCATTCCCTGTTCAGTAAATGAATCTGATTTTGTCAGACTGACAATATGTGATCTACTGTGTGGGTTGAATTATATTTGTATCAAGTTCTTAATTCCAGTTGAATATGTTTCTAAATGGTTTTAGATGTTTTGGGTGTCTAAGTGTAGTGAAATTTGCCTTATTGCAAGGTAGTTTTATATATGATAATCAGCCCAGATTACATGTACACCCTCCTGTGTTCAAAATTGCATTGAAACCGCCCCCCCCCCCCCCCCCCTGACCAGAGCAATTGTTTTCCCATGATTTCTACCCCGTTGGTAGATTGATTATTCATGTGTTATACTGCCACACCGTTTGGTTCTTGCGAAGCTTGCCTGCAAGGCATGTTTAACTATCTACTATTCAGGTTCACTAGAGCTGGCTGTATTACAGGGAGAAGAGACAGAACAAAGGACACATTACGCCAAAGCAGAAGCAGACTCCCCAATCGCCCAATGTTTTACATTTGATTTAGGGATGAACTGTGCTACCTGCCCACGTTTGATGTACAATGCATGGTTAGAATGAAAACATTGAACCATTTGATTGTGCTTGTCCGTGTGGATATGATAGCATAATTATTTATCATTGATCTAAATTTAACTCAGCATTATATTTTTTCATATACGGCTATTTACCCGTATATGAGCTGTCGGGGAGATGGCGTCGAATAGTCGTCATCGAAGTTGGTTGGCACTAAGTGTAGAGCAGTCTGTTTTGGTAGTAAAACACAATATGTACCATTCTTTAACGGAACGCTTCTGGGAGTAATAAGGGACATTTAACGTTGGTTAGCTATGACCTTTTTGATCAGCCCGCTCGGCAGATGAGTGCTGCTATTTCAGTACAATCTCTAAAACAGAAACTATCAGTCCCAGGAGCCAAAAGCATGCAATATTGTTTTCTTTCATTGCTAACTATGTCAGTGTTCAGGTGTTAGGGAGATTCTCTCTGTGGTTTTTGAAAACGTCCCTATCCTTTTAAATGTTGAGATTCAATTGACGAGTTCCTCATGAATACAGTGTGTAACCAGTTTTACCTTCAACACACATACCATCATCTTGGTGCGCTTTATCAGGGGACCGTCACTTTGCATGGTCCATCTAGCAATCGCCAGTTGGGTCTTGGCATGACGGCTGCATTGAGGCACCAGATTAGTCTTAAAGGCCAATGGTCAATGTAAATATTCCAAACAACTAGCACTGGATGACATATCAAACCCAACATGAAATGAAAGTTCTAAATTATGGGCGATTTGAGACGTTACTTACTGATTTAAAAGGCGTGCGGGAAGGATGCAGTTCCTGCATCTGGGGGTCTTGCCTGGCAAATTATTTCCTTTGGATGATCTGCGCCAACCATGGTTATGGTGATTGTGCCTTATGGGAACACTTGAATTGACTGAAATCGGTTGGTGGGTTCCAGCTGTCATATGTAATACATAGTGAAGGACCACATGACCATGCCTTAATCTTGATTTTTTTTCTATCAGGTGTTGAGTCAAATTCAATCATATTTATTCAATTTCCACCCTTATTGAAAGTTGCTCAGCCTACTCAGGCCTGGGTGCCCTTAGGCAAACACAAAAATGGTCAGCCCATCAAATTGAAAATATATATCCATATGCATGTCCATGCGTTAAAAAACTTATTCTAGTGTAAGATGTGGTTTTCTTCCATATGGTAAGATTCAATGTCAATTTTAAATAAGGGAATGACAAAAAAAAAGCATTCATTGTTGGTTTTAACCCTAAAGTCAGAGGAATTGTCATAGGAATAATCTTTTCATTGGGTTTAGGTCGACGATGTCAAAGTCGGAACATCTTGTTAATACAAAAATGCATGGTTAATCAGATGGAAGTTCGCATAAGCTTTCATACAACCCTGGTTATGGCTGGTTATTTTATTACATGCCAGGTTGAACTGAAAAATCTGAAATTAGTGATAGTAATGAAACTAATTTTACAATTGAGTTCTAAATTTACTCAGCAATGATATATTTCAATATTGACT
Organism: Sclerodactyla briareus; assembly: GCA_026419785.1. NCBI lineage: Eukaryota > Metazoa > Echinodermata > Holothuroidea > Dendrochirotida > Sclerodactylidae > Sclerodactyla > Sclerodactyla briareus. Next base: position 43,465 of record JAODTK010004221.1, on the reverse strand, counting down.
GCATTTACCCGTTAATGAATGTCTGGGGAGACAGGGTGAGTTATATCAGAAAGTTTTTGTTAGAGAGCTGGGTAACAAATCTTACCTTCTCTCACGGAAATTTTGGAGTAATTAAGTGCATTTTAAGGTCGTTTAGCATACCTTTTGATCATCGTCGGAAGTGAGTGGATACTATTTCATTTGTCCCATCATATAAAGAACTATCAGTCCCAGGAGAAAAGCATGCAATATTGTTTTCTTTCATTGCTAACATTTCATTGTTCGTGTTAGGAGAACTTCTCTTTGGTTTTGAAAACGTATTCCTTTGAAATGTTGAGTTCCCCACTTTACGAGTTCCTCATTGATTACAGTGTGTAACAAGGTTTGACCTTCAACACACTACCATCTTCTTGGTGAATAGTCTCAAGAGGGGACGTTACTTTGCATGTCAATACTTAGCAATCTGACATGTTGGGGTCTTGGCAATGATCGGCTGCTTGAGGCACCAGCATTAGTCTTAAAGGCCAATGGGCATGTAAATATTTCCAAATAACTAGCACTGGATGACATATCAAAACCCCACATGGAAAATTTTAAATTATGCGATTTTAGAGACGTTGCTTACGGCCTTAAAAGAGAGTGGGGATGGCCATTTCCTGCCATCCGAGGGGGTCGGCCTGCAAATATGTCCTGTTTGCATGATCTGCACCACCAGCCATGTTGTAATGGCTGATTGGTGCCTTATGGGAACAATTGAATTGAATGAATCGGTGTGGAGTTCCAGCTGTTATAATGTAATACATAGTAAGTACCACATGACCATTGGCCTTTTAAATCTTGATTTTTTTTCTATCAGGGTTGTGATGAGTCAAATCAATTCATATTTATTCCCAATTTCCACCCATTAGAAGTTGTCAGCTTACTCAGGTCTGGGTGCTTAGGAACCACAAAAAAAATGGTCAGACCATCAAATGAAAATATATATTCAATATTGCTATGGTCAATTCGTACTAACTTCTTCTCGTGTAAGAGGTGTTTCTTCCATATGGTGTAAGCATTCCATGGTCAATTAAATAGGGATGAAAAAAAACACGCATTTCATTGTTGGTTTTAAAAAAACCCTAAAGTCAGAGGAATTTTTCTAGGTGAAATTTTATTCTCTGGGGTTAGGTCGAAGATGTCAAAGTCTGAACATCTTGTTAAACAAAAATGCATGGTTCAATCAAATGGAAATTTCGCATACAGCTTTCATACAACCCTGGTTATGGCTGGTTATTTTATTACAGGCCATGGTTTGAACTGAAAAATTCTGCAAATTAAGTGATAGTAATGAACTAATTTTACAATTGAGTCAACTTTACTCCGCAATTGATATATTTTCATATACTGCATTTACCGTAATGAATGTCCTGGGGGATACGGGTGATTTTCTTTATCCGAAAGTTTTTTTTTAGAGAGCTGGGTAACAAATCTTACCTTCTCTCACGGAAGCTTTTGGAGTAGTTAATGCAGTTTTCATTGTCTTTTAGCATTCATTACCTTGTTGATCAAGCGCGCGTCACTTGAGTGGCTACTATTTCATTGTCCCCACATCTAACCAACGATCAGTCCCAGGAAAAAGCATGCAATAATTGTTTTCCTTTCATGGCTAACTATTTTCAGTGTTCATGTGTTTAGGGGACTTCTCTCTTTGGTTTTTGAAAACGTCCATCTCCTTTTAAATGTTGAGATTCCCACTTTGACGAGTTCCTCATTGATACAGTGTGTAACCAGGTTTTACCTTTACCTTCAACACACATACCATCTCTGGTGCAAATCTTCTACATGGGAACCGTCAGCTTGGCATGTGTCCCATACTGCATCTGCATGTTGGGGTCGTGCAACTGATCGGCTGCATTGAGGCACCAGCATTAGATCTTAAAGGCCAATGGTCCTGTAACAGATTTCCAAATAACTAGCACTGGATGACAGGTTACACACTCCCAACAATGAAATTACAGTTTTAATTATGGTCGATTTTCATAGACGTTGCTTACTCTGCTTAAAAGGCGTGGGGGATGCCATTTCCCTGCCATCTCTGGGGGTCTGCTGACAAATATGTCCTTTGGCAATGATCTTCGCCAACCCCTGTGTAAGGTCTGATTGTGCCTTATGGGAAAACTGAATTGAAACACTGAAATTCGGGGTGGGAGTTTCCAGCTGTCATAATGTAATACATAGTAAGTACCACATGACCACATGACATGGCATTTCCTTTAATCTTGATTTTTTATTCTATCAGGGGTTGTTGATGAGTCAAATCAATCATGTTATTCCACAATTTCACCCTAGTATTGAGTGCTCAGCCTACCTCAGGTCTGGTTGCCTTAGGCAACCACAAAAATGGTCAGCCCATCAAATGAAATGAACATATATATTCAATATTGCTATGTTCCATCCCCGTTAATAACTTATTTCGTGTAAAGAGGTTTTTCGTCCAATGGTGTAAGCCATTCCATGGCAATAACTAAGGGAATGAAAAAAAAAACAGCATTTCATGGTGGTTTTTTTTTTTAACCTAAAGTAGGGAATTGTCATAAGTGAATAATTCTTCTTCCTCGGGGGTAGGTCAAAGAGTGTGGCAAAGTCTGACATCTTGTTAATCAAAAATGCATGGTTCAATCAAGATGGAATTCGCATACAGCTTTCATACAACCCTGGTTATGGCTGGTTATTTTATTTAAATGCCATGGTTGAACTGAAAAATCTGAATTAGTGATAGTAATGAACTAATTTTACAAGAGTCTAAATTACTCTGCAATTCATATATTTTCATATACTGCATTTACGTAATGAATGTATGGGGGAGAAGGGTGATGTTCTTATCAGGTGGTGTTTTTTTTAGAGAGCTGGGTAACAAATCTTACCTTCTTTCACGGAAGCTTTTGGAGACAGTAATTAAGGCATTTCAATTGGTCTGTTTAGCATTACCTTTTTGATCAGCGCTCGGCAGCTGAGTGGCTACTATTTCATTGTCCCATCATCTAACAGAACTATCAGTCCCAGGAGAAAAAGCATGCAATATTGTTTGCTTCATTGCTAACTATTTCATTGTTCATGTGTTAGGGAGACTTCTCTCTGTGGTTTTTGAAAACGTCCATCTCCTTTTAAATGTTGAGATTCCCCACTTTGACGAACGGTCCTCATTTGATACAGTGTGTACCAGGTTTTACCTTCAACACACATACCATCTTCTTGGTGCATCTTCTCAGGGGACCATACTTTGCATGTGTCCATACTAGCAATCTGCCATGTTGGGGTCTTTGGCATTGATCGGCTGATTGAGGCCCAGCATTAGTCTTAAAGGCCAATGGTCATGTAACAATTTACCAATAACTAGCCATGGATGACATATTCAAAACCCACATGAAATGAAAGTTTTAAAATTATGGTCGATTTTAGAGACCTTGCGTACTGCCTTAAAAGGCGTGGGGAGATGCCATTTCCTGCCATCCTGGGGGTCTGCCTGACAAATATTTCCTTTGCATGATCTGCACCAACCCATGGTGTAATGGCTTGATTGCTGCTATGGGAACACTTGAATTGACTGAAATTCGGTGTGGGTTCCAGCCTGTCATAATGTATACAGAGTAAGTACCACATGCCATTGGCCTTAATCTTGATTTTTTTCTATCAGGGTGATTGAGTCAAATCAATCATATTTATTCACAATTTCCACCCATTATTGAAGTGACTCAGCCTACTCAGGCCTGGTTGCTTAGGCAACCACAAATGGCACCCATCAAATGAAAATATATATTCAATTTGCTATGTCCATTCGTAATAACTTATTCTCCTGTAAGGGGTTTTTCTTCCACATGGTGTAAGCATTCCATGGTCAATTAAATGAGGGATGAAAAACATGCATTTCATTGTTGGTTTTAACCCTAAAGTCAGAGGAATTTGTTCAGAGTGAATAATTCTTATTCCTCTGGGGTTAGGTCGAAGATGTCAAACCCAGTCTGAACATCTTGTTAATACAAAAATGCATGGTTCAATCAAGATGGAATTTGGCATACAGCTTTCATACAACCCTGGTTATGGCTGGTTAGCAAATTATAACAGCAGAAGCTAATAAGAACATCACAGAGGTGACTATAGTTTGCCAGTCCCTATAAAGTGGTTTACATATAAATGGCAGTGACCAGTCCCTCTCAAATCATTGGTATTGAATGTTGGGAAATTGCAAAAACTGTGAATTTTATATTCCATTCGAAACGGAAAATTTGTCAAAACAGCTAGATCACTATCTTTTACTGATCGTTAGTGACCCCTTCCTTGGCTTCATATATCTCAGGTCCGAAGGTGGAACGATTCCACCATGTTTCAAGGATGGAATTCATATGAACTTGTGTTACTTAGGTGACAAACCACTGTTGTGTATTCAAATATTGTAATGCATCGAAGCGAATGTAATTATCAGCTAGGAGGCAAATACACAGTAGCTCATCTGGTAATTGTTAGTAGGTTATTGTGATGTGACTGTTGATTTCTTCAATCTTCTCAAATGATTGATATCAGGTTTCTTGAACGTTGATCAACTCATGTCTGCACGAGTATACACGAGTATACACTATCAGAGCATGGTTACCAATGACCCATGGATGGAGGCCCCCACATTTGTCAATGGTATACTGACCAACTATAATGATCATTCATTCTACTTTGTAGAAGTCGCCTGACAACTCGAATCAATTGGCTGAAATTAAGGGACCCTACATGACCTTTGACTCTAAATTATTACCACCCTCTGTAACATTGGTCATGATAGTACTGACAGACTTCCAAACCAACTCAAATTCAATATATGCCATTGGTTATTAAATGACACCGATAAACTCTCACATTTGTCCAATCATGCGATGGGTTTCCGACCATTGAGAAGGTATTTTCCTATCTCGCGACTGCAGTAGATGGCTGGTAGGTCTTCGTATGATTGGTGGTATGCATAGCTGTACAGTCACCATTGATTTGGCAGATCAATGCGAGATCAATCGTAGGCAACAAGCGAATGGCACGGCGATCATCCACCGATTGTACAAGCGATTGGAAGCTGCTGGTTCAATCGATCGTAGTGACATGGGACTGCTCGAACGATCAATCACAACTAGTCGCTACTAGACGTGTGACCAGTTGTGAGAAAATGAAGAATGAAAATGAAAAATTTGGGATTGTACCATCCTCCTTGCCTCGAAATGAAAAATTGGGATTGTACCATCCTCCTTGCCTCGACTAGTTTAGCCTCTGTTCGTGTTCAAGATGATAACTTTGAACAGTGTGAGATCAAGCACTGCAAAACTGCAGCGAGAAACACCATTCCCCCCCCCTCCCAGAGTTCTTTGTGATAGTTGCTGAATTGATGGGGATTGGTCACCTCATTCTTATCTAGGTAGAAATAAATCCAGTACTCTTGTCTGTCGAGTACAGATGCAGCTACAGCATTGAGCTGTTTTCGTTTTTCAGTCGGCAGCTACACCACTATGTATTGCAAGTACACATGTGTCCGGCATGTTGATGTATGCTCGTCAAGTGTCGATGATATCACTGATCATAAAATTGCAGTTCGGCTGAGATGACGGTGGTGGTACATCCGCCATGTCGGCGTCAAAGGTGTGTGGAGCTGACATGAACTAGCAAACTAGGAGTAGAATATGCTAGTTCCGGGACGACTGGTACCAACGATCGTAGATTCAAGACTGGACACAGCAAGATATAGCACGCCTGATTGCAGGTTGGCTGATATGACTGGTAGCAGCACCAGTCCTCGTGTGGCATGGGTTACACAAAATAGGTGCAACTTGATTTCCTGCAATCATGCATGACTGATGAAACAGGACTGGTGGAACGACTGTGTAGGACTTATCTGCGATCAATTACGAATCGAAATTGCAGGTGAAAGCTTTTGAACATGACCATCAATTATTGTTGCGACTAATTTTGGTCTTACGATCACCAAGGCCTTTGTGACCACTGGTGGGCTTTTCTACGATTGTACCAATTTTTCAAGTTGCAGGTAGGTCGTAACCTGGCCATGAGTCCAGGGTGATTGGGCAGGATCATGCAATCTTCTCTGTACAAACTATGGGCAGACCATTTGACCTCTCAAACAAAATGTCCCAAATTGATCCCTAGATGTTGTCCGATCTCAAATTCTTGAACATCATTTTCACCACATCATTTTGACCACAATGGCTGAAATTGACCCCAGATGACCTTTGACCACAATTAATGAACACCCCCCCAACCATGACAACTAACTTTCTGGATCATCCGAACTATTCTGTAGAAGCGGCTTGACTGTTCAAACAAAATTGCTGAAGTTGACCCCAAAATGATTTTCTACTTCAAAAATTCCAACACCTTGTATTTACCAATACTGACTGATTTTCATGTCCATCCACATTGACCTCAAAATTACCTTTTTGATAGAAAGGGTTCCCTATATGACCCTTGACCTCTAATCCCCAAACACCCAGTATGTAGAATGGACCCTGATAATACACGGACCAATTTTCATGATCATATCATCATAGACAGTTATCGTCAATGTTCCATGCTGGCATGGGTTAGACGGAACGTCTCCGACCAGCAAAGCTGCTTCCACTGTACCCTATTCTGTGCAAGAGCAGTCTCTACCTACTGCTGGAAGATCACTACGAATAACGTCATCCCAGGTCTTCAGGGGCTACCTTTGCAACGCCGGCCATTCACCTAATCACCCTGGACGCAAACCACCTCATTCAACTCTGGACACTATTTGAGACGACCCAAACACTCTCCAGCTCATCAGAAGGCTTCTTATCTTTCAAGGTCACGCCGCAATTCCACTGATCATTGTCATATCAGTTCTGTTCCATTCTATCAAGTCGTGTTTTTACTGCCAGGTCTCACTGCCATAGAGCATGACACTCTTGACCCAAAGCCTCGAAAAATCTCGAAACACTATGACGTGAGCAATGCAAAAGCTATCTAAACTTCTTCCAACACTTCCTATTCTAGACACTGAACTGAGCCCTGCCCCACCTGCAGCACTAAGCATACTCACCTCAATAACAGAACTTATCCACCGACTTCCAGGGATCCCCACCATAAACCAATAACTCTGGCTGCTCTAAAAAATACTCTAACTCCACCTTTACACTTTATAACTTAAAATCTAAAACAGCATTTAAAATGCCACTACACCGCTGCACCTCTATGACCCAGCGTTTGCAATGTTCTTGCAGAAGATAGAATTACTTAATACAAATAGAAACGGGCCGTTGCCAGAGCTGAACGACTGGGGCGCTGTCAGGACTGCTGACCATAACTTTAGTCTTCTTCATATTACCCAAGTCCCGTACCTCATGACATCCTCCATCTCTCAAATATCAAAACTAACTCCTCCATACTCTCAGCGATCAGCACACGAGATCATATGCGTACAGGATTCCTATGGGAACCAACTCTAAAGTCACTGGACAAAGCTTAAAAAAAACCATCCAATTTAAATTATAGGTGAGAGAATAAGCCGAATGCACATGTTTTACCTATAAGGCTATATGCGTTCCTTAATACCAGATAAATCCCTATTTATGGGAGTGCTGTGTTGTAGTTTTGCAACTGAAAATGAATTGGATACAAGAGGGAAGGGGCCAGTGCAATGTCAATATTTCATAGGGTCAAAGATTGTGTAATAAAGATGAATGCACATGCCACCACTGGTGCGGTCTACATATCCATTTCTTCATTTGAAAAAGAAGAAGAGAGGAAACACAGTTTTTGCCATGGTCATTCAATTCATCTGAGTAGTAAAAAAAGTAAAACAACTGAACAATAATAATATTCTTGTTCTTATTATAGCGCTTTTCCACGTGGAGGACATGCTCAAAGCGTTTACAGATTTACCCATGATCATTGAGTGACTTGTCACACCCTACTAGATAGTACGTCGCTTCATAGTGTCCCCCGGGGGACTTTCCCAATAGGGTTGCCACATCGGCGCTCGCTAATCTTCACAAGTCACCTCACAAGGGTTCCATTCTTACCGGGGTGGTTGGCGTGGGGACTTTCAGAAGACATTCTGTCCAACAGCACTGCAGAAAGGCCCCCGCTCGAGACTTCCAATGGGCTTGAACTCGCAATCCAATGGGTTTGAAGTCTGCAGCTCTACCGACTGAGCTAATCCGCCTCCCTGCGGTACAGTAAACATGATACATAAAAACTGTTAACGCAAGAATTTAAAATGTTTTGGGGAAACAGACACTGTCCAATGTCTCCAAGTGTATAGCTTTGAATAGGGCATTGTTGCTGGAAGTCCAGACAAATTTTTTCAATTTGCACTGACCATGTACATGATTCAGATACCACCCAAAACTATGCTCGACATGTTGGGATATACTCTGACGGGTAAAATCTGAACTTGTTATGCATCTGATTCGTACCTCGACAATAACAAGGTCTGGCTGCACTGGCCAAGAACAGTATATACTCAGAAATATATCAGGGTCACAATTGATATGATAGTAATGATTTACCATCGATACCGAATAGCATCACACAACGCCAAGATTCATAGGGCCTACAAGACTTCAAAATGGGAGAGGCTGTGATAACATCATATTTGCTCTACCCAATAGTAATTGATATATTTCCTATGTTACATGCTGCCTTCTTTCCGCATTACCATTTCTGCACTCACCACCATAGTCTTCTGTATCAACGTCTGGTTCAAATTGTAAAGATTTCCTAAAGATATATTTCAGCCATGTTTAAATGGTCAAACTGCCTAAAAGGTTAATCTTTGATGCCCCGCTTATTGTAACCCGAGTTATGGGTCAACCATTCCAAAAAAGACAAAAATTTTTAGCGGGGTGTTTCTATCAGTGGTGTAGTTCTCCGCTTCCAATATTGGGAGCAAAATTACAATTTGGACAAGACGTTGATCCAGAGTAGACGGATTATTACAGAATGGTGGGGCGCACTGAAGAAATGTAATGATGGTTGTGGGTGTGACGGATAAAAAGCAGCCAGGAAAAAAAATCAGGAATATATAAATCTAACCAGGACTATACCAATAGTAAAACATGATGCTATGGGACCAAGTTCACCAGAATCTTACACTGGACAGTCAGTAGTTTTGCATTGAGACGATTATTTTTTTAGCACTTTCTGAAGCTGGATTGTTCTTATCTGTATACACAAAAAAGATGCAGCCCGACTGGCTGGAAATATCGTCTGTCAAATTACCAAAATGTGGGAGTGGTCAGGTGGAAGAATCAGGTGTGAATTGTCAAACTGTGACCAGCAATCCCGCTGTCACGTGGGGTAAAGCTTGTTACAGCGTCCAACCATTCACGGATATATTGGATCTCCGAGCGGGGGGTGTGTGTCCCTATCAGGGTTGGGATGGCGCCCTCCAATATTGGAAGAGATCCCAAGTTGGGGCAAGCCGATTGATACAAACACAAAAAAGTTGATGGGCAACTGCAGGAATTTCGCGAGTGGAGTGATGGTGACGGTGGGGGTACATAAAAGCAGACAGGGTAATCAGGAATATCCATATCTGCGTCTTAACACAAGACTAGACAGTCAGCCGTTGTGTATCCAGCGAATGTGCAAATATGCAAAAATGGCAAGATTTTAAAATATCATACATCTGATCTTTATGTACAGATAAAGCTCAACAAATGTCTCCAGAAATGTGGATGAATCACAAGACTACCTCTGCCTCTGCATTCATATACTCTGTATGGTAAATTCACATTTCACGTACTCATAAGCAGAAGGCAACATTCCCAAGTGACAGCAGACGAATTGCTTTTTCCATATATTTATTTTTTCATAAAAATCCAGGTTTTTTTTTTTCCTGTGGAATACTTGCCGAACAGAGGAATGAACCTTTTCCAAGGCCTGCAAGGATGCAGACCCTTTGAATACTTTTTGTCAGCTGTGGATTAATCCAACCAGGTACACAAATGCCTCACATGGTATCACAACATGGGGGTGGGGGTTATCACACACATGCAGACGGAAACCAGCAAATTGCTTTTCCCCTCCGTGGCATGGCCTGTGATTTGGCCCCCCCCCCCCCCTCCAGGATAAACTGGAGGTTAACCTACTGCGCTAACCATGCGGTGACATTTTAATTTGTTGTTACAATTTGTTTAGAAAGTAACAACAGGTGGGCCCCAAAAAGCCAACCACCCCCCCCCATAGCACGAAATACATGTATGGCTGAAAATTGACCTTACATTTGGATCACCCCGAATGTACTAATTATAACAGCATTATAGTAACTGAGTTATTCAACATGCCCCTGGGACTGGGAGATATATATATATATATATATTACTATACATAATTGGAGTCAGCAAACCACGACCAGTGATGACCGTGCTTAATATCTGTATGAATGGCAGTGCATATTGTGGGCCCGTACTGTCATTGAAAGCAGCAATTCATCTCCACGTTCTCCATAATTACCATTTATACCCTATAATTCTGGAATTCCCTTCAACATTTCTTCAGAAATCCGAATGGTGGACTCCTGATCCACTGAATTCAAATTTTGAGTTCCCTTCCACAATTCAAGAACTATATTTTCCTGTTAATTAACCTTGAAGATGTTACCAAGATTTGAAGCCAACACAGAGCAGCATTTTTGGCAGAAAGGCCAGGTTGTCAGCATCTGCAAGCAAGGGTCGCTGGTGTACTACCCAGTAGATAGTAAAGTGACATAATATGTTAAGCATTTCAAAAATTACCAAGTCCTGATTATTTGATTCAAAAGTGATATAATCATATAACCAATTATTTGGATAACAGGTATTATCAAATATTACTATGCCCCTTTATGACTTTCCATAATTCATACTGTTTTTTTTCTTGATACTGTCATCAATTTGACCATTGCTTTTCAACAACTGGAAAAAAGTCATCATTATTTTAATAACCTGTTCGAAGGAAGCGCAGAATTAGCCTGCGGCAATCAAAGTTTACCAACCATTGCATGGAGCAATACATGATATGATGCGATGACATTAGGTACTACGGTGCAAAAATAATATATTTTATTATTTTTGTTCATTTCTATTTTTAATTATCAATTTCAATTTTACTGGAGTATATGACCTGGCAGGGTGCAGACTCTAATGACTGCAATTTATGATGATGCTGGGATGGGAATGTAGAATAATCTTCACTATTTAACACTTAGATTATCTTAGACCAACCCACTCCCTCCCCCTCCCCCCCCTCTCCCACCACGTGCACATAATTATTGCCTCTAACTACACTCTACTGAACTATTATTTCCCACCGTTGTTGTGTTTGTTGGCAGGACGTGTGCTCTCAATCAAGCCAACTGGGGTTTTCCAGCTTCACTTCCTTTCTCTTTTGGCTCAATTATGAACTATTTCGTTGTGATATACTTAACATTCGATGATAAATTTGAGATGACCGAAAAAAATGAATCAAAACATTGGCAATCACTAGGTTTATCAGCTTAAGGGGTGTAAGCTTTCAAACTGGCCTAAACTACACAACCCCTTAAAGCAAATATGGAATGACTTAGAGAGGCAAAAATCTAGTAGCAACTGGCAAAAAAACAAAAGTGATGTTTGCTCACAATGTAACAACATCTCTTTCTGGAAGGAAAAAAAGATTATGTGTCTGGCCACTATGATCAGTCAATACAGCGATGATCTTGATATACCATAAAAGACAGTTTTTTTCTTAGGAACATCATACAAACAGCATCATCCGTTTTTTTTTCCACCAGGTGTTGCCAGACGGTATTGCCTCAGCGAGAATATATTTCTCAACACAATAATTTACAACCCAAAGTCTTACAAACATTAGAGAGAGGTGCAACTCACATGGTATCACTCATTATTGAAAGAGAACTTCGGGCACTGGCCAAGTTCCCTTGCTTTTCTTGATCTTTCTGAATGGTTTTCATCAATATGTTCCAATGATCCAGAAGTGCCCCACTATGATGAAAACATCAAGTGCGAACTTCCCTTCCTTGGCTTCTGCACTGTGCAAGACACAGCACACAGCTCCCTTATTGCATGAAGTCCACTAATGTAGATGAAGGCTTCACTGAAGAAGACAAGTGTTTCAGCATATATTTTAACAGAGCAATATTTGCTTATAAGTAGACTAACATCTCAACTGGTCTTAGCAGGTTCAAGCAAATATTCCTCAGATTCTGTATCGAGTAGGGATGTTGCAGGCCATTCAAGATATCATTGAAAAGAATGCCACTGCAAACAAAAAAAAACAAGTCTTTGCCCCAAAGTCCCTCCAATATGATATTGCCTAAGAGATAGAGGGTAGTTCAATGGTAGTGGGGTAACGAGTGACTCAATTTCATGCCTGGAATCACGGAAAGCAACAACTTTGTGACTGAAGTGAAGTCACTTGAATGAGGAGATTCATTCTTGTGAGTCATGTGAGTCAATGCAAGTTCAAAAGTGGTGACCCACCCACTCAGAAGACGTTAGTGCAATACTGAGTTCGACATTGCAAGAACTGCAACATCTCCAGAAAGGAGTTTCCCAAATCTCACTGGCAAATGTCAGCTTTGTATAATTTAACGTCCAAATCGTCCATACTGCGGATCATAGATATGGCATTGAAACCCCCAAAACTGCATGGATGTCTCATAGGTTTTCACTCTGACACAGATGTCCCTAGCTTCGGACCAATTTTAGTCTGGAGCCGATTTGGGCAAAACTGACAGACGCTGCCTATATCAACATTTCATAAAATGGGCAATGAAAAAACTTAGTTATACTCATGAACTCAATATGATGCAACTACAAAAGGAGAAATCATATTACCTGTACATCCTTGCACTGAATCAGAGCAAAGCCATAAAGTTAAGAATAAGATTTGGGTTTATAGTCTTGTATCAAGGCAGCGCCTATTCACACGCTAGCGACCTAATCCCCTGGTCATTGGTAACCTGATAAGACCTGCATGCACCACCAGGAAGCACGTTGGCTCACCGCCCCACTACACCCCTGGCAGCCAACGCAGCGGCCCTTACTTCCGTGACCTCACAATGTACCCCCTTTTAAACGTGGTAGCGTGAGACAGTCGAGGAGACATGCTTCGTCTAACAGCCAATGCGGAAAAAGCCCCTGGGCTTGCTCGCCCCCCCCCCATGGGATCAAACTTGTGGCAATCTATTGATCTTAAGTCCGAGCTCGACGACTGAGCTAATCTGCCTCCTCAAATAGACTCCAGCGAGACAGTTTCCAAATTTACACAAAACCATACAATTTGAAGTTAACAGCCTTCTTAAGGCATACCATACAGTATTTGTGAGCAAGGAAGGACCAATATGGAGATGGTTTATTTGGTGTCTTCTCACCTTTCTAAGAATTTATTTAGGTCCCCAAAAAGAGACAACTGATAAAACTTTGTATCACAGCTATTATATACAGTTTGTTACAGTTCATAAAGATGAGCAATGTTTAAAGCGCATTGTTATCTCAATTTCTATTCCTGCGAGACTGATTCTCTGTCCACTTGTGAGAATCATATTATTCCTTAACGTTTCATTAAACAATGCGTATTTATATCAGTGGTATCAAGTGTCATACAGAAAACCACAGAACTGCGTATTGCTACCAGCACAAGAATTTGAAGGTTATATAACAGGCAAATTCCCCAAAATAAGGTTCTAGATTCCAATTCAAGCTTGGTTTTGAGCCTGTGGTTTGCTCCAGATAGCTGCTCTTTTCACTGTGCAGGCGATGGGAGGTTTTCCTCCATGCATCACAACCATACGCATATGGGTTGATCCATCAGTACGTAAAAAAACAATGTTTGGTTTCTGGACACCCCAAAATGGTATATAGGTGGGAGTTTCCAATCTATGGGATGGGGTGGTTTTCCTGGGATTGTCGTAGGAGGGATGACAGGGTGTGAAACATTTTTTAACTCAATGTTGTCATTCTAACTCCCCCCCCCCGGCCCCCCCCCCCCCCCACCACCCCCCCTTCACACCTCGGTTTGACATAACAAAGCAGCTGCACAGTGAAAGATCATTTATCATTTTCTTGAAGAGTATAAAATTTCATTCCAGTCAAATTTCACAATTGTTTCATTTCCATTGTTTTTACTTCCAAACACCGGGGCTGTTGGGAAGACATTAACAGATTATCAATTTAGGCATGATGATATTCCCCTCAGCAAATATTTGGAATGATGGGACAGTACTATAATTCCTTCTTACATGTTACACTGGATATTGGTTTTTGTTTTCATAACATACATCGGTTTCGAACTTCTATTCGTTTTGAAATTTACAATGTACAGAGAGTGCCTTGGGGCAGCAGTTTTTAATAAGGCACTCAATGATTTCATACAGTAAACATTAGTTATTGTACGGCAGCCCACGGGGGCCGCCCCAAAAGAGCATCAGAATCAATTCAAGGAAGGCTCCGCTGAGCTGCCAGACGTGAAGTGCTGGTAGACTCGATCCAGCAGTTCGGGATCCGTCCCCATGCTCAGCTTGCTGTACAGGGCCTCTGCAAGAAAGAAAGATGAATCACACATCAGGAAAGGGCAAAGGTTGCTCAGGTGAGAGGACTCTGCAAAGATGATGCTCAATTCAAATGAAGAGGACAAAAAGAACTGCAACCTTTAGTCCCAATCAGTCTCCATATGACACCAGTGCACGTTATTAGACCTTCAGAAATTGTCTTGATTTGTGAGTAATTGTGCAATATTGTGTGATGTAAACATTCTGCAACGGAAAGTGATATCATAATAGAACACCACAGCAATGTTTCCTTGTTTCTCTTTGAAAGTGAATGTTAATTCTCCTTTAGATTACAGTGAATGTGCTGTGATAATTTTAGGAAGGCAGCATTTAAAGCCTAACATTTTGTACTGTCTATTGATTACAATAGGAAAGCCAAAATCCCGAGACACAATCGGCTATTATGAAATTCTCCTCCGAAATTTGACCCGTGATGGTTCAAAGGAAAGTTACAAGACCATTGGGCTCTTTAATGAATGCTGTAATATATCATATATAGTTCCACAACAGCACAATTAACAGCTCAAGATAGCATAGACCAGTCTTTTCAAACTCCACGACTATGACAGGCCCCTCCTCATCTGATTGGCCCCTCGGAAGGACAAACGGCTTTGGAGCTGGTCAGCCCGTTAACCTCCGCACCTGGTTGGAGAGGGGAACCCTGTTCTCCCTCTGTGGCCGGAGTGGATGGATCTTGCGTCTCCAGCCATTCCTCTGGATAGTTGCATGTCCACCGCCAGGGGGTTTGGAGGGGGCGTGTAGGAGTTGATGATCCGGAGGACCTGGATTCTCTGTCAATTCGGCCCCCGATACCTCTGTATCCATCTCCTCCTCCCCTCCAATGGGTTTCTGCGTTCGGGCCAAGTGGTAGGACCGGTCACTGGGAGGAGGTGTGTACAGTCCACTCTTTCAAGATACCTTCCGTTATACATCTCGATGGAGTTTTGTAGCAGATTGACCTGCCCTCCGGGATCTCCAAGACCCCACCCATACTGCACCTGGCTCAAGAGGATTAGTGCCTCCCTCCCTGCTGGTAGTGTTCCTGCCAGTTTTGCCTTCGGGCCCCCCCCATTCTCCCCCGACCATCAGGGTTGGCCCCCCCACGATGGGGTAGAACCTCCAGGCGTGCTCCTGCCCGGGGAAAAGGAGCACTGGAGGTAGGTCAGTTGCGGGACTGGTCGCCCCCAGTGTACTTCTCATCAAGTCCGCTGCGGCGATCTGGCAGAGAGCGGGGGGGGTTTCCGCCTGCCGCAGGTGGATTGTTTTCCTGTCCCCACTGGAAACCCCATGGTCATAAGCGCCAGAGCTCTCCTCCTGAGCATTTTCTTGACCACAACGACCAGACGAGCGTCGCTCCCGGTCCAAAAGAGGGTGCCCCCAACTCAACGTGGGCACGGCCATCCTATGCCTATGCTCCTGCTTCGGAGCTAGAGTGGACAGTTTTGCCCTCAATCTGCATCACTTTGGTCCCACCTTTCTGGTTTGCACCAACATTCCTGTCATCATCGTTCCCTTCCATGGGGGTGCTACTTTCCACTGGATAACTGCATGCTCCTACCCCACCACCGTTGCTCTTATCGCAACCTCCCTCATTCCCGAAAAGATCGTCAACTGCCTTAGGAGACACTGCCTGCCCTGACCCCCCGGGGAAGAGGAAAGAAAGCCCTCTCTTAGGTAAAGCTGACGGAACCTTCCGCCTATCTGTCATTGCTAATTCTACCCTCTGCCTTCCACGGTTGTAGAGTCCAGGCCAGTCCGGGCGGGGCACAATTCGAGCTCCTCTCGCAGATCTGAAACAAACCAGAACACCAAGATTTCCAGAAAGCCAGCGCAGAGTTGAAAGTAATGATATCGTGGAGGAGAGTAGGATATTGTGTCAAATGTTTCCAATGAGCAGATAACAACAAGTGGGATCTCAAACTGTTGTCACACCTGTTTCAAGATCAGTGGTTGTTTTTCGTTTAGGCTTTTAGTATGATCCAACCATCCAGACCTTAGGAGGCCAAAGGGAAACAGATTGACCAGTCAGCAGATAACACAGAATTTTGTGGCATTATACATGAGAGGTGGCTATATTTTGGGCAGCCCCGCAGTCCTTCAATATATTATAAATGGCCAGTGACCAACTTATACATTGGCGTGGAATGTTCTACCAGGTTTCAAGAAATTCGTTTAAGAAAATGCATAATTTATGCTTATCTAGACACAATATTTGACCCCCAGGGCTCTTCCTCAAACTTCAAATACCTCAGAAAAAGGGTGGATCACATCCAATAAGTTTCATGAGAATCCAACAAATCTTTTAATATTTGCATAAAATATGCAGAATAGATACACTGAATGACCTCCAATGACCACATCTTTTGTTTCATATTACTCAAAACCAAAGGCAGTGATTCTGAATCTAGATAAAACCAAAAGCCAAAAGGCTTAGTGATTCCTTGACTCTTTCTGACAACCTATAGTCAGAAACGAGGACAAATGGGAGACTGTACCCGCTCATTATGGGTAACATAACGTCTGACGAATTTCCCATTTTTGCCAACCAACCAATAGGGTTCCTATATTCTTGATAAGAAAGTTACACACTAAATCTCAAGGTTTTCAGACCTCTGGTGACCTCTGACCTGACCCCACGAACATAGGGTTCATGTACTTTTCATGGGGAACACACATACCAAGTGAGAGCTTTTATCCATCCGGATGGAGTCGAGTTATCATGTTTTACAAGCCAAAATTATCCAGAATATCTACTTCCCCTCCCCCCCCTCCCAAACCAGAAACAATAGGGTTCCTGCATTCCCCACAAAAAGCTATACACCGAATTTCAACCTGATGGACCAACCATTCCGGATTTATCGTGTTCACAAGATTCTCAAACTTTGATCTGGTGCCACAGATGACCTCTGACCCGACTCCAAACAATGGGGTTCATGTACTCATCATGGGGAACCACTACCATATTAGCTTTATTTTATATCCATCCGTTGGTCAAAGATTTGTGTTTACAAGCCAACATTGGCCAAAATATCGACTATTCACAAATTTTCAATTTTCGACCAAAATTCACCTCTGATCCAAACCAAAAACAATAGGGTTCCTGTACTCCCCCTAAGAAAGCTATACACCAAATTTCAACCTGATCAGACCAACCATTCTGGACTTATCATGTTTAAAAAGTTTTCAGACTTTGACCTCTGGTGACCTCAGATGACCTCTGACCCAACCCCTGAACAATAGGATGTTACCTACCGGGGGTCACACATACCATATAAACTTCATTCATTCAGGTGGGTTGAGTTTTTCGTGTTTACAAGCCAAAATTGGCTGAAATTTTGACTTTTCCTATTTTTGACCAAAATTTACCCCCGACCTGACCGGAAGTAAAAACAATAGGGTTCCTGTACCCCCCATAAGAAAGCTTACACCAAATTTCAACCTGATCAGACCAACCATTCTGGACTTATCATGTTTAAAAAGTTTTCAGACTTTGACCTCTGGTGACCTCTGACCTGACCCCAAAAAAATCGGGTTCATGTACTCATCATGGGAACACAACTACCAATTGTGAGCCTCATCCATCTAGGTAGGGTCGAGTTAACATTTTTAACAGCTAGGCCGTCACAGAGACGCACACACCCACATAATACTGTCATGACTGGCATAGATTCCTCTAAATTTTGTCAAAGGGATCACACCAGCAGCAGGTATGCTGCAATTATTATTATTATTCCCGCTCTTAACCAGGCATAGGAAAGCAAACAGTTCTAACCACTTTCCGACTGCAGGATTAGCTATAAGAGGTCATATTGTGGGGAATGGAAAACTATATTAACAGGTCCAAGCCTTCAATACTGAGTCCCGATGTGAAGTTATTGACAATTAAAATTTGGTCTATTTTGCAGATAAATCTCTGTAACTTTTAATAGAAAGCATAGAATATTTGCAGAGTTGATGTGCAAGTATGACACCATATATCAGAGCATGGAGTGATGTTTTTGATCTTGCACAATACACATGCTAAAAACTTCATAGGCCTCTCAGTGATGGAAAATTGTATGAAAGTTGGGCTCAAACCGACACAGTTATTTTTTAAGCCTCTTCACAATTGATCTTGCAGCTGCCCTCTGTTTATGCAGGAACAGGGTTGTGTTCCCAGCATTCCAGGAGAATTATATTTCTATGATTTTTCCATGATGAAATTTCAAAATTCCAGGATGAAAGCATACTACTCACTTTCAGCTTTTTGTTGCTGAGATGCTTCAGTTCATGTACCACAATCACCCAAGCACACTAAAAGCCACCATGGTCAATCAAGTTTCCTGTGTCTGTCTTTGTCTATTTAAATTCCATGATTTTCTAGGATTTGAAGCATTTTGCTTCAAATACCATGACTTTTCCAGATTTTAAAGCATCTTTTTTTTTTTAAATGACACTTTCAAGGTTTTCCTGTTATTCCAGGTTAAGGCTGGCAACCCTTATGAAACAAGCACTGAGGAATTTTACTTCCTAGCCCTGCCCCTCATAAACATGAGGTGTGATCTGATAATGTTAATATTGTCACACCCCTCACATTGTCACTGAGATGATTTGTGTTTTCAGCATGCCCACTCATGAATATTAATGAGAGGTGCACCGACAGCAGCAGGGAGCACACAAGGATGGAGGGCAGTGTAGCCTGAGCTCTCCTAATGCATTCACTTACCTTCTCTAAAAACCTGGTGCTGAGAGAGGTCCCAGGGGTGGGGCCTCATACTGGGGTCTGGGGCCAGCATCAGCTGCAGTAGGTCACGGAGGGCCGGGTGGATGTGGCCCAGATGAGCTGTAGGAGATGACAGAATGAACACTGAGAGAGGATATTGAAGGGGGAAGTTGGGAAGGGGTGGTAGGGGGGAGGGTGGTAGGAGGGGAGATGTCGGGGAGGGGTGGTCAAGATAAGGCAATGTGAAGAGGACCCTACCTAGGCCTGGCAAGGGTGCAGACCTGGTAACTACACTTGTCAGCTGCGAATCTTCAGCAAGTACAAGGAATTTGGCACTACCTTTAATGCGAAGGTGTGGGTAAGCTCACACAGAAGGCAACGTGCAAATTGCCTACCCCACATTTATCCCTGCTCCAATCCCTTGTGACAACAGGTACCATTGTTAAAGTCTTTGATATGACCCAACCAAGATTGGAACCCCAATCTTTTAGGTGTTAAGCCAACACTAACAACTGACAACCATTGGGGGTGGTGACACACAAATATGTGTTTCTTAATGGGGAAAGGTGATGTCCCAGTGTCTGTCCTAATGTGGGGGAAAGTCCTGAAGGTGCTGTTGGTTTCAAAGGAGAGACAGTGGATTGAAGAAGAAGAATGGGCTACAAAGAACTGTGGGGAATATTGGGGCAGAATAAGCAGAGATACGGCCGGAAGTAATAGTATTATTAATTTACCACCGCCAATAAATCTAGAGATCAGATTTGCTAAATCAGAGGAGTTTTGGGCAGATCACATGGCGGGAAACAAGTACATGAATGTGGGAAGCTCCTTCCCGGGAAATTTGGCTATCTGGAGGGAAATTTTTGTGATCTCAAGGGAGTTTTGCCAATTCGCTGTTTAATTATCGGATCTTTGCTGCTCCTTCCTGGGAACTTTGCACTTTTTCCAGCCCGGGGCTCCTCGACAGGTTGTGATTTAGAATTTGTAGTAACAATGTGATGCACCTCAAATACCTTGGGTATGGTCAGTCAGGTGTGAGTCATTGTCACATCAAAAGTGACTCACACGAGCACCACTTTCCCTAGATGGTTAGTAACGAAGCTGACTCTGGGGTGTGTTCTTTATGTTGTATTATGTAGAAAGTAAAGGAAGTAAGCTTGCCCACTAGTGGGTAACTTTCAAGGAATGTTGGTCAAATATATACTGGGGGTGCATCAGGGTACAAGATGTGTATGATGCACCTTTGACAACGACTCACCCTGTCAAAGGGTATATGTCATTGAGCACTTCAGGGGCTGATTGAACAAACACGGCCAGAATTTGTTGGCCCCTAGCATTTCCGGTAGCTTAGAAAATACAAAGTCGCAGCTTACCACATTCAACAGGATGGTTGTAGCCCTGGTTGGCCATCTTCTCACAGTTGTCTGCTTGAGGCGGCCCCCTCAGTAGAGAGATGGTGGTGATGCCACAGGACCACTGGTCAGAGCTGCACGTCAGAAACCTGGCGCCATCTGGATCAAAACAAGCGCAATGTGTGGTGAGGCCCATATGTTGAATGGCAGGTGAGTGCAGCCAAGGTGCACCAACCCCCGCCTTGATGTGGATAACAGGAGTCCTAAGTACATACACACATGTTCATGGGATTGTACTCAAGAATTCAGCTTACAAAATAGATCCAGAGGGTCCCAGGCAACTGGCCATTAATGCTGGCAACCAACCCCTGCACCCCCTTCCTATTATTCCGACACTTACATAGTGGTATACTCAATGATTATCAAAACAGAACCCCTCTTCCCCCCCCCCACCCAACTACATCCTTTGTTATCCTAGCTTCCTGTAACCAACAATCATCTGAACTACCAGAGGAAAGTACCCCTAACTATAGCAAGGTACCAACAACACCCACAACTGCACCCTATGGACAATCAGCACCTATCTAAACTACCTACCCCAAGGTACCTGTATTATCAGTATATCTCCCACTTAAGCATAATGCCCATATGGAGTTGCTCGTGTAGCGCACAATCCACAAGTACCTTGTTACTCAACCCGGATTCCTGGAGTTTATTTGGGGTTCCGTGAGAGGCTGAGAGCAAAGAATTCCGCAGGGGCCCGTTCCATAAAAAAGGGGTCTGCAAAAGAAAAAAAGGGATTAGTGAATAAATGGCAACCCTGAGTATCTAGGGGGACCCATTGGATATGGTCCCTTCAACTCACAAGGAGAGGAACATATGCCTGCCCCCTGCTGGCAACCAGTGTCTGGGGTCATCCAAACATCTCCCTCAACCACAGGAGTTCATTAGAGGGAGAAAAGTTGAGGACACTAGGTACTGGGCCTCCCACTACAAAATATGCCCGGTATTACCCCTACTTGCTATCGGTACTTAATACTTATATTCACCCCCACCCCCACCCCTGTGTCCTCTCCCACCTATTCCTCTCTAGGGACTTACCTGTCACCTCGGGAGCCAGGTAGTGCATGTCCCATCAATGGATAGTAGTTTGACTCATACGGCGCAGGCACATGCGACGGTTGAAAATCTATGACTTCACCTTGTCGCCCCGAACGTCAAAGTACATTTCGACCTGAACACAAAGGAATGACAGACATGGATATCAAATGCATGTGCTTGACAAGGGCACACAATTATACACTGATGCATCAACGATAACATCCACCAAATTCTTTTCCTAATACCAAGTTCCACATTGTTCCACCAATACTGGGCAGGTCCATGGTACACCCCCCAGACTGAAACTGCATTGTTGTTAACGTATCAAGAATGATATATTCTATATCTGATTACTATCTACACGGTGCAGGATGATTTATAATAAGGGCTGTTATAATAGGCGGATAAAAAGAATGCGTCAGTCCAAACGGAAGTTCAACACCTCTCCCTCACAGAGTTTTTAGGCCTTTGAAATTTGTGTCTCGTGAAGCAAGTGTATTGCGCGAGATGGAAACGCCCATTATGCAGATATAAACTGAGTGTAATGCAACAACATTGCAAACATTCTGTTTTCTATTGAAATTCAAACTCAATATTCACTTCGAAAAGCATTTAGTCTATGGGCGAGTATTGCTGTAGGGTTGGTCGGTGGTGATGGTTACATTGGTGGAGGGAAAGAAAACAGTACTTCTGCTAATTGTTGACTCATTCAACAAAATGACACAATGAAAACATAAAATATTCCCTGTGTTGTCCATCTGTGATGTCATGCGTTATTGCGCCGTTGGGATTCTTCCCAATTCATCTGCATAATGGCCCAAATTTTGAAGGGCCCAAGAAACTCCACAAGGAACCTCTCGTATTGAAATGGGGTTTGGACCTATAGATAGTTATATGTTGTATCCAAGCCTGTTGTCCTTAAAGGGACCAACTGCATGGCGGGATCCAAACAGAGGTTATATTGTGACAATGGAAAAGTTATCTATAGTCCAAACCCCTTTCAATACCAGGTGCTATGTGGAGTATTGACATTCAAAAGTCTGTGGCCCTATGCAGAGAAATTGGGGAGATCCCAATTGCGCAATAACGCATGACGTCACACATGGACAACACAGAAAATTATGATATGTATTTGATTGTTTCTATTTGTTGAATACGTCAAAACATTTAGCAGGAGTTCTGTGTCTTTCTCTCACCAAAGTAACTATCGAAACCTACCAACACCCATACAGCAATCCTCCTACCATGGACTAAAAAGCTTTCCGAAGCGAAATTAATGTTGAATTTCAATAGAAACAGGGAATGTTTGCAGGTTGTGCAAATATGACATCCTTTATTATTGAATGAGGAGGAGGATTTCGATCTTGCGCAATACACATGTTCACAAGACAACAACTTTACTGACTATAACTCCATAACGAAAAGTCCTATGAACTCCGAGTTTGGATGGACGCATTCAAATGAATCCAGCTATTAAATTAGCCCTTGTATAAATCATCCTGCAGTTGCCCTTAATGAATTTGTGTCACACACACTAAATGCATTGGTATGTCTTCCACCAGATGTGTCGACATGAAGTCTTGTTACAAGCAGGTACTCTCCGGTTCATCATGTGGGAATTTGGCCGAAATTAGCAGCACATTCTTTTATTCCTGCAACAGATGTGGTAACGATTGGTGACGGCCATGTGAGGTAGACAAGAGAAAAGCTGCATCATGTACAGACAGTCTATGGAGTTCATCACTTGATTGGACTTTGGGAG
The DNA here is from genome assembly GCA_026419785.1 of Sclerodactyla briareus. NCBI lineage: Eukaryota > Metazoa > Echinodermata > Holothuroidea > Dendrochirotida > Sclerodactylidae > Sclerodactyla > Sclerodactyla briareus. The sequence continues at coordinate 19,991 of JAODTK010004221.1, read as the reverse complement.
AACATGCTGGCCAGTAACGTGTACTGATGAGAAAAAGGGACAAGGTAGAAAGAGGCCTGCGAGACCACACTGGACACCATCGGTGAGAATGAAACTTTGCCAACACTTGCTAGTGCATATGCCTAGAAGTCAGGTTGATAGATCGACAGACGTACATGATAGGAAAAAGACGAGGGCCACTGTAAATACATATTATGCGGATAGGTTGTAACAGTTGTTGCCTATTGGTGAGCCACCATATAACCTGAAGATACAGACTCTGGAACAAATGTACAATCACGTGGACAGTATGTGTGTGGTACTAACAGGTCAGGTCACGGTGCAGCACGTTACACCTAAACAGACAGTCCAGAGCCCCAAATCAGATGAAGCGATGTTGACGACCTTGTCCTGACCGGCCAGGAGGAAAGCCCCTTCGCCTGCTAGATACTCCAGCGACAGAGCGTTGTCGACGAAGTCCATGTGCACATAGAGGGCGCTTCTCTCCACTGTGACACCAGGAACTGGACAATGAACGGCGACCGGATCTTGGCCAGCTGGAGGACCTCAAAGAGGGAAGGAACCTCTCTCGTGGAATCTGCAGCAAGAGGACGAACAGATAGACAGACATACGTACACATTCACTCTGAGTGTAGGCATAGTGTTAAAGCAGATTTCCCTAACAAATTCCCCCAAAGTCTTTCCATACAATAAGGTGGAAGTAGCCATCCTGAGGGTCTCAGGTGAGGGTGTATTAACCTCTTCTTTGTGATTTTTCTCCTTTGAGTAATCAAGGGTACTTCAGCTGCAATCTCAGGTGGTGATTTGAATATTTGATGTTAAATTCACATCCAAGATTCCTCATTTTGAATCTCACCCATCGCTCGTGATGGACCGTTAGTCACTAACTAGAACCCTTAATGAATACATACAGAATGAATTCACTTTGTTATGGATTTGGAAGTAAAATGTTTACCTCTTTGGTGGCCATCTTCATACTTGACCGCCAGTCTATGCATGCCCTTGTAATCCCAAAGTCTCCACGTCCCAGCTCAGCATATGGAACGAACTCTTCTCCAAACCGATACTGCATTTCTGCGTTCAGCGTAAGGTTCTGCAATAGAAAATTGAGAAGACCGGTAAATTGCATTACACTCAGGGTAGGATCATTTTGGCTGTGACAATGAAGGAGCGGAACACAAGCTCGATAGTCCACGAGTCCACATGAGACATGACCGAGTATGATGGTAATATGTAGGAGAAGGATCCTGCAGATTTTGGCAGATTTTTAGATGTTCAATATGCCCTTTGAATGACCTTCGACCCTAATCCTGAACATCCTGTTAGGTATCACTAGTCAACGTAACCAAATGACCAAGTATCATGGTAATCAAACCTAATCTGTAGGAGAATAAGCATTTCGCAGTTCTCCACATGATAACCCATTATGCCCCCCTAATCAACCTTGACCATGACAAGGGCAAAGATGTCCCATGGGCCAATAAACATTGTCACGTTGGATCACATCGATCAAAGAACAAACATTTGAGAGCAAGAAAGAAAAGGCAAATGTTTACAGACTGATCGGAGGCACAGACAGAAAGATATATACTCTAATACACAGCAACTCGAAACCTTGGCCATAGTGACTGCAAATGATCTGAGGCAACCTGTAGCATTTCTGAGACTCACCCTGTTGAAGATGACGCCCTCGCTAAATCCAGGTGTCACGAATGACCCGCTCGTCCAGAGTGAATACATCCTCTGCACCACTGCTACGACACTCCCGTATTGGTTGGAGTAGGTCACCTGATCAACCTGGCTCCTGTGATGGGTCCTCTGATTGTAGGGTCCTCCCTGCTCCACCATGCTCGCATCGCACGAATCGCTCCCTCTCGAGAAGGCACCAGGAGACCGGGGTCCTCCACCTTGCTGGGGTCCTCTCCTAACCCCTTGGAGGCTCGCCATTTTGTTCTGTCTATAGTTTTTCCGGTTCTGTACAAAGGGGGAAAGTTTGTGGTGTGAGAGCACTGTAAAGGAGGGGGTAATGACCACATGACGGCAGCATGCTAACCACCTATCCATTGAACTGCTCCTGCTCTTGGGCACGACATGAAATCAAATCCACTACCCACATGATTACGAGCTGAACTGCCATGACCAGTCAGGGCTACCACAATCCACTTGCCATACAAACATTAAATTTTCTGGAGTACAATTACATGCAGTGCCACTATGAAGGCCTTGTGGAAAATAGGCTCTGCATATATGAATCAACAACCACTTGAAATAAGAGTCGTAAAAATAATGAAAAAGTTTCCTGCAGGCTGTAAGCTTCATAGCGATTTCATAGGTTTTGTCTGCCTTAAAGGCAAGTTCAAGATGACTCTCACCCCATGATTTTTTTTCGAAGCAGCTTTTCTTTATAAGAGATAATTCAACATGCAGACACATTCCTGCATGGAAGGAGTGTTTGATATAACGATAGTATTTTACAGATTTTAGATTCCATTGCGTGTCAAGCTCCAGCATGCAAAGCAGACACTGTACCGCTTAGGCCGAACTTCCATTTAAACGCACTTGTAAGATCAGAGTCCCAATTACCTTGTATCCATCACAGCCAAGCCACATCTTCTTGTAGTCAGTGGTTTGGTCATCATCGTCATCGCCCCCATCCCCCTGGCCACCGCCAACCCTCCGTGGGGCACTGAAGGAGAAGGGACTGCTGGCCTGAACAGCTGTACTGCTGACAGTCTGAGGAGAATGGGGAAAAACAAGAAGAAAAATAGCCAGTTCAGAGTTGAAGATAACATCTATCAAGAAATCATTATCAGAGATTGTGGTGGTCACATGCATAGGCTTCGTGTCATGATTGATGGCATTATTGGGGTGGGAGAGTCCATTCTGACACAAACAAACCTCCAAATCCTCTCACAAAATATTTTCCTAGAGGGAAATTCCTTCCCAGTTTTCAAATTTTCCAACATCTCAGCCCAAATTGACATTATGTTGATGGGAAATCCCTCTCGTGGAAGAAAAGGAAGGATGGAATCCCCTCTCAGGTCCAATTCCTTAGTGCCAAAACTGGATAGGCAACTCTGCAAATTGGGTTGGGAAAAAGTTTTAACCCTCTCAATATGTAGGCATGCGCAACGCACACCCATTTGACCTTGTACTATCCTTGATATGCGCTGCGCATACCTAGACTCAGGGTTGGCATTTTCCCAAGAAAAAAAATCTGTTTAATCAAATTGAGTAATCAAGATGACTTTGGATGGATTTGAGACTGAGAAAACTGGTCTCAAGAGATAAATGCAGTGATATCAGTTTGTCTGTTCAAAAACATTATGCAGAACACATAAAATGCCAGACTACACCTAAAATGGACATCACTCATATATCTGTAATTAGCTAATTTAATATGCAAATTACTCTTTCATTGCAAGCATGAGAATTGGCGAACATCCAAACAAAAACTATCCCTCCACATAATAACCCATTCATCGTTGTTCATTCAAGTGTGATATAAATAGTTACCATAAATGCTAAGCATGTCGTGAAAATGCCCAGTATGCAAGCATGGTCTCTATTCAGTTGTGAAAAGGTTGAGAGTTTGTGGAGAGGCTTGTTTTCCTCACAGCACCCCTCGAATAATATATGGTGCCATTTCATGACGTCACCGCAGAAAGAAAATCGTGTCATGGTACACGGAACTAATTTTATATCAACATATCATTGTGACGATATACCAAATCGATATCAAATTACATTCGGACAATTTGTCATTATGACAGCATGCAAACGTTGAGAACTTTTTACAGTGCTTACAGGACAAGTGGGGTGGTGTTATAGAGAGTCAGTCCCTCACTGATCATCTTCACTGGCTCGATCAAGATCAGATGAATAACATGTGGGGGAGCCTAAAACAGTGTAGTATGGAAAAGTTTTGAAGCCTATACCACAAAATTTGACTCACTTTTGATTGGGATTGCCGCAAACTTGATTCTGATGATGGTCTGAACTTTGTTATGACTGATTTGCATCATTACATGTATGTGTTTTACCATGGTTTGGGGCATTTTGAGGGCTCCTCAAAAGTTTATGCAACTATTGACGGAGCCTTTGTGGGTGTGATTTTTGTTTATTAAGCTTCACATTATTTGCTATACAATTCGAGAATTTTGTAATGCTTGTTAAAACAAAGCTGCATCACCTGAAGCTAACTGCCCAAATCAACACCATACCCATACATTGTGATAATAACCACTGATTGCAATGAAATGGTCGAGTCCGAGTCATTGAACTTCGAGTCCGAGTCAGAATCCTTGAAAATGGGGACTGTGCACCTCTGAACTGAGCTAAAATACGACTACTGTAAACTTTAGCCATATGTTTGCTTCGCTCCTGACCGCACCTTGGAAACACTTAGGGCGGTATTTGGAGAGAGGTGTATCTAGACAGCATACTAGTATTGTTTTCATTTTTGACCCTGAGTATGCATGTGGAACAAAGACAGGAAAAGTGGATAAATGACACTGAGGGAATGTCATCCAATGGGGCTTTGGGTAAAAAATAGAAACAGTGGCAGCTAAACCAATCAAAACTCGTCGAACACAACGACTCCAGGATCGGAGTGAAGACTGGCTCTATGTGAAGCCCTTGTTGAGCGGATGCTCAAACCTATACTGAGGCCAGGCAAAGGGTGCAGAACTGGATACTGCACTTATGGCAGTTGCGAATCCTTCACCAGGTACACAGAAATAGGGCAATTCCTCCTGGCAATAACTCATGGAAAGGTGTGTGTAACCACATGCAGACAGACAGCAACATGATAACCCAACACATCCACTACATGAATGCGAATACTTAGGCAAGATACAGAGTTACAACCTATGGTACTTCATCTCCATATCCTGATCTCTGACCAACTGCAATTGACTCAGCATTAATGCTCCTATACAGAACTCACACCCAGCATTGTAGAACACAAAACACCCAATTCAGCATATTTTGGGAACAATGCAATGCACATTTTATAGCAGAACATTTGTATCAACTATATCTACCAGTAGCATATAGAGGAAACGGGAGCTGCACTCTTCACAAAGTTCACATTGATTAAAGAGGCATTGTATAGTCTCGCAACACCTAGGGAATAATGTACAGTGCACATCTGTAATGATGTTGTGATGGAAAACCTTCCCATATATGGTATATATTGAAAATAATATTGTATTGACAATTAATATCGAATACTGAGTGATTTTTCGATTTTCCCGAGTGATGTTGTCATGGTGGTGACAGCGCCATTACTTTGACGCCAATCGCTACCAGATGATAGTGCTCTTTCACTTTCTTTTCTTCCATGCTTGCCTATCTTGCGAGTTGGCCATAAAACTGCCAGTCGTGTCTTTTCCTTTTGTCAGCAGCATTTCTTGTTCCCTAATAATTCCAATTGTGCGTTGATCTAAACTCCTTCAAATTTCTCAACTCAGAACTATAACTGCCTTCATTCTCAAGAAAAGTGGGGGCCATTTGAAGGAGATCAGAGACAAATTTGCAGAAATTGAAACATATGACTTTCCTTCCTTGTTCCAAAATTTAGCTTCCTAAGTGTCAGAAGAAACTACGTCGATACGGACTAACTATTTCAGACCAGACAAAATCAGGTAAACTTAAGGTACAGATAGGTACTTTGATCATTTCATAACTGTTTGGGCCTGGTTGTTACCTCTGTCGGTTTCCCCCGCTGATGAGCACCCGCCTCCTCCCCTTCAGAGTTGGGGCATTGCCTTGACTTTGCCGAAAGAGGGAAACAGGACCATCTCCGATGGGCAGTAGCAAAACCACGCGAGGTGCTCCCCAGACATAGGCGAGAAAAAAAAAATTCAATTCATTTCAATCAAACAGATAGTAATATGGTATTTGATAACCTCATAACCTGGTGTCAACTCTCTGGTGCGCGTGACATTTATTTCGTTATGGGGCACTGGCCTGTTTTACTTCACTTGTTATTAAATCGGGGGAAAGATTGGGATCCCATAGGTCGGATTAGAGATGCCTCATGTCACCATAAATAACGGATTCACACGAGCACGAAACTGAAAGGTTTAGTTTAGTTAGAGGAAATAAGGGTCAGGAAGGACAAATCTAATTAAACGACCCCGAAGCCCACAACACTCCCAGAAGAAAAGAACCAAAACTCGAAACTCAAATAAACGCCCTTGATTCCTGAAAAATAAATCATGTCTGTTCTTGAACGCATTAACACTCTTAGAGACAAAACATCATTTTCAGGAAGACAATTCACACTCATTGATCACTCTCTGCGAGAAGAAAATTTACGGAATGTCCATCTGCAGCGCTTGCCACAGAAGCTTGAGACAATGGCATCATTTGCCAGTAACATGGGACAAATTAAAGAAGTTAGAGTAGTGGAAAGAAGGCCATCGAGTCCATGGGACACAATTTTGAAACTGAATCAAATCACCCCGAATTCGCCTCAGCTCCATGTTAGTTAGACGAGACGCCTTAATCGTCCTGTAAGGTATTTTTCAGACAGTGGATCATTCCAAGTTGCCCTACGATGAACGTTCTCAATTACATGCTGTCTTTTGCAAAGTAGGGATTCCACGCTTGTACAGAATACTCTAGGTGCGGTCTACCAGTTGCTTAAACAGCCTGACAACAATATCATTTCAAGGAAACTGAAGAGAGGGAAGTCTAATCAAGCCAGAATCCAATTACCTCTTCTAGCAGCTTCGGCACACTCTTGGAAGGTTTCAAAGAAGAATCAAAACAAACCCCAAGAATTTTGGGTCTGAAATCACCTCCTGAATATTATCGCCATTAACTTGACGGAAGCGTTGCGTTGTGAAAACCAACATGCTAACTTTGCACTTGGCCACATGAAAAACATCTGCCAGTGGAGACCAGTTGGAAATTATATCCAGATCCCGCTGAACAATAGCGCACCATCATTAGAACGACCTCCCGATACAACTTAGTATCGTCTGCGAACTTCTTAACCCTTGAATCAACGAAACTTCAAGATCGTCCATATACGCCAGAAAAGGAGCGGCCCAAGAACCGTCAATGGGGAACACCACTAGTGACTTTTGCAGAGAAGACGACGACAATTAATGAAAAACCGTTGTTCCCTATTATGAAAGCCACTCACGAATCCACTGAGGAAAGGAGGGGTCTCTATAAGCGTCAATTATTTGCAGAGAAGAGATGGAGACAAGTTCTGTAGTGTTCAAATAACCCAATGAAAACAACAGGGTCCCATGGGCGTCTATATAATGCGTCAATTGGTTTACAGAGATAGAGACAAGTTCAAATAACCCAATGAAACCAACAGGGTACATGGGGAAGTCCTAATAAAAAAGGTAAGCTTGATCCCCCAGGTGGGGTTGACTATCCTATCACAAGTCAACCAAAATATCAAGTTTCTAATGTTCACCAATTAACTGAAATACCAAAAGTTCAGATGCCAGGAAGGTCAAGTACAGTTACAAGCCAAGATGGCTAGATGCATTTTCCCAACGTTCCAAATTCTCACAATATGACCCCAATGTATACCAAGAAACAATGAGGTTCTTGTTCACTACCCATAAAAATAGATGCATACCAAAATTCCACCATGATGAGAACCAACTCAGTTTGGACTTGTTGTGTCCACAAGGTTTACAGACTGACCACTGTGTTGACCTCCGATGACTCACAAACAATGGGGTTCCTGCATCCAATGGGAGAACCCATATACCATGTATGCACTTGATCCATTAAGGTGGGGTCAAGTTTTTGTGTTCACAAGCAAGAATTGGTCAAAACAGTTATCCCAATTTTTCCTGGAATGACTATCGGTAAGCACCCGACGAAAACAAAGTGGTTCTTGTACTCCAGTATGGGGAACACAATACCAGTCTAAGTTCATCATCAGGATGTGGGGTCGAGTCATGTTTAGAAGCCCAAAATTTCACAAAAATGTGATTTTTAACCATTTTCTAATTTTGCCAAAAATGAACAAAAGGCAACACAATAACAGAAGGGTTTTATTCTTCTCATGGGGAGGAACCTTATATACCAAATTTCAGCATGATCAGGACCCAGGAATTCTGGACTGACCAGTCAAGTCTTTGACCTTTGTTTGACCTAGATGAGCATGACTAGGAAAAACAATAGGATCTTTTAATCAATATGGGGAACCCACATAGCAAGGATGAGGTTTTTCCAACAAGATGGAATAGAATGTTTTAACAAGCCAAATTGTCCAAAATGGTGAATTTTCACATTTTTTTCTTTCCATTTTGCAATATTTACAGTTTTTTATAATAGGGTTTATATCCGAACAGATAGTCCATGAAGATTACCCAGGGTATAAGTAAGGCCTCAGAAGCCCCTCGTGAGGACTTCACCATTTCAAACTCATCATGGGTCACCCCCCATTATCACACAACAGGGGACACACAAACACCTACCTCCGCAATTCTGGATAAATTGTTGCAATTTTACTCCAGTAGTGGCTGTTCTTTTTTGTTTTACCAGTTGAAGATTAGGTGGCCCAAGCCACCTTTAATTTCAAACTGGTAAAAAAAAAAAAAGAACAGCCAAAAAAAAGAACAGTCTAATTGTTCAACATCCATCAAGCTAGCTGGCAGTGCTGTGAATACTTTTTAACCCGATTCCAGAGATGCCAATGTCAGATGTTTTTAGGCGGGTGAAAATTGACTGTTGCGTTGTGAAAATTTGGGGATTGCACAGACCTCAGATAGTCGGAAACATTAACTTCCAGGGTCGTCTCACTGCAACTATAATGTCTCCATATTTGCATTGGGTCCATTTCTTCCATTCCAGAGACTGCGAAAAATATATTGGGAGAAAACATTGCATGTGTCCTGGTCCTCAATACTGAGAGGGGGGCCCAAGGGGTTAGAGGGGGCCCCAATTGATGACGGTGCGTGTGACCACCGGTTGCCCGTTAGCGTACATAGGGAAATCACCGGCCCTGGTGTGGCAGGAAACAAGAGCACTTCCTGTATTTGGGGTTGCAGTAGCAGTAGAACTGAGCTAAATTTAGCATTCACAGCGCTAACAGTACTGTTTTTCAGGAAATGTATAGGTAACGCTGCTTCCAGCCGGGCTATTTAGCATGATCAGCTCAATTTCCAATCCGAGTAATTTCCAATTCTGGCGTTCTGAGATATTCACATTTGGTGTGATGAAATGAATTTCATGTTCACGCTAGCAATGATACATTTTCACAGGAGATACTCGTTGGTTGGCCTACAATGTGGGAGATTCTTAAAAATGCAGGAGTTTTTTGGAGAATGCAGGAGATACGGATGGTTGTGCGGTGACGCAGAGACGACCCAGAAGAATGCCGAGTGACTTGAATTGGGATATACTGTGCTTTGCTCAAATACATCAGATCCCCTTCACTATGTATCAGTATCAAAATCTGTTGAGAATCTGTATTGAAGTCACTACCCATTGAAACTATTGATGCACTTCGGAAAGGTGGACGTCTTTGTAGGGGATAATTTTACAATTTTCCACACAATAGCACTTTATGCCACCCTCAATAAGACCTTCAATCTTGATCTTCAATGGTGAAAGATGCCTCAGTAGTCAATTAACAATTTCTTATGGTAGCATTCAATTATAAAGATTGAGTATCAGAGGGGGGAGGGGGAAAAAGGTAAATGTTGGACAGACAGATGGACCTTACAGGACAGAAAACAGTACTATGGTACTCCTATATTGAATATACTAAGCAAATTACTGGCCAAAATTCTGACAGATGACAAGGAATACCACATAACCCCATCCCTCCAAAATTACAGATTAGACACTCACGATTCTATGTTGATATTTGCTGTGACCAGGAATCCCGGACTAGACTGTGGGACAAATAGAAATAAATCATGGTAGAATGTAGTCGTGATCATGATAGGCACAATATGATATTGTCAAAGCATCACTGGTACCATTCATGTAGTCCCCTTAACTACTGTAATTGGCAGGGGAATTCGAGGTACAAGCTGATCAGGCGTTTTTCCGCCGATCCCAATTCTCGATTTTTTCGGAAAAATCGGCCGATCCAATCAAATCCGATCCGATATTCTGGTTCCATCATTCATTATGCTCAGCCACGGCATGCAGGTTGCTATGCGACACTTACAATAACTGCTGCATAAATAAATAGTGCATCGCCGCAACAAGCAGTCTCTGTTCGATGCTGCAATGTTGTCCGGCTTTATGTTGTGTGTGTTACCACTTTTACCTCCATGGTTTTACTCGGTCAGTACTGTCATATTTAAATGTGCCTAGTCAGGTTACAAGGCATCTGATATGCCGAAAGTATTTGTGATTTTCATTTGAAAATAATATACTCAGTGGAAACTTATCTGTAGTTATATTTGAAATATCTCATGAATGATATATGGTTGCATAATTGATAGTCAGAAAGTAAAGGTGTGTAAGTTTTTGCAGAAATTTTCATATCCCATCGAAGAATTTTGTTTCGCCAATCAGAACGATGTTATATCATTCACGGTTGGACCTATTCTGCAAACTACAGGCGCACATACGTAGGCCTGTACTGCTAGTGTGCTAGTCACCTCTGCTACCGATGTTCATGTAGGGCCAGGCTACGTGACTTTCGAAACTTTTGAATCGAAGATGCAGACTTGAATAGACATAGTAGTACATTCTTTCACTAGAAAATTTAAACCTAAATACTTCTCTACAGTGAGAGTGGAAGATCGGTTCAGTGAATTGGTACATATGAAGCATTTTTTACCGATACTAATCCGATATGATGAAAATCGACCCGATTCGGATCCTACTGATAAGATCGGTTGTACACTAGGGAATTCACTAAAGAGGATACTTACCTGTAAACCATATGCCTATGTCCATATTTCCTGGCTCCTAATCTGGCAGAAAATGAAAGGTGCCACTGGCAACCCCACTTGACCAGCCCTTCAGTTATATTTCTGCCACCAAGATCTAAGCATCTAATCTAATCTTGCATTTAATGTTGGAAAATTTTGCAACGGGCGGAAAACAATTTATCAATAAAGCATGAGAGGATCACACACATATTAAGGGGCCAAAGGATTCGCCTGAAGAGAGAGGGTTGGCCTGGACACCAGGACCTCCCTCCCCCTCCTCATTATTCCTTTCCAAGATTTCCTACAAGAGGTTGCTGGGGAAACAAATGAACAGTTTCGACCACAAGTCTATCATAAATTGAGAGAAGTGAGTGTGGCTATACACTGGGAGCTGAATGAATCAATACTCTAAAAGGGACTTCTATAGTGAGCAATTCAAGTAAATTTGTGTGTCCTCGACTGGACATGTGATAACAAAATAACCACAGTAGCTGAGCAAGGTGCTCAGCAGGGACACTACTGGGACCCCAGTGGAAGATTCATTTGAGCTGGTTTAATAGACTGCAATTACTGCATTGTCCACATCTGTATGTACATGGATGGTTGGGTCTAGTGGAAGCCACACACTAGATGAACAGAACTTCCCTTTACGCTAATCCTCCCAAATGTTCAGTGTTGAGAAATCATGCCGAACATGAAGTTCATCAGCTTTTGGAAGCTGTTTCACAGAGAACATAACTGGAGATAGCGTGTTATAGAAGAGTTTTAGTACGCCAGTGCAATTGACTATTGGATTTGTTGCAACAAGACGAGTCTATTCCTAAGGAGAACTTACCCAAACGGTCACAAAGTCATTGGTTCAGATGAGGTCAAAAGGTCAAAAGGTCAAGTACGGCAAGTAAATCAACAGAGTAGTTGCACAGAAAACCAAATTTTCCATTACACCAACCCACTAAAATGTTTCGCTGCATATATAACCAGTGTTTCAGAAGGTGTTTTTACCCTTTACAGAGGACATAATTGTAGATAACGTGTGATAGCAGTGTTTAGTACTATTCAGTGCAATTGACTTATTAATTTGTTGCAATGAGACAAGTATGTTTCGTCACAAGAAAAAAATTAAAACCCTAAGGTCACATGGTCATTCGGTCAAATGAGGTAAGAAGGGTCAAATGAGTCCAATAAGTCCTAGAAGTATTTCACCTAGACGAAAAACTTTCCATTACAAAAAAAACAATTTTGCCCCCCCTTTTCTGAAATTTTTGTTGCCAAGATATACAGAATTACCACCTATGGTGACCTTCATGACCTTGACCTGACAGAAACACAACCGGGTTCATTCCAAACCGAAGTGATTGTTGGTGTATTGGTAGAGCAATCGGCCTTCCACCTGGGAGAACCGGGGTTTGATTAACGTTGGGTCATACAAAGACTTTGAAAATGGACCCTGTTTGCCCTCTCGCTAGACGCTTAGCACAAGGGATTGGAGCATGAACAAAGAGGGGTAGGCAATTTGCAAATAATAATAATAAAAAAACCCCCACCCCCACATTAGGTACGGTCAAGAGGCATTCCTCATTCCATATATATGTCGAGGGAATCGCAGCTGACAATAGGTACAGTATCCAGGGCTGCATCTTGCTGGGCCTTGAATAGGTTCAATTCTTACCTCGGCAAGTAACCATACAAAAAAAAATATGCAACCCATATAACGGTACCTAATTGATACCTGCCATCATTAGGGATCCTGTGCTAACAAGTTTTTTTTTTCTAAACTTCGTCTGTCGTGACCTTGTATGACTTAATTGGCACATAAGAACAATAGGGTTCATCCTCACCACACTGAGCAACCCACGTGCCTAATTTGGACTTGTACCTGTTTGCATTTGTTATATATCGTGCTTACGAGGTGTGTCACACACAGACAACAACACATGCATAACATACATACAACTGTCACACACACACATGTATCTTGCACGGACATTAATGCATAATTATTCTGTTATATTCTGCCTTGGCCATGAATAAACTGAGCACCATGGTGCTGTAGCTCAAACTGAACTGCACAAATGTTCCAAGACTAATTTACAATTTGTGATAAATGTTCAAGATCATGAGGCGAAGGAGGCAGGTTCAAACAATGGCCTACTGTGCCCCTTTACGCCTTGTCATGCAATGGCCCGAGTCTTAGCATTCAATCAATATTGTTGGGCAACTGACACCCAGGCCTTGGGGTCCTTACCCCCTGGGACCCGTAGGGTATGGCTATAGATCATCATTATGCTGAACATCAGCAATTTGCGACAGAATTTGTTGGAGATCCCAGATTTGCAGTATTTCATATATCATGGGCTCTAGGCCGCAAATGACCCAAGATCTCAAACACCCCTTATGGCCTTCTACCCAGGACCATTACATGTAACTTTGAAGAACTCAATTGAATCCTGTTGGAGTAGAATGCATTCAATACCACATTGTGTGAAATTTCATAAAATGGGCCGACGGGCCCAAGTGGGAACAGACAGACAGACAGACCGAATACAGACAGACGACAGACAGACAGACATACAGACAGACAGACAGACAGACAGACAGCAGACAAGACAGACAGACAGACCGATCGACAGACAGACAGACAGACCAGACAGATAGATAGATAGATAGAAATAATGATAGATAGATAGAATGGATGAATAGATAATAGATAAGAGTGAAATGCAAATTCCAATTACTCAACCATCTGGCTGTGTTTGAGCTAAACATTGCAGGTGACCTGAAACTGCACCTGTGTCACTGTGCTCCAACTACACATTGTTATGGTCAGGCTAAATATGGCAGGATGTTACAATAAATTATACCTTAACTGAAATACGTTATGATGAATTTGACCTGTTCTGATTCTGAATTGAGGCCTATACTATGCAAGAATACCACAAACTTACTAGCCACTTAGTGAAGCTCTCATGCTACTGCGCATCTTTGAACATCAGGACAAATATCGGGACTGTAACAAGAGTCATACTGGCACAACGGTAACACAGTTTTGGTCACCTTTCCACATGATTTCTTTTTGGTTTAATTGAAGTATGATACTGAGGGTGAGCGACTTATGGTTTACATAGAATAGGCTTAATATTACACTTACTATTTTGTCCCAACTAACAAAGTAGGAAAAAGAAAACAACCTGACATCCTAACAAGATTTTCCATCTTGAAAAGTTAGTAAACCTTCAGACTCATTTCTTCTCCTGAAGCGTGCCCATATTCACAATGCACTCCAATATTATTATATTTCTAATTGTCTACACCCTATGTACTTAACCAGTGCTTGGGAAACAGTAGTGTGGGCAGGTGCCTATCTAGCTAGCTGTAGCCTGTTAATACAATTACATATTTACAGTACAGTGAGAGTGGGTTTGGAAAGCCCAGTGAGCGTTGGACCACTTACCCAGATTTCAGGAGGGGATTTTCCCTACTTTCCAGTTGGGGGGGGGGGGGGGGGAAGATGATGTTGGTAGTGTTCCCAGCCCCCATTTTCCATAAAAGAACTACACAAATGATGTGTATATGAGAACTATATGAATCACAGCATAAGGTTCTAATGGGCCCAAGGCCAAAAATGGGCCCAAGTCCTCAGAACCCCGGACACCCCATCTACCTAAGGGCCATTACATGCAACTTTAAAAGAAAAAATTGCAGCGGTAGGAAAGAAATGCCTTTCAAGTATCATCATGTGAAATTTCATAAAATGGGTATCGGGCCCACGTGGGACCTTGACCGAAAATTCCTGAACAACCGCAAGGTAGAGCAGTTAGACAAGCATCATGAACGATTGTCAGCAATTATCACTGAAATTAGTAGGAGATACCAAGATTTACAGATTTCATACAATGGGCCCGACCGCCCAAAGTGGGACTTAGGCCCAAAAAATTCCTGAGCACCCCCAATGACCCTCTTACTAAGGACAAGTAAATGTAGCTTTGAAGAAAGTAAATTGAAAGCTCGTAGGAGGAGATGCCTTGCAAGTACATCAGGTGCAATTTCATTAAATGGGCCGCCCAGGCCCAAGTGGAGGCCCTTGAAACCGAAAATTCCTGAACGACCCGAAGGTACTGGCTGTAGACCATCATTATGGACCGCATTACAAAACAGTAAGGGTTGGGAATCTGTGAGCCCCAGACGAATACTTACCCCTTATGGACCATGCACCCCTCAATATGCTACCGAGTTCTGGCATTTTAACATAGTACCGGGTTGGCCACAGCGCCAGTCGCCCTTCTCTTTTTTCCAGGGCTAGGCGTCATTGGCATTCTCGAGGGGTTTCACCCCGGAGGAAAGGAAGGCGATGTGTGCCGCCTGCGACGGCCGGGAGAGGGGATGGATGGGTGGGCTTCGATAAGGGGTAAGTAGTCGTAGGCTCACAGATTCAAAAACCCGTTACTGTTTGTGGAATCTATTTCACATACTTACTTACCCCTTATCGACATGACCAGTCTAGCAAAGGGCGCGCGTGGTGGGCTCGTCTTGCCGTCGCGCCGTGCAGGCGGATGCGAGTAGTCGGAGGTTGCGGAGCCGCTATGGCAATTGTCCTTCCTTGTTACACGCTGTCCGTGACCATAGCACGCGCAAAGGTGTTCGGAATCTTCCCCGCCGCCGCTTCCCTCAGATTCTGTATGCCGGACCGAGAAGCATTGCTGCCGGCGGAGCGGAAGCCAAAACATTGATCGCCCCATGACGGATCAAACGAGTCCTTTCGATAACCAAGCCCATGCCTGGAGGGCACGAGGGGGCGACCCGATCGCGGGGAGGTCAATCTCGGCCGCGAACGCCCCGGACGGATCTTCAAGGAAAGCGGATCCGGGATGAAAATGGATCCTCTGACCGGGCCAGGGAAGAACGGCTAGTAGTAAGCGATAAAGACAGCTCCTGCGGCTCGCGGAGGCCACTGACCACCCCCAACAAACGGCGTTGAGGGTGAGCAGCTCCAGCGCTCGTACGGGCGTTTCCCGGATGTGGTGCGGAAACATGCCGGAGCCCAATAGAGGGCAAGGAGACGCTCGCTAACGTTCGCCTAAGCGCTGGCTGTCAGTGACCTGCTTCGCCCCGGAGGACCCATCCGGAAAAAAAGCGATGTATCGCCGCAAGGGCGGAGCGGAAGGGCCCGGATCGTCGAGCCCTGCTTCCCTGGTAGAAGAGGGCAAGACAGATGGACATGCGGCTAACGGGCAAAAACGGGGTCAAAAGAGGATGTTGCGACGTCCGCCAACCAGTCCGGAACGCCGCTTGACTCGGAAGCATGTTGGCTCGTCTCCCCACAGAGAGACACAGGGCGCAAGTGCCGTGGTACCACAGCTAACCCACCCGCCCGAGCCGGAAAGGGTCAGGAAGCAGAGGGTCTGAAGCGCGGCATTGTTAGTCGCCACGAAGAGATCGACAAATGGTCGTCGATCGGGACCGTCACGGCGTGCCCTTGCCCCTGATCCGCCCAAAAGGGGCCGTCGTACCACTGGCCCTCACCCGAGAGCGACGTGTCTGTGGTCACTGTCGCCCTGGAAGGGAGTCGCCCAAAGCGACTATACCGCAGCACCCATGTGGCTCTGTCCCACCGCCGCCAACTCTGGGCTCCGTTCATCAGCGACAGAAGATCCCGAGATCCCCACGAAGTGGGATCGGCTTGGGCGGACAGACCAACAGACGCCGCCGCAGCGGCGCACGCCGACGGCAGAGATCGAGATATCGATCATAGTGGCCGCCGAAACCCAAGGGACCGAGTCACGCCCGGGCGGGGAATACTCGGAGGGCGGGATGAAAGGCTGCAGCCGCGGCAAAGTCCGAGAGGCGCTGAGATCCGCGCGGTATGAGCAATCGGGACCCGCTTCGACGGGGGCCACCCGGGCCAAGCGGGTCGGTGTGAGCGACGACTGTGATGCCCTTCTGCCGCAAGAGAAAAAAAAGCGAGGATGGGGCTGCTGACCCAGGTGAAGAGCTCGGGGCCATCAGGAGGCCGAATGGGAGGGACCACCAAGCCGGTAGTCTGCCCCTGTAGTGGGGAACGCTAGGAAATCGCCGTGAAGCGTGTGCCTGGGCAGATGAGCGTCCCGTAAGTCTCTCGACGTCGCCCGCCCATTTGACGAGGATCAGGATGGCGGTTAGCAAGGGACCCCAACCGGAATTTCCTTGGGCGGACGGGCGATACCCTCCGCGGGTTGCTTCCGCCGAGAACGAGGACTGCGTGAACGACCTAGTTTCGCCCATGCCTTCGCCTCCCCTTCAGCTTAGAGGTCGAGGTCGGCGGCGATGGCCGGAGGCCGGCCTCCTGCCGTTCTCGACGCAGGGCGGCATTGACGCCGTCCACAAAAATGGGTCTACGCCCAGGAGGGCAAGTCCGCACGAAGCAGCTTACATGGCCTCCGTAGGTTATGACACGCTCTAGGACGATGTCCCGCCACGGGCCCGTGGCCATACGGAGGCGCTGACGCCTGAGCTGAGATCAACATTTCGGTGGTCCCGCGAGAAGCTGCGCCCCTTAGCCGTGGGAAAACGCCGTAACCCCGACTTCCACGACGAGCCGGTAGGCGCATGCGTAACACATGCGGACCGACGAGTCGAGGTCCCAGAGTTCATTTAGCGCCTCAGGGGTTCGAGCACATCCCTCTTTGTGAAGGTCCCCGGGCGATGGACTCGAAGGGGGGGAACCCCTCACCATCGATCGGCCCCACGGGTGGTTGTCTTTTAACGGCCAGGCAATGAGGGATAGGCAGGACGGTCGGCGCGGTGGCTGTTCCGATCGGGGGGCTCTTCGGAGCCCAGTCCCCGTGGAATGTGACGGGACCGCTCATTCCGGAGCGTCACGGGAATGTCCGAGCCAAGGAACAACGCCCCGCTCGGGGCCCGAGAAACCTGGGGGTCTGCCGAGGCGAGTGACGACCGAAACAAACGGCGGGGCCTTACCGGGACCGGTTGACGCCGTTGGCGGGGCCTGCTCCA
Organism: Sclerodactyla briareus; assembly: GCA_026419785.1. Lineage (NCBI taxonomy): Eukaryota > Metazoa > Echinodermata > Holothuroidea > Dendrochirotida > Sclerodactylidae > Sclerodactyla > Sclerodactyla briareus. The sequence continues at coordinate 2,121 of JAODTK010004221.1, read as the reverse complement.
AGGGACCCGAGACTGCTTCAGAAATGGTTTCAGGGCATTCAAGAACTGGTCCTGAGGGAGGGGGAGGCGGGTGGTCGAAGACGACCCAAACAACTCTCGCCGGTCGCCAACCTCCGCGCACGTGTGCGAGTAAGACAGAGACTGGCCTGTCGCCCCCTACACTCTGGGCTCGTGCGATAAGAAGTCCCACCGGGACTCCTCCCCGAGCTGGCCGGCCTGGGCCTGCCTCGGCGGAACCCCGCACCGGTGAGGACCGGCCCAACGGGCACACTCTGCTCTGGGCGCCGATCGGTTCGGCAAGTTGAAGCCCGACTGGCGCTCTTGCGCCAAACCCCCAACGAGCCGTGGTACCTTCAGGGTCCTGACCTCGGTGTTCGAAAACCCGGAGCCATGGCTCCCAGTGGTTGATCGGCCAGCCGGAGCCAACCGAGCGCCCCGTGGGTGCCTCGAGATCTGAACCTCAAAGCCCTCGAGATGGCGGTCGGCTCTGCCGCTTCCAATGCGCCCAGCCACGACCGAGCCGTCGGAGCCTTGGCGATTGGTCTGCCCTGCCCCAGGATGGTAATCGATCTGGTCGGCTGAAAAGGTCTGGTGCTCCTCATGGCGGGCCCCCCAGCCGAGCCATCGGAGGCCTCGCGACGAGCAGACCGAGCCCCAGGATCCGACCGAGAGTTGACGGTGGTTCGGAAGGCTGAAACACAGCCTGGCGCTTCTCATTCGCCGGGACTCCACCTCAGCGTCGGCCTGTCATGAGGTCGTTACCTCGGTGACCGACCTACCGGGGCCAACGGAGTCCTGCCCTCGGTGGTTGGCCCAGTCTACCGATTCCGACCGCGTGCTCTGCATGCGCCCTAGGATCCGACCGTCGTTGGAAGCAAGCCTGGCGCTCCACGCGCCCCAACCAGCTAGAACCAGCCGCCCGGGGAGGGGACCCCCCGGGTCGGGACTGGGAGTAGGGCCCCGCGGGAGGGGTGAGGAGGGGGAGGAGGGAATCCGGTTAATGACCAAACATACGAACCAAAACACCCCCAAAAAACAAAAGCCAAAGCACACAAGCGAACATCCGCCAGAGGTGAGGACACGCCAAAGTGTTAACCACACAAGTGACTGGTAGGCAAAAGGAGTACACACACACACTCCCTTACGTTAGGCGGCGAAGAGAGAAACAAAAACGGGACCAAAACATAGCGAAACGAAACACAACTCTTTCCAAAATGCTTCACGAAGCTGGATTGAGTAGCTTCGGTCTCCAAAAAAAAACCGTAACAACTTCTTTGGTCGAAAAATTTTTGAATTGTTCCATGCGAAAAAAAAACTTGTTGCAGACGAATGGCTGGCAAAAAGAGAAGTGCGATGGGGTGGCCAACCGGGACTATGTGAAAATGCCAGACACTCGGTAGCATATTGAGGGGGGTGCATGTCGAGAAGTGTTAAGTAGGAGTAGGTGAATAGGATTATCAGCACTGTGCACCAAAGTTCGTAGGAGATACAAGATTCTACAGTATTTCATATCAATGGGCCCTACAGCCCAAAGTGGGCCATGGGGGGGACCCAAAATTCCGAACACCCCCAATGGCCCTCTACCCAAGGACCATACATGTAACGTTGAAGAAAGTTGATGAAGTTGCAGAGGGATGCATTTCAAGTACCATGTGTGGAAATTTCATAAAATGGGCCCAGGGCCCAAATGGGAACCTTGGATCAAACAATTCCGAACAACCCAGGAGCAACGGCTGTTAGACCAATCAAATATGGACTGAACCACCAAAACACTGTGCCTGTCCACTTATTAGGCCATTGTGCCATTTGACAATGACCTAATAGGTGGGCAACGATGACATCAGTCAATAGCATTGTGACCAAGTCTGGTCGAGATTATCAAAGCACAAAAATTTTGTGCGCCCAAAAAAGCCAAAGTTACAGACTGATAGAAGGAGGATAGATACTTAGGAGGATAGATAGATGGAATGGACATGGGCCTCACAATAGCCTCAACCAGAGAGGCTGGTTGAGCTAAAAATGTTGGAATGAGGCAAACCATACCAACCAGGTTCCATGAAATTTAACAAACTTTAAGATTTTCAATGAATTATGCAAAATTCAATTATTGCACTATTGAAG